>OY282558.1:129419093-130019093 GCA_958295665.1 Tipula vernalis | reverse complement strand
GCGGCACACAACCGTCTCCTTAGTTCCACGAATGCTTCTTCCTGGTCATTCTTCCATTCGAATGCTTTGTTCTTCCTGGTCAACTCGTGTAAACTCTTGGCGATGTTGGCGAATCCTGGCACGAAGCGTCTATAATAGGTGCACAATCCGAGAAAGCTTCGTAATTCGTGTAAATTTTTAGGTCTTGGCCAGTTCTTAACCGCGGCGATCTTTTCTTCGTCGGTGTGAATTCCATTAATCGTTACGAGATGACCCAAATATTTGACTTCAGTTCTGAACAGCTTACACTTCTTTGGACTTAACTTCAATCCGGCAGCCTGTATCCGATCCAAAACTTCCGCCAAGTTCTTTAGATGCTCGTCAAAATCCTTCCCCATAACGATGATGTCGTCCAGATATATTAGGCAAGTCTTCCAATGTAATCCCTTTAACACGCGCTCCATTAATCGTTCAAAAGTCGCAGGGGCATTACATAATCCGAACGGCATAACATTAAATTGCCAAAGTCCGTTACCCACACTGAACGCTGTTTTCTCGCGATCTTCCTCATGGACTTCCACCTGCCAATAGCCGCTTTGTAGATCTAATGTCGAAAATATTTGAGCACCCGATAATGTGTCTAACGTGTCATCGATCCTTGGCAGTGGGTAGCTATCTTTTTTCGTCACAGCATTGAGTTTTCGGTAATCAACGCAAAATCTCATGCTACCGTCCTTCTTCTCGACCAATACTACCGGTGAGCTCCATGGGCTATTAGATGGTTCAATTACTCCTGCTGCCTGCATATCTGTTACCATTCGATTGACTTCTTGTTGTTTTGCCAAAGGTAGTCTCCTGGGTGGTTGACGAATTGGCATCTCTTCTCCCGTATCAATGCGGTGCTTTACCATTGAGGTCCTTCCGTTATTATCCGATGTACTGCAGAATATGGACGTGTACCGTTTGAGTAGTTGATGTGCAGAATTTTTCTGTGACTCGGTAAGATCTTCGGTCCATTTCTGCATAAGTTGTTCTACCATTTCTTTCTGCCCTTGCATGTCGGCTTTTTCAACCGGACTTCTCTGTTCACACTTTACTATGGTTGAAACCTCGTTACATTTTCCGATGACTGTCCCTTTCTTGATGGTTTTCGTCTTATCTGAGAGATTTAGAGTCCTAATTGGTACTCTATAGTCGTTGTTTGGTTTAACTAGGGCTTTCCCGATTATAATTTCCTTGGCTCCGTTCTCCTCTTCATTAGCTTCCACAACCCACAACCTGGGTGACCCAGAACCTCCCTCCAATTTTCCCCATAGGATCGTCTCCGAATTCGGTGGCAGCTTCTCCCGATGATCAATGATAATTCGCCTAATAGTTGCTCCGGCACTGCTAGATTGAAGTGGCAGCTCGATGTTATCGTAACTTAAAACTCCTCGTCCAACATCCACCACGAAGCCATTTGCCCTCATGAAGTCCATCCCCATTATAACTTCATCCACAATATCTGCAATCAGCACTTCGTGTTGGAAAAGAGTTCTTCCGATTTTTATTTTCACGATCTTTTTGCCTTTTATTATTGAACTATCTCCAGTTGCTGTTTGTAACTTCAATCCATTAACTGGTTGTACACCTCCATCGATCAGATCGTTCCGGACAATCGTGCGATTTGCTCCCGTATCCAGTGTGATGATGCAATCTGTGCCATCAATGTCGCCTTTGATTGTTAAGCTGTCACCGCCTCTTGCTACTTTCGAAACGCGGATGGAGGTTATGGGGCAATCGGTTGTGGGAGTCAGCTTCTGCCCCTTTAAGCTGACTCGTTGTAGTTTAACGACTCCGTCGTCATTTGGCCTTCTTGCCTAGCCAACGCCTGCTCCCCGCTTGGTCGTCGCTGCATAGGAGATGGTGATCTTCCCCTTTTTCTTCTTAATTCCCAGCAGTCGCGAGAGATG
Organism: Tipula vernalis; assembly: GCA_958295665.1. Classification (NCBI taxonomy): domain Eukaryota; kingdom Metazoa; phylum Arthropoda; class Insecta; order Diptera; family Tipulidae; genus Tipula; species Tipula vernalis. The sequence continues at coordinate 130,017,162 of OY282558.1, read as the reverse complement.
TGACCGACCTTATCACATGCCCAACATCTGATTTTGCCGCTTCCATCTCGGAATCTTGGTGTTGACCGCTCGTTGTTTATGCTTGTATCGATTTCTACTCGGCGTATTTTCATTGACGGTTTGGTGATGGCTTGTGCAGTTTCATTTGTTAACGCACAAGCGATGGTTTCCGCAAAGGTTGCTTTAGGTGACAACATCACCGCCCTGCGTGTTTCTGGATCTCGAATGCCGTCAATGAATGCGTCAATTTTAAGCCTTTCCATATAATCGGCCGACGTACTGGTATGTGCTAGATGTACTAATCGCTCGATTGCCGATGAAAATTCCTGAAGTGATTCTCCTCCCTTTTGGTAGCGGCTTTTCAATTCCATTCGATAGATTTCACGCTTGTGGTCACTGCCGTACTTCCTATCCAGCGCCTTCATAATTTCGAGATAACTGTTGCGATCTTTTTCCGGAATTGTTTGTAAGGCCTCCGCTGCTTCACCTTTAAGGGCCACTATTAACGCTGCGACAAGATGTTCATCATTCCAACGGTTTTGATTGGCTGCCGTTTCAAATTGAAATTTGAAAATGCCGAAAGATGATGTACCGTCGAAGTTTGGTGGTTTTAACTTAACTGATTGAACGGTCTGTACCACTTGCGTCGTTGTTCCACTTGCCTTGACATCAGTTAGATCTTTCTCGAGACGTTGACATTTTTCCACAACTTGTTGAATCTCCGTTTGCAATTTCTCTTCAACATGTTGAACCTTCCTTTCTAATTTTTCGTCAACCTTTTGAATCTCCGTCTTAAAATTCGTTTGCAGTTTCTCTATTTCGCCTTGTACATTTGTAGACAATTCCAGAATTTTCTCGTCCGTTCTCTTTTGCCCATCTGCAATTTGGTCTTTAATTTCTTGGTTAGACTGGTTTATAGTCTCCAACTGTCGCTCATTTGACTGCTCAATTTTCACCATTTGTCGTTTCATTTCTTGATTTGACTGATTTTGTTGTTCCATTTCATTCTTAATTTCTTGGTTTGACTGCTCAATTTTCACCATTTGTCGTTCGTTTTGCTGTTTCATTAGACACATCTGTCCTGTCATTTGGTTCATAGCAGCTATTAACTGCGACAAATCGAAACTTCCAGAATGTTCTTGTGTCTTTTCGACCAACGGTTGTTTATCTTCTGCTTTCTCTACAGTTGCCGCATCCGTTACTTCCACGCCAAAATCATAATGTTCCGCGTCCAGCCCTTCTTTCTCCATGGCGTCACGTAGTCGCGCTTGTAAAGCTGCTTTACCACCATCAGTAGCCAAACCTCGTTTCTCAAGTTCCCTCTTTAATTCTGGCACTTTTAATTCGTTGAGAATCATTTTCTTTATCTTTTTATTCACAATCCCACCGCTGTCACCAATTTGTTACGTTTTTGCCTTGTCAATCAAGGTTCGTATCACTGGATTGTGAATAATACAAAATCAATTTAATTTATCTCCAACGAATTTATTTATTTCACAAAATTTATTACAACACAGTTTATCAATCAAAATTCACAAAATCACTTTATATAAATTATTCTCAAATTTTACTAATCACTTTTACTTTTAATTTCGCACAAAAAACACTTTTTAAATCACTTTTTAATTCCTTTTTAATCTTTATACTATCGCTTTCCAAATAATCTTACAAGTTTACACTATCGCGTTCCAAATACGAAATAATCCAATTCGATCTTGTTCGCCTTTTTATATACACAAACCAAGCTTCTCGAAAGTTCACGACTTTTCCAGTTGGAATAGCGTAGAAACATTACATAACAATTTTTATCATGGAAAATTCCATTTAGTACAGTAAACATTGAGCTATTAGTTTTACTTATTCTATTACACACTAGGTGTCACCGTCACAATATGTTTATTCGTTACTAAGTGTTAGAGTAGGATAAAATTACACGTGAACAATTCGAATTTCTGTTGTATGTTCAATTAACCATACAAACATTTAGGCGATGGCCAAAGTTTGTATATTAACTTTATATGCGATCGACGCGACATCTGGAATTTCACCGATTAAATATTTTTTTTCTATGATGGTAGTACTATATGTATTTATACTATGCTATATCATATTGTTTTACTTTGTCTATATCCTTGAGATTCGTTTTTTTGTCTACCTCCAAAGCAAAGCTGTTAGACGTGGTTTTATCTATGCATGTATATCCGTGCGATTTGGTCTATATCCGCTAATTTTTTCTTCAGTTCTATTTTGTTATCTATATCCTTGAGTTTTGCAGTATCCTTGAGGGGTGCTCAATGACATCAACATCAAAAAATTGGAATACAGAGATCCGAAAGACAAACATTTTTTGCAAAATTGAAATTGCCTTTGCTCTACAGCCATTTTTAAATACAGGCTCATCGCTTGCACAGAACTGGATTGAACAAAAAAATTTCGGTAGGGAGCCACAGCAATATCCAAGATATTGACTCGGCGCATAGCGTTTGGAAAGAAATTTTAAAAAATAAATTTATATATTTCTTGTTAGCCTGCTAAAAGAATATAGTATAACTAATTACCAGGGGGAAGACGAAACGTTTGTTTTATACGAAAACAATTGAAATCTAGAGGGCATGTTTCACCTTCAGTTAAGAATGAAGAACCACTAGTTAAAAATTAAAGAGTCTTAAATTTTGTCAGTTAATTTAACAATAATTTTTAATCATAAAGTTATTACGCGAATTAATTATTTCAAATTAAAGTTAAAAAAATTGTAATTTAACTGTAATGGGATTGTATTTTTTACGCAATGAATTGGTGGTTTGGCGTCTATTGGAGGGAGACTAGAGTTGAGTAGATTAATCTACCAGCTCCAAAACCTTAACTCGTAAGAGTAAAATCAAACGGAAGATGGGGCAGGGGAAGGAATAAACGGGAGTGGGAGAGCCCTCTCGAAGTCCTTGGGTTCCAATGCTAGCGTCTTTCTAGCAGAACTGTAGTGCTGCAGATAGTATGTATTACGTACCGGCCGGTAGTATTATCAAGTTCATTTAGAACCTGAATATTGACTGAGCGGATAATTAAGCAGGGTCCAGCACAATAGATCTTTTAGGTCGCAGTGCGAGGTGGCTGAACGTGAACAAAAAATGAATTTTAGAATTTTGTTTTATCTTATTATTTTAATAAACATTGCTTGGTGTATGCTAAAAATTAGTATTTCCAAAAATCGAAGATATAGGCAAAATGTCATGGACATATACAAGCCTTTTAAGAAAAGTTGGTCTAAAACTGGACATAGACAAAATTAAATTTGAAACTAAATAATTAAAATACTTTCTGAGTTTGAAGCATTGTACTTCGTAATTAGCGTTTTTTCTAACAAATCTATTTGGAAACCAAAATTTAGTAAAAAAATCGCTCAGGAACATCTTAAACTTTCCAGCTAAACTTCAAATGCCGTTTTCTCCAATATAGGCAAAATGCATATAAGGACAAGGATAATTATGAGCCAACGATATGAAAACACATCAAAAAATTAAAAAGTATTTTAAAGCCCAATTTAGTCCTCTGTTGCTCAACATTTTAGTACTTTGGAATGTATATCAACTTCATCCCTGATCCGAGCGCGTTATAAGTGAATTTCACTGTATTTTGAATTATTTTGGAATTGCTACTAAAATTGTTGGTAATAAACCATCTTTTAAGTGAAAAATCGATTTAATGAGAAAATTAGAGAATTAAACTTAAACCTGTTATTATGGTACACGGTAATACGTTCCCATTGTGGCTTGTATTAAAAAGAAAAAGCCGAATCTAATATAAAAAATCTCGTGTCACGGTGTTTGTGGTCGCACTACTCCGAAACGGCTCAACCAATTTTTATGAAATTTTTTATGTATATTTGGTAGGTATGAGTACAGGTCGTAAAGTATATTTCATACCGCTAGGCGATTAGGGTGAATATTTCTATTTTTTTGACAAAAATTTTTTCGGAAGTGCTGATTTGTGCTATGGGCAAAGAATGTCCAAATTGTCATGCGCTCAAATTCAAACATGAATCAGCCGGGATGTGTTGCGCGTTAGGAAAAGTGCAACTACCAGAGATTGAGACACCACCAGAAACATTGAACGGCTTGCTCATCGGCACGGATCCAGATTCAAACCTGTTCCTGAAGTCCATTCGCACATTCAATTCATGTATCGGGTTAGTTGCCGATACAATGGGGCACAAATAAATTTTACTTTAAATTTTATACTGGCCACACAATTTACAAATGAATATGTGGCCAAAATGTATTCACAATAAAATACAGACTGCGGATAAAATCCACCACCATTAAACGCGATAACTTAAAATTTAACTGTGTACATATATGTAAATTTACTTTATATTTATTTTTATATTCAATTTATCTTTATTTTTACGAATTTAATATTTTTGGAAAAATGGCGAGTATGTCGCGTCAAAAAATATTGGAACGAGAGTGCATGTTTTTTATATTTTTTTTTACAGCACGGCAAAGACATTCATTAATCGTATAGATTTTGAAACTTGGTTTTTTGTAAGAGTAGAAAATGTCGAACGAGCAGACACAGAGATGTACCCCTGAAATTTGATTTGAAATTAAATTGTGGTGATGAACGAATTGTTGAGCTATTATATGATGAATCGCTACACATGCTTCCAAATGATTTCGTTCGGAGCAACAGAAATAGTTCACAATACTGCGGCAAATGGTCAAAAATTCAGTTCAACGTTCAAAATCAAAGGCCGAGTTGGCCAACGCCAAATGAACCACATACATTTTTACAAATCTACTTCATGGGCGGTGAGGACATCAATCGTGTGGATGTACGTTACGGCTACAATAACCTCAATTCGCCTAATGCCAGGCGCATCGTCAGCGAACTGGACCCCTATTGAATGAGCACAATGAACTATTGAAAATCTTCAAATCACACATGCACGAATTGAAAAGTGACAATAACGCTATTGTCATCAATACTGATAAAACACCAGCTGGAGAGCACGTGCGTAAATTCAATGCGCCTGTTGTTGACGACGTTGTTGGAATCATGGTTGGCGACCGCACATCGATGCGAGAAATCGTGGTTGAAAGAAGAACCAATAATCTGGAGTTCATCGCCGACACACACCGTTCATATGACGCTCACCAATATCCGCAAATTTTCTGGACGGGACAAGACGGATATTGTGCATAAACATTAAACATCATTACCAATTTTGAATTATTATTTATGAATATGTTGTTACAGGAGCCGTAACAAACAAGAAAGTGAGCTCGATGGATTTTTATGCGTATCGCATGATGATTCGATGCGGTCAGGACAACGTCATTCTGCGATGTCATGAGCTGTGCCAACAATTCATGGTCGACATGTACGGACGACCGTGTTTATTTATGACGTCTACACGTAATCCAAAGTGGCAGGAGATTACATCTTTACTATTGCCAGGCCAAAATGTAATACATCGTCATGACATTATAGCACGTGTGTTCAAACAAAAATTGAAGTCTTTAATGAGCTTCATTACAAAATTACACGTATTCGGTCCCACACGTTGCTGGATGTATTCGGTTGAATGGCAAAAGCGAGGATTACCTCATGCAGACATTTTGATTTGGTTAGTCGACAAAATACGCCCTGAGGAAATGGATAGTGTAATTTCCGCAGAAATTCCAGATCCATCTACTGATCAACTGCTGTGCGAAATTGTTACCACAAACATGATTCATGGCCCATTTGGTGATCTGAATCGTTTATCGCCTTGCATGGCAGATGGAAAATGTACAAAGCGTTTTCCTAAAGATTTCACCAACGACATGATCACAAATGTCGACGGATATCCAATATATCGTCGAAGAAATACTGATAATGGCGGACAATCATTTAGGTCACATCAGTAGGTCAGGACAAACAACATGCTAGCAGAAACGAGGATAATTAACCAAGTACATCAAAATGGACGATCTATTAAAACAACAGGTCGATTTGGGCGTACAAATAAATAAGCTCATAATTCATAGTTTTCTTTATGGCAGTGAAAAACGATATTTTTGCACCTAAAAATAAAATTTTTCATAACTTCTACTCCTCAGGCGTACCAAATATCTACTTAAATCCAGAATTTCAGCCTAAATACCATTTTTCGTGATTTAAACCACTATACAAATTGCAAAATAGTTGTTTGGCAACAGTAGGCCACCCAAATAAATATTGGGTTGGGTAAAGAGTATTGAAAGATTATTGTTACTAGATGCTGTTTGGTGTTACATATCGGAAGACATTACTCAGATTGAGTCATACTGAAACGCGTTTGAAAGCTAACAGGTCTGTTTATAATTTTCATGAAGATAGTTTTGTATTTCGTCTATCGTTCGAAAGAAAGTTGTATTGTTTACGGTCAAGATGCTTTATCGAATGCAACATCATGTATAGCCCGGACCTTGCACCTTCCGGCCACTATTTGTTACGATCTCTGCAAAACTCTCTTGATGGTCTAAAGTGGGTTTCAAAAAAGGACTGTGAAAATCACTTGGCCAAGTTTTCGCCAGGTAAAATTTGAAGAATCGGCTTGGAAAGTAAAGCACTTTTCAAGCCGATGTTTTTCGAACTTTTTTCAAGACATTTTTCTTTAGATGAAGTAACCCTTATAATAATTTGACTACCCAAAATTTCTCGGTTAGGCAGCTACTCAGGCTATTAAATTGGAAATTTGCATGCATCAACCTTACCATTATTACAATCATATGAAGTTCGGTGTGATTTTTACGATTTCGGATAATTTTTTACAGAAATTCATTGGTGCGTGATAAGTGCGGTTATCAAATTGGATTGCGGGATTGAGATTGATTAGATCGTTAAGTTCATTTTTGTGGATTAATGACTTCAAAGTAAATTAGTCAAATGAATTATTGTAGTTTTTAGGAATTGATTTTTGATTAAAATGCCGGCTATCAGACGATCGAAGAAGTGCGGTGAACGTCGACTTGAATTATGACTCTACAATCGCCTACAAAAATCTTCGCTGCGTTGATATTGGCGCATTGTCTCCCGTGTGCCGACATTGCCAAGCATTGAAGTTCCAAGCAGAAACGCCAGGGCGATGTTGTGCCGATGGCAAAATTAAATTGCCGGTTTTGACTTCGCCACCGGAGATATTGCGTACTTATCTCTATGGAGATACAACGCTATCCAAACATTTTCTCGGACAGACGCAACAGTACAATCAATGCTTTAACATGACGTAATTTGAAACCGACCTTATTGTTCGTCAAGCCGGCTACAATCCCAAATATAAGGTGATGACGCCACCACATGTTCACTATCGAAATGATGAATTAGTGGAAATGATATCGGCGTCGTTCACGATAACGGTGAAAGGAAAAGATGTCGTGATCGATAATCGCTGGATCGTTCCGAACTGCAAGCTTCTATCTAAAACATTTGCAACACACTACAATGGTGAGTACTGTAACTCCATTAAGTCCATTAAATATGTCTGGAAATACGTGAACAAAGGTAGCGACCTGGAATTGTTCGGCGTTGCTGCTCCGTATGCAATTTATAAAGTGTCAAGATTCCAATTGGGCCGAACCAAATTAACTCCATTGCTAATAATCTGGAGAGGTATTTAGATCTTGTCCTTAAGAATAAAGTAGATGCTTTTAAATTAATTGAGTCACTCAATCCATTTCAAATCTTAACCGGCTTCTAAATCTAAAAAATCAAAAATGTAAGGCTTATACTAAAATGATGAAATCAAGTTTATAAACTTACAAAAGTCTTTTTTGGCAGACTTCCAAAAAAAATTAGAACGAATCTAAAACAGTTCTGGAAATACTTTAGGTCAAAACGTGAAGGGTATCCTACCAATATGATCTTCAACAATATCAGCAGAAAATCTTAGCTGCATTTTTCCAATCTATCTAACAATCACTCCTCCACTCATATCTGACCAAAATATTCTGTCCGCTTTCAAGGGTTTTGGAGACAGATGTGTGCTGGGTCACATAGCCTCATCTCAACATTTGCGAGTATTTTGGTAAATCCCTTGTGCAAACTGTTCAACCATTTCTACTAGGTACTATGGAAAATAGAAAACCATCATCAATTAGAAGTAGCTTATTCGGATTTCAATAACCATTTCGTTCTATATGTCATCATAAAGATCTCCTAAGTCTTTTAATTGATCCAAATCATACCTAACAAACCTTCTGGAATATGTAACAAGAAATCCAACATTGTGAAATTGTCCACGAGTGTTCCTCAAAGTTCACATATTGGACCCTGGATTTTTATTGTTTTCATTGATTGGATAACCAAGTTCATATAAAAAACTCAAATGTTCTCATATTTGCTGATGACGGAAAAATTTATCGTACGTCACAATTGGCCCTTTTCATCAAACAAACCGAGTTGAGAAATCGGTTGAGAAATGGCTCAGCTCCATTCAAATGGGATAGTTTACAGAACCACATCCAGACTCATATGGGAATTCCAATTTCATCATATAAGCCATCCCAAATGGTTAAGAAGTTGCTTAGCTCCAGTTAAATTGACCATGTTTTATAACCCAGGCTTTGTTCCATTCAAATTGGCCATTATTTAGAACTACATCCGGAACTAATATTCGATTTCATCATATAAGCCGCGTTTCATCTCAATTGGTTAAGAAATTGCTTAGTTCCATTCAAATTGGCCATTTTCCAGACACCAAGGCTTTATTTTATTCAAATTTTGAGTTTCACAACAAAGAGTTTGGACAAACCGAGTGTCATCCAAATAGGTTGAGAAATGGCTTAGCTTCATTCAAATTGGCTGTTTTCAGAGAGGCGTAACTAATTTTGAAATCTCATAAATATAGCGAAAGTCTCAAAATAGAAACAAAAGAACACCAATAAGAAGAAAACATATAAAAAGAAGGAATATGGACACCAACGGGGGAACCCACTAAATGACTTTTGTCGACATCAAGAGTAATCACAACCGCTTCCTGGCACTTGAAAAGCCCCCTCACCAATTTGTATCATAATCGTTAGAGCCATTTACGAAACACTTGATACAAACATTAATTGTTGTATTTTTCTATACTGCTAATTTTTCAGAAATGTTTAATCATTAATGCATTAATCATAAAACAACTGGCAGTCAAGCTCCTTAAAGTTATATTCGGTTCACAGAAGATTTTTTAGTGACTCCGGCAACAGTTGATTTCTTTCATCCATCCGCTGAGAATTTCTTTAGTCTGTTTACACGACCTTATTTTTAATATTAAAGCTCTTTTTGAATTAAGTATGTGACATGTCTTGCTGAAATGACATATCGTCTATATTCCTATCAGCCAATTCGGGTCATAAAAAGTGATCATGGTAGCGTTCATTATTCACAGTAATAATATTGAAAGGATTGAAAGCCGTGGTGAACATTTGTCTATTATTATCTTTCACACATAATTGTTATTGATCATTAAGATTGATTCAATAAAGAAATTAAAATCGTTCTCACGCTATAATTTCTTAGTTACTACTATTCACATGGTGACAGTGGCGTAAATACAAATTTCGAGCCCCACCGCGAAATTTTTCTTGTAAGAATGCTTCTTGTACCTTTGAACAAGAAAAGTGTTTTGTTCCAAATGTAGTTCTTCCTATTGTCCAGTCCCGCATTAATTAAAAGAATCTGATTTCGAGAGTACCAAAACAGCACATGATTCAGTTCAATGGCCCCAATCAAAACGAAATTTCTTGCAATCAGCTCAATGCTATGACGATTCTAAATATAACGATAAAGCATCACATATTTTGAGTATAATTTGAAAAATATCAAGAATTTCCAAAGTATCTTGAATATTCTAGAAATCATATACGTGCTGTGCTAATCACTGCCATGTAAAATATAGATAACATGGACAATCTTGAATAAATTCGAATAACTTAGGAAATTGAACAAATATTCAGATTTATATGTGTAACCCTGCAATTTCCCACAACTCAAAGTTAACCGCAGAACATTGCTGTACAAAAATCGATTAAATTTGAAAAATCTTTAAAAATCTCTTAGACTATTTTCTTTGGGGGTATGTTAAGTCACTTATCTAAGTTGATAAGCCAGAGTATATTGAACACTTGGAAGCCAACATTCGATGCGTTTATTGCCGAAAATGGACTTCCAGATTACGCCAGATACGCGCCAGCCGCGGCGGCCACCGGGCCACATGTCAGAAATCATATTCAACTACTAAGCGAGTTAAGGATAAGCTCAACAAAACGATATGCAATAACAATTAACCCTCAAATAATATCGGATAATTTGGTAAATATCGAACAATCGTATTGTTCAAATATAGGCTCTAAGATTCTCGAGTAACATTGAACTATCAAATATACCCGACAATCTCAAACATACTCGAATAATCTCGAAAATCTACAATAACCTGGTTGTTTCAAAACACCGAATCACATCCCATTTCTATATGCAATACTCCAATAATCTCGAGAAATTTTAAAAAGTGATCAAAAGATGAAATCCGAGGCAAAGGGATATGAAATAGGGGAATCACGCCAAATGACAAACTAAACAATCAAATTCAATCTTTTGCAAATCAAATTCAACCTTTTCTAATTAAAACTTGATTTTCCAAAAGGTTGAATTTGTTTGGTAAAAGGCTTAATTTGATTTGTAAATGGTTAAAATTGAAGTGCAATAGAGGTAAATTTGGAGTGCAAAACGAAAATTACAAATAAATCAACCCAACAAGCACTAAAATCGTTATCGTTATCGATGTCGAAAGTTTTAATTTCACACAAATTTAGCAAATTTTCGTCTAAATCTAAATATTTGTCAGAACCTAAAGTCATTTTTATTTATATGGAGTCAGATTACGTGTAATTACTCTGAGATTCATCTTCTGCAACCGAGAAGAAATTGTTGGGCCTTTCTTACGAAAAATATTTATTAGCAAGAGGAACGATTTCTTCCTTCACTAAAAACTATACCACCGCCTTTTCTTCAAAAATTTCCTATATGCCTTTTTGCCGTTTTCCAAATTTGAAAGGGTGGTCTACTTTAAGCTTAATCTGAGTAATCATCTATTATCGATCTTCAGTTTCAGCTAATATTGGAACTCTTAATAAGTCTCTTGGGCCCCATTAACCGTGGACCCCCCCCCCCAGTTATGCTACTGCATGGTAACACACCTATTAGCTCACCCTTTACATATCGATACCTTAAAGCGCACAAGTGTAATTACCAGCAGCACCAGAGGTAGCACCAGAAAACTGAACCATAAATGATAAAGAATATTTACCACAAATCGTACATAGCACATATGTACTTTAAGGTATTGATATGAATCACAACTCAAGGCTGTTTTACAACATTTTACTCTAATAAGTGGATATCGTGACTAGATGTTAATTCGAATTCATTATCAAAGGGTTCGATCCATCAAATCAGATTCTGGGACTAGTACTGTATGATGGACATTTTAATTTTTTTTTTTATAACATTATTATGCCTGCTTTACTTAGAGTGGAAATAATATGATAATTGAACTGTCTATAAATAATTCGAAATGTATAGGTTTTTCATATACACATGATTAACCAAAACATTTTGACAAATTTTACAAAAACGTCATCTTTTCTCGTATTCCACATTAATTTTCCTCATGCGGACATCTGTCAAAAATATCAAAATTCCCTACTAATGTATTAGTTTCGCTACTAAGGAACTATTTCCGAATGGATATAAGCAGGTGGTAAAAAATCCACATATGCAAAAATGTCAATACATATTTACACATTGGTTTTAGATTTACAAAGTTAAAACTCATAATAAAATAAAAAGAATTCCTAAAAAATGGACTGACATAATGCAAAAAACACCTCGCAAAAGTATTTTTAATTGACCTTATTAACAATTGATTGGTAAATTTACAACTTATAAAATCGAATAAAGTAAAAGGAAACAGTAAAACAAGTTTTAGATTTAACTAAAACAAAACCAATAAAGCACAACACTTAGAACAAATAAATAAAATTGTTGCTCTTCCATTGGACAATTCTAAAACAGCTAAAAGAATTTAAACCAAAAACCTTACCAAAGCAATATAACAAATCATGATCAAAACAAACAAAATTTTGTGAATTTTATATCTCGCTGACAAATCAAATGCGAACAATTATTAAAAATAAATTGCTGAATATACATATGGAAATTACCAAGGGAATTATTGTATTAAAGGAATTTTGAAAGATGTCCACATGTGAAAAATAGATGTTGAATTCGAGAATAAGGCTCCAGTTGAGAAAAATTCCCAATTTCACCACTTACAATTGGAAAATGTGGCTTAATTTTCTGAAAGTAACACGTTTAATTAATTATAACGGTGTTAAATCTTACTTAAGACTTACTTGTCAGCTGATTTTAATTAATATCAAATTAACACCACGCTCTGTATCCAACCAATATTCGAATTATGGATTTTTGCACAAAACCCAATAAAAATTTTCATTCCAATTACAATTGTATTTCAAGATAAATGCAAACAATTTTTTTTTTGTATTTCCTTTCTCCAAAACCTTAACAAAAAAAAAAAAATAAAAACTTAAGATATCGTTAAAGCAAATCATAAAAAATAAAAAATGAAATAAAACGTCAGTATTATGTCAGTGATTTTTTGTTGGAGATGCAATAAAATTTAATTATAAGAACAGAACGAAGCATACAAAATTTAGTTAATAATTCACAGTGTACAAAGAGTAAATAGGAAAATGATCAGGAAATGTATAGAAAATTATCCATCCCCAATTGAGACTAATTGCAACATCTCTCTTAATACCTATGTATATAGTATTTTTTAACTTATTATGTACAGTGAATGCACTTAATACCATAAAAATCTCCTAAAGAAATTTTTTTTGTTTTGATTTATTTCTTATTTATATATTTTGAAATCACTTAACCACCCATTGAGCTTATAATAATTATGATTAATAATAAAATATTTAATAATTTATAATCTTGTGTTTTTTAGAGCAGCCAACCAGTACTAACAAATTTTTTTATTTTTTTTTTTTTTCTGTCGTAGATTGGTCGAGAGATAACTATTACTATACATGATAAATATAATTTCATAACCAACTGTATGAAATGAACAGTAGGACTTCCGATTGGCAGTATTTCTGGTCTAAGATTAAGGACAGTTATTTTGAAATGGACTAATTAAAAATATTTTTTTTTTGTAGAGATTTCAAGTAGTTCAGGCTAGACAGTTTCAAAAGGTACTAAAAAAAACCGCAACCGTACATATTCTGTTATATGTATGTATGTACAAATACTGGTATCACATTAAGAGTGTGACACAATGAAAAATTGCATTTGAAAAGATCGTGAGAAATGGTGTTCACTATAATTTATCATTTTACAGCTACTTTCTTACTTTCTTTCTTGCAGACATAAATCTCGGCATATTTTATTGCCACTTACAAAAAAAAAAAAAAAAAAAAAAAAAACAAACGAAAAACACACACAAAGTGGTTGACCAATCGCGTAAATTTTATTAAATCCGTACATTTAGTATTTAAATTTATTAGTCGTTATGTTGTTTTATTTATTTATATATTTTAATGTTTTATTTTGTATATTGTCATACATATAATATGCAATGCGCGCCGTTTTGATAATAGCAGCAATATATGGTGTAATTGTGCATGTACTGAGATCAATGCACAATTATTAGTTTTTTGTATTTTTATTCTAATTAAAATTCTTTTACAGTGAAAATTCCATTGAACATATTTAATTTAATGTCTTCATATTTTATTTATAATAATAGTTTATAAGGTACATGGGGCACATATATGTACGCAATACATGTAAGTTCGTATTATAGAGACGTTTGTAATAAATGTCGAAATGTTCAAAAGGTGTGGTAGATTTATTCACGTTGATTTTATTTTTATAATATTAAGTTATATACATATTTGGGTTGTCAGGTTTCGAAAGTTGTTTCACTCTGTTGAATATTTACATATGTATGGGGGCTACTTGAGTTGAAAACTATTTGGTAAATTAACACTTGCACTACATATTTCCGAGGAGATTTATATTAATTGGTCTGAAAATTAATCGTTCCTGTGGGTCAATTCTCGTTCTATCAATGAACGTAATGAAAAAAAATCTTTCAATTTTGTTTGCATCATGTCTTTTTCATTTATAACCTTTCACACATCGACAATAAGCGATTCTCAATGTCCAAATGAAAAATAATCGTTTAACAGAACATTTTATATAGATTTCCGATGGATAATAAAGCAATTGGTTTAAATATTAGCTAAATAAATGATAAATTAGTTAGTTATCCTGGCAACAGACGATTATCGAATAAATTCAAAATTGACGAAAGGAAGTTTCAAGCCATTCAGGACAAATACAATTTTGTAATAATTAATTGCGAAATTAACGAAACTTTCGCCAAAATTTATCGTTTAAACAAGAGTCGTGGTGAGTTGATCGATAAAATAAAAAGAAAATTTTCGGAAGAAGTTTACACGGATTTTTTTAATAATGCATCGATCCGTTTTTATCTGGTGTACGAAGAAGTTAAAAAACTAAATATTAAAAAATTTTGGAATATGTTATGCCCAGAGGTTTGTGAAACGCCAGTTGTGTCGGAACCAATACAGCAACCCAATTCACAGATTCAGCCTACTCAAGGGCAAATTGAAGGGATATTAACGAGAAAAAGTTGTTCGTAAATTTGATAAATTTGGAAATTCCTGTGGACATCGTAAAAATGTTAAAGTTAGGTAATAAGTTTTGTTTACCTTTTAAACACGAATTTGTTCCTTATCACAAAATTATAGCGGATGTGGAGTACCACTCTCAGGATTACATGAGACAGCTCGTAACACTATTAGAAATAGACTAGTAAATATGTTGACGAATTTTAAAACAAACAATTAAAGTGTAGTGTTGAAAGATGACAAGGGTAACATAACGGTACTTATGGCAAAAATTGAATATGTAGAAAAAATGGAGTTACTCTTGTCATACAACAACACTTATATTGAAATTCGGAAAGTTGGTATTTCATTAATACAATTTAAATTAAATGTAATCGTTGGCTCTTGGGAACGTTTAGAAAAAATCGAGAAAAATTTGGCAAAATTTCTTAAAAATTATCATGGTACGACCCCACGAATGTATGGTCTACCAAAAGTGCACAAAATTGGTATTCCCTTGAGACCAATTGTAAGCTATTTAGGTTCACCTTACGTCGGAAATAAATTTTCGGCTGTAAAAAACGCGGAAGATTTTAAAAATAAAATTAAAAATATGTCTCTACCAATAAATTGTTATAATAACGTTGTTCTCAAACGTTGACTCATCTTTGGTAATAATTTTGATAAAAAATTGTGGAATAGCATTAAAGCATGTAGTAATAAAAACTTAATTGTTAAAAATATCTTCAGTCAAACCTATCTTCTTTTACCGGGACGTTGATATTATTGCGGCCATTCCAAATTCGGAAATTGATAATTTTTTGAAATCATTTAATAATTTTACACTACGAATTAAATGTACATGTGAAATTGAAAATCAAGGTCGTTTAGCCTTTCTAGATACGATGGTAATACGTAATGAGGATAAAAGTTTAACTACAGATTTATATCATAAAAAACCTGGTCGGATCGGTATGTTAATTATAGTTCTTGGCTTCCTCCATCATCTTCCAAAAATACCACGGTTTTCTTGTTAGCTAAAAAAATTTTGAGATTATCGGATGAGGTTTCTCATGCCGAACATTTTAAAACATTGTTACGTTTTTGCCTTGTCAATCAAGGTTCGTATCACCGAATTGTGAATAATAAAAACACTTTTTAAGTCACTTTTTAATTACTTTTTAATCTCCACACTATCGCTTCCCAAATACTACTAATAATCTTACAAGTTTACACTATCGCGTTCCAAATTCGAATGATCCAATTTGACTTTGTTCGCCTTTTTATATACACAAACCAAGCTTCTAGAAAGCTCATGACTTTTCCAGTTAGAATAGCGTAGAAACATTTAGAACAATTTTATCATGGAAAATTCCATTTTAGTACAGTTAAAACATTGAGCTATTAATTTAACTTATTCTATTACACACTAGGTGTCACCGTCACAATATTAAGGGATGTTCTAACACAAAATGGTTATCCGAGAAGTGTAGCTACTGGAGGTATTAGAAAGGCTATCGACAAACATAGCAAAAATACGCGCGAAAATCCAAATTTAATCGTTGAAAATAATCGCAAACTTTTCATTTCGGTTGATAGAGCATTTCACAGTTTGGACGTGGTTTTATTATTAAAAGACAAAATTCCTATAGAGTTACAATCAAATTTAATATACTTATAAATTAAAATGTTCGTTTGGAAAAAAGTATGTGGGTCAAACTAAATAAAATTTTAAAAAACGGGTTCGTCAACATATTTACGATTCTACGTATAAGTTTAAACTGTCAAACAACGCTTTATAGAATCATCTACGTGGAAGTAATCACTCATTATCTATAGATGACGCTGAAATACTTGATAAGGAGCAAAATCTTGAGAGAGATTGAGAGGAAAGCTTTTACATCAAAAAACATTAAAACAAAATTTGTTAAATGTCCAGAAAGTTTTACAACTGATTTTTGGTGTTTTTTTTAATAAACGAATAATTACTGACCCAAAATAATTTTTACTGGAACTTAAATAAGAATCCACATCCTAAAGCCTGGTTTCCATTATGAAACTTTTACTGACAGTACTTTTTACTAAATAAAAACGTAAACATCGAAAATTTCATTGAATTGACACAGATCATTTCTTGTTTTTAATTTTTTTTGAAAAATTGCATTGAAAAATTGAAATATTTTTCCAGTACTGAAAAAATATACTTCGCTTCATATATTTTACAGTAAATTTTGTCAGTATACCATAATAATTTTTTCAGTACTGTTAAACTGAAAAAGTGTTTTTTTTCTCTCACACAGCACGCGAATATATATTTCTATCCCATTTTGTTTATACTGTCAGTAAATATTTCATAATGGAAATCAGGCTTTATAATCAATGCACTCTCATTCTATACGTTTAAATACTTAGGTGATGGAAAGCATAGACTATCCAAAATTATTGTACATGTATGAATGCATATCGGTTTATCATTTATCTCATTATGAAGATAAGCATTCACACGCGTAATGGTATGACGACTAAATTCTCACTAATACCAATTACCAAATTACAGTGCAATTGAGATGCAATTGTAATCTTTTCATCTGTTATTAATGTTAGAACAACCGTAGTGAAAGGTTTAAAAATAAAAATAAAAAATAAATAAAAAGAAAACCTTAATTTCATAATTTCTTATGGAATATCAGTGCTATAACCGTATACAGACTAATTCTTTCTGCAAATTTTCTAAATAAACGGATACTGAAATAAAACCTTAAGGGATATAACATATTTTATGATTTCTTACTTAAATGATCCAAATATCGGAAGGTAAATTTAATTTATTTTAAAGCTAAGGCTTTTCCTAATGAAATCCATTTATCTGAAATTTTTTTTAGAGTCAGTAAAACTGATCTATATATTGCACTTAACACTTTCGCGAAGATTTTGGAGAAGCAAATCAACAGAGGCGTGGCTTTGCTTGCGTCAATCAAAAGATAAGCACAGCAAAAGTAAATCACAGCTTGATGAGCTGTTGGATGCAAAGCCACGCATGTTCCAGATTTTTATCATCAATCTAAAAACTGTTATTAGTTTAATGAGTGTTTGTTTGTTAAGTACTGCATACAGTTAAGAATACCGTTTAAGGTTTCCGAGAGATAATTTTCTACGGAAAATTTAAATTCTATTTAAAAAAATTTAAAATTAAGAAATTAAGTAAAGTAAATTAATAAAATAATTAGAAAATCTATTAGATGAAACTAGCTACATATACCGTGTGCAAGTGAAAATTCAAATCGGGTTTTATTTGGTAGACAGAATATAATTTTCTTTTACAGCCTTTTCGACCTTGGAGCGCTCTACGGGAGATAAAACGTATAATATATTCTACTTAGGAGCCTAAGGCAATGAAATATTTATTTGATTTTTTTGTTCCTAATATACAATTTTTTATTCGTGAATCATAATCATACACAATCAATTGAAAAAAAAAATAAAGAGGAAAGCTAGGTAAACTTTTGTGCCTCTATGCTACCATCAGTAGCGGAGCTTGAACCTATTTCTTCTAGTTTAGTATAGAATATCGTATTTTATTTGTTTATAATTAATTCCTAAAATTAGGTCTTAATAATTTCTTTAATATGAATACAATTTGTTTACTTAATTAATTTAAAAAAAAAAAAAATGCAAAGCTAAATCTTTTTATTTAGTATGGTGATGATTATTGATAATTGTTGTTGTTAATCCAAGTGATGACGATTTTTTTTTATATATATGAATATGAGTTGCAAGTATTTGTTTGTTCGGATACCAATTATTGGAGAAAAATAACCCCCCAATTCACTGATCTCAATCCTTTGGAAAATTATAAAAATACGTGGAAGTCCTCCAATGTACAGTAACAAAAGTTTCAAAGTATTCGTTAAATTATTACGACAACATTTTCTAGATCTTCTAAATTTAAATTTGTTTCACTCTAATCGTATAACTTAAAGTATTTTTCTGTTAAACTGACTATTTTATAAATTTCAAATTGAACTCTAGTTACTTTAGAAAAACATTCGTTATAAATTTTTTTTTTTTTTTTTTTTTTTATTTGAAATTGTTGTACCTTGAAAATGACGGAATGTGCTATCGAAACGTCGGGCTTTTTTTAATAAAAAATTAATAAAAAATAAAAATAAATTAAGCTAAAAAACCAACAAGATTTGGTGATAAAATTTCGACAAAATTTCATAGCTAATCACTCGTGTAATTATAATTTGAAATACAAAAAGTATCGTAATATGGATTTGGTGCTTCTTGGCTCATTGCTGTTTGTGTTGAGCAAAATTTTAGAATTGGCTTTCTTCCACAATTTCCTTTCTCTTTTGGCATTAAATTCTTCCCCATTCTTTATATCCTGGAAAACACTAATATTTTACATTCTTTTACGTTAACTAAAGGTTACTAAATGTTTAACCAATGCGATAATGAAAGCAAATCTACATTACAAGAAGATCAAAATTCATGTTTGGTTGCACTACGACTTTATTAATCCTTAATTTATATTCGAAAAGTAACATTTCTCGAAAACATGCTAATAGTATACAAGAAACTATTAAAAATTTTAATGAGTCTTTATTAACTACCATAAAACAATTTATGGTTCCGCATATACCAGTGAGTATTGTAAACAAAATTGCAAACTTAATTGCCCCATTTCATCATTTGTTCGAGACATTAAATCGGAATATTGTCTAATGAAAAAATTAAAAAAAATCGAATTGATAGAAAGCCCAATTCTCAAGTATTCTTTTCAAAACGAATTGGTCAAAGTTTTAAAGGTGGCTGAATCCATTTTAGAAGGAAAGAATATAACAGACTATTTTATGCCTTTCAAGTTTCAAATGAAAAGTGTTTTTAAAACAAATGATTTGTTGCAAAAACCATCCAAAATACAAATGATTTAAAATTGAAAAACGGCTACTGCAATTTTGTCAATGGTGAAACATTTAAATTAAAATCGTCATATTTAGAAGAAGATAAAATTTTTATTCCATAAAATATTTTTCTTGGACGATTTCGAAATGAACATTCCTCTTGGCAGTAATTCGTCTGAATATTCTGTATGCGATATCTAGAATTCCTTCCCAACCACATCCCAATTTTTACAATCTAAGTTATGTTTGTGACAGAAAGTATTTAATGGACATAGACCTACTAATTTTTAATAAATTGTGTTTGCTTATGTATTGTTCCTACAAACATATCACAATGTTTAGAGATATAAAAAGGATAGTATCAACAAAATATATTGTTTAATACAAAATTTGAAGAACTTCAAAGTCATTACTTGTAATAAAGATGTCAAAGAGGAAGGTGGATGCTGGATTTTTAATTATTTATTATTATAGTGAAGAAAATAAGAGGAAAAGAAATTGGAGTAGAGAATGGCTGTTAAAACGTTAAAAGTTTATTCATTTAAAATTTATTAGGCGAATTAAAAGTTTCACCTACATCAGACTTAAAATACTTTCATGGTATGGGACTATACACAATTTAAGGTTTTATTGGATAAAATAGAATCATTGATCGCCAAACAAAACACTATAATGCGTGAACGAGAGAGACAAAATCCCGAGAGTATAAAATCCCGAGAGTACAAAATCCCTAAGGTACAAAATCCCGAGTATATAAAATCCGCAGGGTACGAGCCTATGAAAATTTCAAAATCTAGTTGTTGCACAATTGGTGCAATTTTCGGGTTGGTAACATATACCCGAATAAAATAATACAGAAACTTGAAATCCCGAAAAAAAAAATCCAGAAACAAAAAAATTTTGAAAAACAAATATCCAGAAAACTAAAATCCAGAAACCCAATTATCAAAGTGCGACCCAAGTTAAAGCTAAAATTTATAAAATGTCTTTAAAATATGAGTTTTTCCGTAAAGTTCTTAATATTTATGGTAATGGAAATTGGTTCATCAACCTTTCAGACACAAAAGAATTGTATCGTTCATATCGCTTCTACTGATAGTTCTACCACGTCAAATTATTTTGTGGTTGGCTCAATTCGTTGGGTTAGTATGGTATCGACGAAGGTATTTTAGCGAATTATAGATTTAATGCTTCGTTAATGCTTTGTCAACCTTGCAGACACAGATCAAAGGAATTGTATCGCTCGTATCGCTTCTTCTGATAGATGTACCACCACAAATGTTTCAAGTGATGACAAAAGTCTAAAAATGCCTATAAAATTGAATTTTTTTCATTTATTTCAAACAAAATATTTTTTCTGGATTGCCTTTGTTTGTTTTCGTTTATTTTTTTCCTTATTTGAACCAATACATACAAATGATATATGTCAAATTCAAAAACAAAAAATGGAGGTATGGCCAAAAAAGACTTTCTTTTACGAAAAGAGAATTTTGAGAAATTTTAATTTTTTATAATTGTTTCTTTAATTTTTTAAATTTTTGGAAACATTTTGTATTAAGTAGTTTTTTCTAAACCGTATACTTTTTAGGATATTTGCAAAATAAATTTTCTGGACCAAGGGAGTGGCCACTTCCGGTTAGCCGATTTGGAGTAAAATTCACTGGGACCTCCCAATTTATCAAAAAAGCTTAAATCTGAAGTTTCAGTGCGATTGGTTAAACCATCTGGGTAGTAGAGAGGACACAGACTGACAGACAGACACCATTTCGAAATCCACTTTTTTGGACTCAGTGAACCTCAAAACAGATAAATCTCTAAAAATCTGAAGGTCCAAAATTTCATGATTACTATACTTTATTTTACTTACGTAAAAGAAAGTAAAAGCCATCTCTGTATAAATGTGAGCCGGTTTCACAAGGTAATAACACATTTAGTTATTAAAATTGGAGGGAAAAGCATGTTTTTTATTTCGCTCTAATCTTGTGCCTTTCAAATATAAAAATAAATAGTTAAAAAAGTGATACTATTTTAAAATTGTATAAAATTTAAATTTGGATTAGTAGTAATCACTTTAGTAGTATTTACTCAACAAATCTTATAATATACCGGGTGATTTTTTTAACCTGGTACACTCTACAAAAAAAATGGTCAACATCAAAATTTAATTATTCCGTGGGGGAAATACGTTAGTGTTAAAATTAGTACCCCCCTCCTCCTTCTTGTAGGTAGGGTTGGGGTAACTATTAAACTAAAATATGAACCCCTCATTTTTATTGCAGATTCGGATTCTACGGCTAAAAATACGTAGGATTTGACTGAAACATTTTTTTTTCGATTCATGATAGATGGCGCTGTAATTGACGATATTCCTTTTCGATTCCTACTACTGAGAACCTACGTAAAACGATTCTGTAATAAGTCTGCAATAAAAACACCACGGTTTCATTGTAAAAACTCGAAATTGGTCGTTAAAAATTATTCATTTTACACATTTCGAATAACTGGGAAAAGGGTGCTTAATTTACATGAGTCCCCTCGCCTCATCATCTTTCAATCGAAAAAGAATATCGTCACTTACAGCGCCATCTATCATGAATCGAAAAAAATGTTTGTGTCAAATCCTACGTATTTTTAGCCGTAGAACCCGAATCTGCAATAAAAAATAGGAGTTCATATTTTAGTTTCAAAGTTACCCTCCACCCCACCTATAAGAAAGAGGGGGTGAGTACTAATTTTAACACTAATGTATTTCCCCCGCGGAATAATTAAATTTTGATTTTGACCATTTTTTTCGTAGAGTGATTATTTTCCGAGATATTTGAGTGTATCAGGTTAAAAAAAATCACGCGCGCGGTATATTCAGTTATATGTAGGTAAGTAAAATTTATGTACCATATATGACACAAAGGTTGATCAGACAATTTTTAATTATTGTGTCAAAACTATCAAATTATCAATTCAAATCAAATAAAGTTATAAAGTGGGCTATAACTTTGGGTGACTTGAATTGATAATTTGAGAGTTTTTGCTGTGTTAATGCAGTGGCTCGGTCCTAAGAGTGCAATAATGTCAACTTGAAAAAAATATTTGAGTTTAGAAGAAATTGACCACATCATAGAACAGTGGTCTGATAATAGCGAAGACGAATTTGATAACAATAGTGATGATGAAAATTTTCTACAAGAAGAATCGAAAATGGAGGATGTCGATAATGATGTAAATATGAGAGGAGGATGTAGACATTGAAAACTTAAGCATTGAGAACATTTCCAGTTGTATTTGCCGATGATATTGATATGGAGGGTGTCTATGTTTTTAAGCCAAAAAAATTATGAAATAACCGATGAAATAAATGCGGGAAATGAACATGACGTTTTAATTAAGGAAGTAGAGTTAAAACAGTTGAGATATTCGAAAAATTGAAATGGAAAAAGGTACTGTAGGATTTTGATCAAAATTCATCTCAATTTAAAGGCAATGATTCTTTAGCACCAGCCCTTTTAGAACTTGATACTCCGCTTTCAGTCTGTAACATTTTTTTTGATGAAGAAATGCCTGAAATTCTGAAAGAAAGTAATCTGTACGGTGCGAGTAAAAATATTACTAATCCTTACACATTGACCAAAATGGAATTAGAGAAATTCTTAGCAATTTGTATACTTTCTTCAATACATCATTTGTCCAACTGAGATGAAACAATAAAAATTAAAAATCAATTAATATTCAACGCCCCGCTATTATTAAAAAACATAACCATCACATGGGAGGTGTCGATTTGCATGACAGCTTCATAGGAAGGTACCGAATTAAATTGAAAACTTCAAAGTGGTATTTAAGAAAGTTTTGGAACCTATCAGCAATTTTCTCAAAGAAAAAGAAAAACACTATACGGAATTAAAGGATGATGAATGGATTAATGACTGTATGTTCTTAACTGATATAATGGAGCATCTGCAATCCACCAACCTAGCATTACAAGGAAATGATAAAGTTATTACTGATCTTGTTCAAACGATTCTATGTTTTATTACAAAAATCAGCTTTTTAAACGCGATTTAACTACAAAAATGTTCAATTACTTTCCTCGTCTGAAGAATAGACTCTCTAAAATTGATGAGAAAAAATTGAGTGAATACGACAGTAAATTAGAAGAATTATTAAAAGAATTTCACTTGCGATTTGATGATTTGAATAATTTAAAGATTTCTCTAAGTTTTCTTGTAAATCCATTCGATTGACGTTATTAACGAGGGATTATCGATTCCTCATTATATTTTGAATGGAAGTGCCACAGGAGAAATGGAATT
Source organism: Tipula vernalis (assembly GCA_958295665.1). Lineage (NCBI taxonomy): Eukaryota > Metazoa > Arthropoda > Insecta > Diptera > Tipulidae > Tipula > Tipula vernalis. The sequence goes on along the minus strand of OY282558.1, from coordinate 129,993,216 downwards.
ATTAGAACTCCAAGAGGATCACAGTCTTAAAATGCATCACAAATCAACACAATCTGCAAATGAGTTTTGGAAACTAGTGCCACAATTAAAGTACCCTAATTTAAGAAAAGCTGCTTGCAGATTACTGTCCATATTCGGCACAACATATTCTAGTGAGTCACTTTTTTCAACAATGAAGTTTATAAAATCAAAGCACCGTTCACAACTCACAAATCAGCATTTAATGGAATTAATTCGTACCGGGCTAACGAACTATGAACCCGATTTCAGAAAATTCATGGCCAAGTTACAAACATACATGCCATCTACCAGCAAACAATAGCTGTCATGTAACAAAATGTAAATATATTTATGTATTTGTTTGAAGGCGTACTCAAGAAAATAAAAATTCCTTAACAATTGATGTTTTTGATATTTTATTTTTATGTTGGCTCTCGTAATGAGAGATTATTGGAATTAGGCTCCACCTGTAGTGAAGCTTGGCCACTTCTGATATATACTCGAGAAACCCTAAATTAAGAAGAAGTTCTCATCAAGCGACCAAAAAAAAAGTTTTTTTTTTTTCATAGAAGGAAGTAAATAAACGATTAAGATTTTTGCCACTTTAAATATTGTGTTTTAATCTACAAAAAAAAAAAAAAATTCTATACGTGTTGTACCATGACCGTCTCAACAAAAAAAAAAGGTGACTTATCGGTCTCCACTGTAGCACTTATAAAAATTATCTGAAATCAAAAAACCAAACATATTTATAAAATATATAATGTTTGTTGAAGGTTGTACCAACAATATCAATAAAAAATCGAAAATTAAAAAAATGGCGGACATGCAATTTTTCGGTACCGTTTTTTCACGTTCTTTTCGCGCTTAAAAGTGATATAAAAAAAAGAAAAACAGCAAATATTATCTGCATTTAAGGTTCATCCTCCAATAAATTAAATGAACTTCAAAAAAAAAAATATTAAAAACAAAAGAGATCCATTAAGTAGTTTTTGAGTTATCGTGGAGACAGATATAAAAACATCGTTTTTAAGGAAACGCATTTAAAGATTTTGCTAACGATTTTTTTTGAGTAGATGCATAAAACAGTGGGTCGAATTATTATGCCATAACTTTTTTATGAAATTTATTTTACTATAAGATTTATGACGCGAACATAACTTTTCAAAAAAATATTTCATTAACACTCGCAAATTTGCCAATTCATTATTAAAAAATTTTAACTTCGCAGAAAGTACGATCATTTCAGCACATTCTATAATTTATAAAAATACTAAATATCAGAAAAATTTATACTTGACAAAAAATAATGACTTTCATTTCAACAAGCTTCTTCCTTTAAATCAAAAATCCGAAGCTTTAGAATTAAAATATTTGTATTTTATTTCAAAAACGTTTATTTTTCATTTCTAAAATGTTTGACGTTTGCTTTAAAATTCAAAATCTTTGGAGCAACTATCAAAAATATACTTTATAGTTCAAATGTTACTTTCCTTTTGAAACAAATGTATTCACGTTTTTAAAACAAAAATTTTAATTTCAAATGTCATATTTTTAAAATGAAAATTTAAGATTTTTAATATAAAAAATTGAGATTCTTCATTCAAAAACCTTCTGATTTGTGAACCCTGACCAAATTTTTGAATTAAAAAAACAAATCGAGTTGCATTACGGATTTTTTATTTAAATCTAATGCGCTTTATATTTTCTGTATGGGAGTACGGCGCTGGTGTGTAAACGATTTTGTACTGGGCGATAGTATGAGAAGTATGACAACTGGCGCAGGGTCTCAGCGGTGATATGGCTGACTAGCGTGAGATCGAGACAATTATCACCGCAGAACAAAAGTGGTATATTGGAGTCCACTCTGACATATGTCGGTACATACTGCTCTGCTTTCGTGTGTTAATATTTGTATTGTGGAAAGAAATTAATTTGTGTTATAATTTATGGTGGTTATTTTATTCACATCCATCTTATGCCCTTGATTGCCACTTAACAATTTCTTAAATGTTTATTACGTAATTCATGGCGTTTGAAACCAAATAAATTTCCTACCATCGACTGTATTATATTTTAAAAAAAATTGTATTTCATTGTTATTGAATGAATGAAATTGTAGCCAATAAAAACTATGAATTTATATTTATTTAATCCAATAAACATAAATATTACCATAATATAGCGCACAACAACAACAACAAAGCCTAATGAAATAAATCGAATAAAATATCGAATCAAAATCAAAACATAAAAGCATGATGCGATCAATCGATCGCTCGAACCAACATGAATGTGCGCGGATAAAATATTTAAAATGATCAGAAAACGTTTTTCGAATTTTTATGTTAAAAAAAAATTGTTTCGCTTTATTTATTTCTATTTAAGACATTTTGATGTTGATGGAATTGGCATAAAAGCAACAAACATGATGAGATATTCATTTTATCCATTTTGGTATCTTTTGATCTATTTTGATTTAAAACAACAAAATGTATCGTACCTGTATATATGTACGATTGAAACAAATGAAAGATTTATTGTAATTGTTAAGATTTATAAATTTTTTTTTAAGAATGTTAATGCCATTTGAGGGTTTTACGTGTATGATGGTGATGCGCGCACGATGGGTATAAAATATGACTTTAATTTAATTTAATTGATGAGTTTTTCATTTTTTTGTGGTATAGGTTGAACTTTGAGGATTCATATTTAAGATGGATTTGGACACACGCCAACATTTATTTTTTGTGTGCCCAAATCACAAATCATCAACCATAGCTTGACGGAATTAAATTTTGCTTAACTGTTTTTTTATTTTTGTTGGTTTAAACTGTGTATGATGATTTAAGACACCTTTCTTATTTTTTTTTTAATTTTATAAGCACGATCGCGCATGGGGACGGCAACGCGTTTATTACAAATCAACATCATTAAGTATAAAATATAAAAGTAATTTAATTTCATTTCGTCAAATGCATTTTGCGTTTTTGTAGCAGTTTATTTTAATTTTTGCATGATTCAACATTATAACTGTCTTAATACCTTGCATTTGGTAATAATTTAACAAATTTTATTAATAATTTTTAAGTATACATTCAATGTGTAATGGTAAAGGCACAGCACAAGCAAGCAAGCAAAAAAAAAAAAACTTTCATTACAGTCATAAAAACCAAACCAGAATTTTTGTTCTGTATGTTTGACTATGTTGTGTGTCGATTTATACATATAAGTATGGTACAAACTGGCGGACAAGACGTGAGTCTTGAATGAGGGTGTTAAATGATTACGAATTTTTATTTTTATTTTTCGTTAATTTGGTTATTTTTAGGAAAACTTGTAGGAGTTTTGAATTATCAGCAACATCATCATCACACAACGAGTGACTGCAAAGAAAGGCCTAACATATACAATAGTTCACTGTTTATACATTATAACGTACACGAATGACGCTTCCTTTAGACGTGTATTGAAAACCATCATATTCTTGAAAATAAAAATCCCTCAAAAAACCAATGCTAAGCTGCTTTGGGGAGTTCTCTATTTTAGTATGTGAATAATTATTCAAAAAACACAAATTTTTCAAAAATGCTCCAATTTCTATGAATGTTAGAATTTCATAAAATTGTCAAAGCAGGGGGTTAGTGGCGGCAGTCCCCATTCTCTAATTTATAATTCGAATTAAAATAATATTTCAAAAATTTCATATATAGGGTGTCCCACTGCTACGAGTCCAAACGAGTAGGGCGTGTAGCTGGATCAATATCATGGAAAAAAAAGTCCACTACGCATATGCCCGGAAATGAACCGTTACCCACTTCAATTGCATTTCAAAATTTTTAGCATGGTACACTGCCTTGAATGATGTAGATGCCAATAACTCTTCTAAAAATTAAGATAACTCAATTGTTTTTGTATATTTTTAAAGGCACAGAGTGCTTCTTTCTTGTCTGAAAGTAGGAATATCATGCATGATATTTTCCATAAAGAAAACATTGGTGGAATTAAAAAAATTGTGCGCGAAATAACAAAAAAATTCATTAAACTCATTTTTTCTCGAAAAACTCACTTAATAATTTTTGTTTTTTATTTCAAATTTAAATTTAATAGACTATTTAATACAAAATTGTTTCCTCGTTTTTTATCTAATCATGTATAGTTTTTGAGATATTAACATTTCAGTGTAGTACTTGTTAGTAAACGTATAGCTAAAATCGTTGTTAATCTTTCGAAAATAATTTTTTTGCGCGTTTGTAATCAGAAATAATAAAATGCCACGCCACATATTCGAAGAACTCGCCGATATCCATTTTATTTATAGTTTATGTAACGGTAATGGACGAGCTGCAGAACGTGAAAATCGTTATCCAGAGGTAGGCCGGTGCCAGATCATAGAATATTTGAAATCACATACGATTACGAGAACGAGGAACATTGGTCCCCTATGAATACGAAAATGTTAGCCGAATTCAATATGAAGTCAATACCGACGAACAAGTTTTGAATTCAGTACAAAGAGATTCTACCATTTGCACGAGACGTCTTTCGATACAACTTGGTATTAGCAAAAATAAAGTCTGGAGAACACTTCGAAAAACCATCTACACTCATTCCACTACACTCCAGTGCAAGAATTATTACCAGTCGATTTACCAAACAGAACAAATTTCTGCCGTTTATTGTTAAACAACAAGGAACATAATCCTTCATATTTGCCATCCATTTTATGGACGGATGAATCGACATTTACGAGGGATGGAATAACAAATTTCCACAATCTTTATTAGTGGCAACCAGAAAACCCACACGTTAAGCGAGAATCATTATTTCAAAGACGTTTTAGTGTTAATGTATGGTGTGGTATAATTGGAAATAATTTTATTGGGCCAATTTTACTACCTGAAAGAGATTGAACTCACAAAACTATCTTGAATATTTGAATGAAACAGTTCCCACTGTGCTAGATTCAATTCCACTCATGATGAGAAATATTTTCTTGTATCAACAGGATGGAGCTCCTGCACACCATGGAAGACAAGCTCACAACAAATTGGTTTGATATAAATTCGGCGGCGGACCTATAGCTTGGCCGGCTAGATCTCCAGATTTAACACCATTAGACTTTTATGTATGAAGATACTTAATAGGAGAAGTCTACAAAACAAACATTCAGACTAGGAAGCAGTTGGTTGATCGAATCAATAATTTCGGCAACAAAATAAAAAAAAAATTAGTAAATTTCAACATGGCTGCTGCCATTAAAAGACGACTTTGCTTGTTAACTATGCTTGTTACGAAATGGAAATCATTTTGAAAATTGTTTGTGAAGTTGAAAACTTGGAAATTCATACAACAAATTATTAAGTACTACATTGAAATGTTAATCTCTCAAAAACTATATATGATTAGATAAAAAACGAGGCAGCAATTTTGTATTAAATAGTCTATTAAATTTAAATTTGAAATAAAAAACAAAAATTATTAAGTGAGTTTTTCGAGAAAAAATGAGTTTAATGAATTTTTTTGTTATTTCTCGCACAATTTTTTTAATTCCACCAATGTTTTCTTTATGGAAAATATCATGCATGATATTCCTACTTTCCGACAAGAAAGAAGCACTCTGTGCCGACGAAAATTTGAATTCAGTTTCATTTCCTTCGCTGCCCAGTTAAGACGTGTTTTGTTGTAGCATATTATTTATTATAGTGTGAACTTATTATTTTCATCAATAACAAAAATTACAGTTTTGCAAAAAGAAAATAGCGGCTAATGAACTTTCGGAAGAACCCAAACGTCATTGTATGCTATTTCAATTTCGATCGGGATATAATGCAACAACTGTAACAACAAATATTTGTGATATCTACGGTGATGTTTTGAAGGTCAATAAGTGTCAGTGTTGGTTTCGAAAACTCGCTTTTGGTGATTTGGAACTATCGGACAATATTCGAAGTGGGAGACCTTCTAAAATTAATAATGATACTTCGAGATCAGTAGGCGAATCGGATACAAAACTGAGCATAGAAGAAATACCCGACAAACTTGGGGCCAGCTGGTCGTTCCACATCAATTGTCGATTTCAAACAAAGACCAGCAAACAAAGACATTTTCATATCGTTATTTACCAGGCAACAAAGGGATCTATTTCTTAACAGAATTGTGACAGGCGATGAGAAATGGCTGCAGCAATTTGAAATGCTCCAGACAATGGCTTTCTCTGAATCAACGAGCTATACCTACATCTAAACCGGATCTGACACTGAAAAAGGTCATATTGAGCGTTTGATTGTACTGCACTGGAATAATTTATGTTGAGCTACTAAAACCGGGCGAAACAGTTCCAGTTGATGTTTATTTCGAACACTTAGAACCTCTACTTAATGAATTGGTGAAAAAACGGCCGGCTCTTGCCAATAGAAAACGTGTCGTCTTACAACACGATAATGCCAGACCTCACGCAGTTAAACAAATACAAAATAAAATTAAACAGTTTGACTGGGAAGTTTCGCCGCATCCGCCATATTTGCCCGACATCGTGCCGTTGGATTACCATTTATTTAGATCAATGGAACATTAGCTTAAAAATAAAAATTTCAGAAATATGAACGATGTAGAAACATACCTTGAAACATTTTTTTCATCACAATTAACACATTTTTACAGGAAAGGAATCAAAAATTTGCCGATGCGATGGCAAAAGGTTTTGGATAATGAAGGTGAATATGTAATTGATTCAAAAATAATAAAAAAAATATTTTGGCTCATATTTCTGTTTTACTTTGAAGTAATTGATTACTTATGGGTACCCTAATGATATTATGCTTTGATTTGACGTAATTATGATGAAACGGTTGAGATTTGGTTCGAGTTATGTTTAGCTAAAGTTGAGTTATTGTTTAGTTAGCTTGCGTGAGTTAAAATAAGTATAGTTAAAATAAACAAAATAATACAAAAATAAAATGGCAGACGACGAAAATAAAATGCAGACAAGAGACAAAAACACTCCAACACAGGCAACAAAAGATGTCCGCATATCAGACGCCGTAAATTGGAAGGAAACGTTATCACTATTGAACTGATTCCGAGTGGCCGAGTTGCAGTTTGAAACGCAACAAATTAAATCTGAAGAAACGAGATTTTAGTATGTACTTGGCGCTTTAATGCCTAATACGTGCAATCTCATTTCCGATTTTTTCGAATGTTCTCCCACTACAAATAGAGCGCTTAGCACCTTCAGGAAAGAAACAGCTCGCACAATTACTGACAGGTCAGCAGATTGGCGAAGGTAAACCATCTGAAATTATAAGGTCGATTCGAACTTATCCACGGTAGTAATCCGATCATTCTGGGTCCGAAGGATGACAGAAATAATCAGAATAGCTAGAGCAGCGCAGCCAGCGGAACAGCCACTAGAAGAGTTGGCCAAAATAGCAGACCGCATGCATGAAGCAATGTAAACAAATTTTTTGCCATCCAAGCTCCCGGTATTGGGTGCGTCTCAATAGGGTAGGGGTTGACCGTTTATAGCCATGTTTCTCGTGGCCTATATTCCAACGCTGCAGCTATGTAGAAACCACCGAATATGTCTAGTAATACCTTCACGTGATAACACCCGGGCAACGATGTGATTCATCGACTAAATAGTAGAGGCGAGTGCATTACACTTTAAATGAGCAATGAGCGGAACAAATATGGAAATTAATAAAGCAGGTGGTACACTTGTTGCACAGGTAAATCCACCCTCTTCGGAGGTCAGTCTCATGCGTTCTGGGAGAGACCAGCCATTGATATACTACAATTATTTTAACCAATCTCAAAACATGTTGGTGAATAAATCAGCTCAATTGAGCGAAACTGAAAACGATAATTCACATCCATTCTAGAGGAGTAAAAAAGTATCGCATTCTCCGATAACATCCGGTAGTCCCTCCATTGGGGCCAGCAGCCACAACACTCGTTCTACAAACGAAGAAAAGCTTCACAATGAATTGTGTAAAATGTCCTGCATGAATGCAGGAGCGTATGAAGACACTTGAAAACGAAGTTAAAGCTCTTAAGCCAAAGGAGGACATCGGTTCTACCCCTAAACAGAATACAACTCCACAAGAGTACGAAACGGATGCAGAAGAACTAGCTCGAGAAACTGAGTGGATAAAAGTTAAAGGTGGAAGAAAAAAAAAGAAACGGAATAATACGCCCTCCCCACCTCAATTAAAGGATGATGTTCCAAATATTATCCAGAAACAACCAAAAAAAAATACCTCCACCACCACCAATAGTAATAGATGAAGTCAAAGACTACGACTTAATCTACGAGAAAATAAAAACAATAACTACTACTTAAAAGTTTAATGCAAAGGTGATGAATGAAAACACCATTAAAATAAACTTAGAATATGCTGAAACTTATATAAAAACGTGCTTGGCACACGTTTGAAGACAAACAAATCAGACCAATTAGGGTCATGGCTAAAAACTTACACTCTACGTGTAAACGAGGAAAAAATTTTGATGACCTAAAAACAAAAGGATTTAAGGCAACTGAAGCATCGAATAAGCTAGAACGGAGAGGCTGAGTACCTCTCAACATGTTTATGTTGACCTTCGATACTGATGAATATATCGAAAAAATTTAGTAAATTAAGTACATCTTGGAGTGCAAAGTGGTTATTCGGCCTCTAAGAAGGTCTAAGCTTATACCACATTGTAAACAATGTCAAGCCTATGGACATACACAAAAATATTGAAACAGTGAACCCAGGTGTGTCAAATGTTTAGGTAAACATCATAACAAAGATTGTGTAAAAGCCCAAAATGTTCAACCTAAATGCGTTCACTGTGGAGGAAACCATCCGGCTAACTATAGAGGATGCAACGTTTCTAAAAATTCAAGTTTATTCAGGAAGCAAGCGGTTAAGATGAACCGACCCGAAGTAAATCGTAGAGTGTCGGGTACTACTCAAGAACAATTTGGTAAAATGACTTATGCTCAAGTAATGATGAGCAATGGAAATCCAGGAAAAACTGCTCAAAATGACGATATAAGTCAAACACTTAAACTAATTTTAAGCAGACTAAATACATTTGATGAGCGATTACTGAAACTAGAGTACAGCACTAAGGGAGCCATCCCTAAACAGAAAAATGGCCAATAGCGTTTCTCAGTAAATTAGGAAAATGATTTGTACTCGGAGGCCTTCTCCGTGACGAACGCTGACCTGTAATGAATTACAATTAATGCCACCAGTCGCCAAAAGCTAAATGTCAAACTGCATTATCTACAAAAACGTCCCGTGTCTTTGATCGAAATAGCGAAATTTAACGTTTTTTCTTCTTTTTTTCAAATGTAAAAGAACTACAAACACAATAAACCGACAGCCAGAGCTGAATTGGCGAATCACTAATTTTATTTCCCTTTTCATTTATTCGATTTAAACTCTTACAGCTAACCTCTCTTAAAGTTTGTCGGTAGCAATTTCCCGAATAAGTTAAACTGTCTTACCGAACAGCTGTTTATTTCTTGACCTCCTGTTTGCTATGGAACCACATCTCGATGTCTCTTATAGTGATACCTCTCATGTGTGTTTAAACGAGCATACGCCATATTGTTACCTGTTTCACCAAAATATTGTAAATACAACCATAAAATAATTGTTTTGACATATAAACTATAGTACGACAAGGGACATCGTCATCCAATATGACCATAGATGGAAAATTTCAAGAGATTACAAACAACAGAATGTATGGAAAAACCTCCAAAACTAATAAACCGACAACCTGACACGAATTATATAACAATTAGTTTTTTTTTTTTTCTTTATGTACCAAAAGTTCAAGCTGACTTCTGCTGAACGTATTCCAGTACTAACTATCACTTATCAATAGTACTGCATTATCGACAAATCCGCCTTCCTCTTTAGTCGTCAAGTCAAATAAATTATAATAATACGATAGGGACAAGGCCGTCAAAAATCAGCCATAGACGGACTATTTCCAAAGATGGCAGTAGTTGTCTTTTCCAAACATACCGAAATTAAACTGTAAACAAAGCAACCCACCCGAACAGGACTGACAACTTGACCCTTTTACAGAAGAAACAACTCAATTTCATTTTATTCATTTGACATGAATGTACCAAAATCTAAAAATTGCTAAGGCTGACATCCCTAGAACGATTCCGCTCAAACCTTACTGCATCATCGATTAGTCAGCCTTTATCCACGACCGCCCATTCACTAAGGAAAAGTATAGCCATGTCCCCCACATTACCACAACTTATTTGCGTTAAACGTTTATTCCTAATTTAATTATGATCTCAGGTGAAATAAAGCTGGAGAACGATGGCAAGAGCGTACGAATTATGTGCAGTGATTTTCGAATGATCGACCGTATTATATAAACACAGCCGTCCTATAAGAAATTTTCAGTGCAAGAATGTGATTGACGTTTCGCAACAGCTTTGTGTGTTAAACGGTCTCATTCTCCATCGCTGCATTATAAGTCGCTACAAATGTATCGTCTTCAGTAAATTCACACCTCTCCAGGAATAATGATCTGTTCGTCAGACCCATACTCCGGAACAAACATTTGTGGTTTTAATGCGGCAAGATATTCGTACCCTTATCCATTTTGACAAGCTCGCTGTGATTTTTGAAATAAACTTAACAACGCGCTACCTAAAGTTCACATAAAGAGCTGCTCAACCATGGTATCTTTGAAGTTAATTCTGATACGGCACTTAATAAATAATAACATTATCATTTAAGCTCGACCAAGTTGGGCGTAGTTAAGCGATTCCATAATTTGGTTATTTATTTTAATTCTGTTTATTTACTTTTACATTTTATTTTATTAGGTCCGCTCCGTAGCAATGAGCCTTTTGGGTGAATTGCACATATTAACTTTTATTTCGCCTGTATTCAACAGCACAAGAGCCAGTTTGATTGAACCAGCACTAACCCTTCAATCAGTTGTACGAAATTTCCTTAAGTTCGATCGCCGCCCTGTCATTGTATACTCGCATAGTGCACAGCTTCTGACTGAGCGAGTCGGCTAAAGCGAGTAAGCCCATTTTGCTCAGGCTTCTGTAATATAAGGTCTCTCTACTGTGCATGGTGCAATCCCAAGACACAACGCAAGCCACTTTAACGTGTTCCTTTGGGTCTGGATGCTCTTCATTAGTTAATTTGTCTTTGGGGATTTTCTGGTGAGCAACAGCCCACCTGTAATGCCCACCTGCACCGCTCCTCAGGACGAACTGTAATAATGATATGTTCCAATCGTCAATTTGACGTTGACACCTTTGATCTAATACTCAATCACACTCGTACAATATTTTAGCTCACTCATATAATATTTCTTTTTCCAGCAGTCTTTCCCTATACTAACTTTAAGACTTTGCTTAGTAATAAGCAAAAACCTAACCCTCAAATATATATATCGCCTTTCTCATTAATAACGTTTGTTGTATTTTACACCCTTATGCATACTTTAGGTAAAATTAAATATAAAAACAACCACGTAACTTATGTAATCTTTATCGTTTCCTCCGCCACGACATTTGGTTATAATTTCTAGTTTTTACACTTACCCATTTTCGGGGACAGTCGACAGATCCGGCAATTCTTCGGTGCGGCTCGCAGAGCTCCTCGGTCGAAATCAAAACGCTTACCGTTTGGATCCCTGGTTGTTGCTTACATTTCCAACGTCACACCATTTACCTTTAAATTACTCATCTCCGGCCTTCCCGTGTCCCATCAGCGTCACCTCAGATGCCCAACGAGCTCCACCTTTCTCATCTTTGACAGACACTTCACTTGTCATTTAAATTTTTTTCATTTACCTTCCTCAAATTCGAAGGAGCCAAATGAAACACGTCACTACCGACTAAACCATATTCAATTCCCTTAAAATATATTATTTTACTTCTACAATTAGATATTGAATTAAAACTTTTCTCAGTAAATTAATTATTTTTAATAAAATAAATTTTCAAGGAAAATTTGAAAAAAAACAACCGTTTGACTTGAAAGTCATGGCCAACCCATTTCAGATAAATGTTGTTTTGTCAAAAAATTGTAGGTCTTTCACAAGTCATTTCAAGGTGATTTAAATTATTTAATTATTTGAGAGGGAGTACGACTTAGCTTGACCCACATAAATAACTCAACATAGTGTTCCAGCTAGGTAGTCAACAATATAATTCAATCTCAATCTCTTATTATTCCTTCATGTAAGTGAAACACATTAGCCAAAAATTCCTAACCAGAATCCACCGACTCGACGGTGTTTTCAGTAATTTACTAGCAAACTGAAATTTTTTTCAAAACTTAATGAGTTTTTTTTCTTCTAATTTTCGAACCATTGTATGGAGCCAAATTAAGCCAAAAACTAAAGCCCATCGAAAAGAATCCAAACTAATATATTTTTAAAAATAAAATAAAAAATAAAAAATTTCTACTCACCAATACAAGGTCCACGATAGGCGACCGCTACAGCACGTCCTGTATTACATCCTTTTAATTTTAAATGACACAATGACGGATATGTTATACCATCAATACCACAAACTTGTTTTGATGGTGATATATTATTTTCCGATGGACATTTTCTAACACATTGGACACAGTGTGGAATTGAATTTTGATCTTCCAAGCAATGTTTATCATTTGAACACTTTACAAAAAGGCATGACGCTAGAAAAAAAAAACAAATGAAAATATTTATTATGACATAACCCTGTCATATTATACAATTTTCATGTATTATAATGTATCGTATACTATAAAGAACGAAGAAGACAACGAGTGCGTGCGCATGCATGTGAAACATTTCATTTTTCGTAAAACGTATCACAACAAGTGGCTTGTGCAAATTTCTTAAGTGGGTGGCAAAGACATTATGTGTCAAATATTTTAAATATTTAGTTGAAGTAGATTTACAATAAACAAAATATCTTACACGTAAATAGATAATTTTAGTTAGATTTTTAAATGGTCGATGAACTTGAAAAATTGTCATGTGTGTGTGTGTCTGTTATATTAATTTGTCGTCGTCTTGTCTTTAGGTTGGTTATGTCAGTTTACCGTTTTGGCAGTCATATTAAAACCATTTTGGTTGGGTAATTTATTTTTACGTCTATAATTAAATAACACAACTGTACATAAATATAAAACATCATAGGTATGGCGCCAAAAATTTCCCTCGGTTAGAAAAAATAATTTTCTAATATTAGAAAGTTTAACCGCAAATATTTTTATTTTATTGTAAATAACCTTGATTTCCGATTTTATTTTTCTTTAAAAGTGATTATTCACAGGAAATTAATTTGTTTAGATAAATTTGAAGATTTATGCCAACAAAGTGAGCAATAAAACAACAACAACAACAAACGAAAAAAGTACAACATAATAAATGAAAAATTATGAATTCTTGGAACGGAATCAATATTCATAGAAAAGTATTTTACTTGTGAACGATATAAATAGCGTTTAGCTCGATTATTACGATATCGAATGGGAATTTATTTTGTTGCAATGGAAACCAAAAATTTGTTATGCCACGGGATTTAACATTCAACTTGATTTTCCGTTTTTAATTTTGCAAAAAAAAATTACAAAAAAATAAAAATTTAGAACCCATTTCCGTTTGGAACAATTTCAATTATATTTTAAATCATTCTTGGCAGCGTACTCCAAACTAAATTCCAAAAACCAAACCATTCACACGTTATTTATAATTAAAAATAATTAACGTAACTTAATTACTAAAACTAATTTTGTATTCTAATTACTAATAACTAGAGTGCGAAATAGATAAAAGCAATAAAAAAAAATTTAATTTTAAATTCAATCAATAATAAAAAATAAAAATAAAACAGTAATTGGAAATGACTTTAAAAACTTCTCACAATATTTCACCTATCAATCAAGATCTATATCAATCAAATCGAATATGTATGAATGTATGTACATAAGAAACAATGTGCACGCATACAAATAAATTTAATTTATAATTTACACCAGCAATTTGTCACAATTAGAGAGTGCGATATTGGTAGTCAATGTTGTGTGTTTAGAATAGCGCGTCGATATTGATTGTATATTTCACCACATTTTCTCTATATATAGTTTGAATACTAAATTATGTGACTCGTTTCCCAAAAATACTACAAACTCATAAAACAAATAATGAGTGTTTTTTTACACACAAAAAAAAAAAAAAAATTACCACAATAATTTAAAACAACCAAAAATGTTTGACTTTTATTTTAATATTTTAATCACATAAAACATGGCAAATTTGAATTAAATTTCGTATAATTTGGAATAATTTATTGGTATAAACAAAATTGTAATTTACATATTAGCGCTATCCGCGTTTTCTTAAAAAAAAAAAAAAAAATTCTCGAACACACACAAAAAAAAAATGTCAACCAAAAACCGAAATCTAATAAAATTATTTATTTATTGCAATTACTCTTACGGCATGACCTTTAACAATATAATTTTCATATACGGTTTTATTTTTTCTCAAACCGCACACAAAAATGATTCAGTACAATGCAAAGAATATAGGTACTACACTATGTGTGTGCACAACAACTTAATTTGTGATGACCACCTCAGTTGAAATCAATTTAAAATAAAAAAGTGGGTGATCAACAATATAATGTATGGTTGGTATTCAGAAAATTGGATAATATCGGGAGATTTGTGGAGAATGGTGTAGCTGCGGGTGATTTTTAATTAGTATGTCGGAATATTGAAATTTATTTGATCGTTGTTTGGTTTTTAATGTCTCAGGTGTGCTTTCAAATAATATGAAGCTTTGCTGTATGAATCGCTGTAATTTGCTCTTTAATGCGTTGATAGGTACAAACTCTTCTACTTATCCTCAAATATTCACTTTGTAATATATTTTTACGTTTTTGCCTTGTCAATCAAGGTTCGAATCATTGGATTGTGAATAAAAACCAAACAATTATTTAACAATAATTCACAAAATCACTTTATTATAATTGTCCCGCAATTTTACTGATCACTTATAATTTTTAACTAACATATAGTATACTCATTATACGTTTTGTTTCTTCGATTATAATGATATCCATTATTCACTGCTAGTTTATCTAGTCGTCCCATCTACCATTATTCACTACAACCAAATAAAAATTTAATTTTTGGAAATTTTATCTAGTAGTCTCTTGGTATTTTCTTTATTATTAAATTGAAATGTCAAAATGTCGACGTAAATTATTTTTTCCACTACTACTTAGTCGTAGAAGGCATCATTATTATGTGTTTTAGTAGCCTGAAAAACAAAATTGAAAAATGAACACTAGATGTAATGCGATTAAATGGATAGGGAGATTATGATTATTTGACTCAACAAAATTAAAACTTCAAATAACAAAACAAAATGCAGTGTGATATTAAATTTACGCTTACTATAATTCAGTAAAAAATTCGGGCTACTTCGACATAGTTAATATTATTAAAGAGCAAGTGTTTCCCCTATCAAATTAATTTTCTTATCAACAAAAAACCTTAATGGTTGGTTTGCCTTCTACGACTAGTAGTGGAAAAAATAGTATATACACCGCGCTTGAGAAGTGACCTCGCTTACTAAACTATCTCGGGCTATATTAGCATACTTCTAAACCCTTGGTTGTAATATACTAATAGGTTTATTTAAAGGATTTTATAATAAAATACAATTTTTTTTCAGTCGTGGGGAGTTATTCACTGAGATGATTTACGATACTCGCCTATCGGCTCGTGTCGGTAAACTTCATATTCGTGAATAACAGCTAACATTATATGCTCGTTGAATAATTTACTATTATTTCGCACTAAAACACTTTTTAAATCACTTTTTAATTTTCACACTATCGCTTACCAAATACTACTAATCCAATTCGACTTCATTCGCCCTTTTATATACACAAACCAAACTTCTAGAAAGCTCATGACTTTTCCATTTAGAATAGCGTAGAAACATTATAACAATTTTATCATGGAAAATTCCATTTTAGTACAGTTAAAACATTAAGCTATTAATTTAAGTTATTCTATTGCACACTAGGTGTCACCGTCACAATAAAAAAAATGCCACTAAATGCGTATTGTAACGGTGACACCTAGTGTATAATAGGATAAGTTAAATTAATAGCTCAATGTTAAACTGTACTAAAGTGGAATTTTCCATGATAAAATTGTTCTACACTATTCTAACTAGAAAAATCATGAGCTTTCTAGAAGTTTGGTTTGTGTATATAAAAAGGCGAACGAAGTCTAATTGGATTAGTAGTATTTGGAAAGCGACAGTGTGAAGATTAAAAAGTGATTTAAAAAGTGTTGTAATGCGAAATAAAAATTTTAAGTGAACAGTAAAATTTGAGAATAATTTATATAAAGTGATTTTGTGAATTTTTATTGATAAACTGTGTTGTAATAAATTTTGTGAAATAAATAAATTTGTTGGAGATAAATTAAACTGAGTTTGTATTATTCACAATCCAGTGATACGAAACTTGGGTGACAAGCCAAAAACGTAACAATTGGTGACAGCGGTGGGATTGTGAATAATAAGATAAAGAAAATGATTCTAAACGGATTAAAAGTTTCAGAATTAAAGAGGGAACTTAAGAAACGGGGTTTGGCTACTGATGGTAGTAAAGCAGCTTTACAAGCGCGACTACGTGACGCCATGGAGAAAGAATGGTTAGACGCAGATCAACATGATTTTGGAGAGTAAGTAATGGATGCGGCATCGAATTGCGGCAGGAAATTTAGGACCAAATTATAGATGGTCAAAAGAGAATGGGCGAGAAATTTCTCGAATTAACATACACGGCGAAGTAGAGAAGCTGCCAATGAAGATTCAACAGGTTGACCAAAAATTAGAAACGGAAGTTCAACTTGTCAAAACGGCGGTTCAACAGATTGAAGGGAAATTTCAAACGGATATTCAACAGGTGCAACATAAATTACAAGCTGAATTTCAAACGGAGGTTGAACGTCTCGAGAAAGAGCTGACTGACGTCAAGGCAAGTGAAACAACGACGCAAGTGGTACAAACCGTAATATCAAGAGATATCTTCACTCCCGGAAAACTAAAATGGGCCGTCAATTCCTTTGGTCCCTTTAAATCGCTGGGAGGGGATTTTATATATCCTGCAATTTTACAGCAAGGCCTACAAATACTGTTGCCTTATTTGATTAGACTCTTTAGAGCCAGCTACAGCTTAAAATATGTTCCAAGAAGCTGGAGGGAGGTGAGGGTGATTTTTATTCCGAAAACGTGAAGAAGATCCGCAGAGGACGTCAGGTTTTAGAGACCCATTAGCCTCACATCATTTATTCTAAAAACCATGGAGAAGATACTGGGCCTATATATTAGATCCAATGCCCTCCTAAGGCATCCTTTAGACCCCAGCCAACATGCATATCAGACTGTGAGATCGACAGAAACAGCGCCCCATGAGCTGACAACAAATGTCGAAGATACACTTCGGAATAAAGAGGTTTTGTTATGGTCCTTCATCGATATTCAAGGATCTTTTGACAATACCAAGTTTGAAATTATTCAATAACAAGCACATGCAAGGGGAATAGACTCCTCCACCGTAGGGTGGATAATCAATATGCTTAGAAACAGGAGGATAACGGCCTCCTTTGGTGATAAAACCATCACGATTGCGGCTACCAGGGGTTGTCCCCAGGGGGAGTTCTCTCATCGCTTTTGTAACTACTAATAAGATTAGAAAACCTCACTTCTCGAATATCACCTATGCAGTTGATCTAGTCTTAATGGTCAGGGGGAAATTCGAGAGTATAATAGCGGAACGTATGCAATATGCCCTCGAGTTGGTAAGCAACTGGTGTATTGAGACGAGCCTCAGAGTAAACCCCAACAAAATTATTTGTAATTTCTTTATAAATCGGAGGAAAACAATTCTCCCACCCCTATCTTTAAATGGGGAAATTCTCCAAATGGCGACGGAGGTTAAGTACTTGGGAGTGATACTTGATCAGAAACTGACATGGAACCCGTTTTTAAAATATATCACAAACAAGGCAAATAGGGCGCATTTCACTTGCCAAAGAATGATTGGCAAAACGTGGGGTCTGAATCCCCAAATGGCACTTTGGTTATAATCAACCATAGTAAGACCATTAATCTCTTATGCAGCGTTTGTTTGGTGGCCTAAGACAGAGCAAAGTGGTGCCTGCTCAATATTAGATAGGATCCAAAGGCTAGTTTGTTTGAGTGTAACGGGCGCAATGAAAACCTACCCTACAGCTGCTCTTGCGAAGCTATTGTGGCTCTCACCACTACACTTGCGCCTTAAAAGAGTAGCTGGTTCAACGGCAGTCAATCTAAAAAAACCATCTCAAATTAAAACTATTAGCTAGACCAGGACATATGTAATAGCATCCTGGATAAATTGAATCTGGACGAGGAAATAATCCAACTATCAGACTTGATGGTTAAAACTATTGACTGCCGGAGGAATTTCACGATTGAAATACCCGACAGGGAACAAGCGGGGAGTATCATCTCCTCCTTACCGCCTCATGCCTCCATATGGTACACTGACGGTTCAAAATCGAGGGTCCATTGCTTGCATCTGTCCTCTATTCCAACATAATCTGGGGCTGCTATCGCAACCTTCTAGAACTCAGCAGGGAGAATAAAGTAACCCTTTTTGTGGTCCCCCGGCCATTCCAATATACACGGAAACGAGGCGGCAGACCGCTGTCCAAAAGAGGCAGCAGAGAGCGCTTTCCTTGGCCCTGAGCCTAGTATTTGTTACTCCAAGAGCCATCTGGCAAATGGCATAAGGAATTGGGAACAAAAACATACGAAAATATTCTGGGAGTCCTCCATTGGGATGAGACAGACCAAAAAACTATTAAGCTATGATATTAGACGTTTAGATCAGGCAATCAAGATGGATAGACAGTCTCTAATATCCCTTTTAATGGACATCTGGAGAAAATGGAAAAGTCCCCCACAGACCGGTGTAGATTCTGCAACCTGGAAAGGGAAACCTCCGAACATCTACTATTCACATGTGATGCTATAATCGATAAAAGACTTAAATTCCTCCATGCATACACAATACAGTGGCCTAACGTCGGCCCTTTAAATATGCATGAGCTGGTGGCGTTTATAAAGGACTTGAACCTCCACTTTACGTGAAACCTTCTGGGGATGCACAATAGACCTCAATGGTCGCGGGTTAGTATAGCTCGCACCGTATCCAAAAAAAAAAAAAAAAAAAAAAAAAAAAAAAAGGTACAAACCGTCCAATCAATCAAGTTAAAGCCACCAACATTCGACGGAACAACATCTATCGGCATTTTCAAATTTCAATTTGAAACGGCAGCCAATCAAAACCGTTGGAATGATGAACATTTTGTTGCAGCGTTAATAGTGGCCCTTAAAGGTGAAGCAGCGGAGGCCTTACAAACAATTTCGCAAAAAGAACGAAACAGATATCCGGAAATTATGAAGGATTTGGATCGGTAGTACGGCAGTGACCACAAGCGGGAAATCTATCGAATGGAATTGAAAAGCCTCTACCAAAAGGGAGGAGAATCGCGTAGAGCGATTAGTACATCTAGCGCATACCAGTACATCGGCCGATTATATGGAAAGGCTAAAAATTGACGCATTCATTGACGGCATTCGAGATCCAGAGACACGCAAGGCGGTGATGTTGTCACCTAAAGCAACGTTCGCGGAAACCGTTGCATTTGCGTTGACGATCGAGGCTGTGCAGAACTTCAGCAGACTGTCATTATTTAGGCGCCAAATAGATTTAGATACGAACGGCGGCATGGGGCGAATGGTACCAACAGTCGGAAGAGGCAGGCTTAGGCGTTGGGAATGTTTCAAGTTGGGTCACATCTCAATGGACTATCGGAGTGTTATACAGGGAGAGGGGAGATCGCCACCTGTTACGCGGGCAAACGTCGAACGGTCGGGAAAAAGGTCTAGAGGCAGCGAGCTAAGATGTTGGGTATGTAACAGGATTGGCCACATCTCGCTAAATTGTTTGGGAGCAAGAGAAAAACGGCACGGATCACCAACTTCTGTGGAAAGAGCGCTAAGAGGAGAGCAGGAATCGAATGAGCGGATGGCAACAGTCGGTAAAGTGGAAAGGTTAGAAGTCAGTTTGAAGGAACCGAAGCTGGTTGCGCCGTCTGGTTGCCCCATAACATTCATCTCTGTTACGAGTGAAGCACGAGGCGGAAGCAGTGTCACAATTCGGGGCAATGTTGATGGGAGGAAATGTATTACTACGCTGGATACCGGAGCAGCCAACACAATTGTCCTGAAAGACTTGATCGCAGGAGATGTGCAGCTGGCTGATGGGTTGAAATTTAAAATGGCAAATGGAGATAGTGCAATGATAAAAGGGAAAAAGATCGTGAGCAAATGGATCGGCGAAACTCTTTTCCCACACGAAATTCTGGTCGCAGACATTGTCGACGAGGTCATTTTGAGAACGGACTTCATGAGGATGAATGGCTTTGTGTTGGATTTTGGACGAGGGATATTTAGTAGCAATAACATCGTGCTGAAACTTAAATTTAACGGTATGGATGCGACAGTAAGGCGAGTAACAATCAGCCATTGTGAGGAGCTGCCATCGAAATCTGAAACAATTATTGAGGAAATCAATGAGCATCAGGTTAAACTGATATTGGGTAAGAAGTGTCCGGTTGTGCGAAGAAGAATACTAGTGTCCGGTGACTGGATGAGGGATCGTTATGGCGAAGAAGCCAACGGCGAAACATTTGCCGAAAAGCGGCTGAAACGGAACCGCGTTTTACAATGGAAGAAGGATTCGTCGTCAAAAGTGTAGCCTACATGGACGGTACCCTACAGGACAAGAAAGGGACAAGGAGGTAAACCAAAGGTGGTGCATTTTGAGAGGCTTACCCTGTACAGAGGAGGTGATTTGAGTCCTGTTCGGGACGAACAGGCTTAGGTGAGGGGTAGTGTAACGGTGATACCTAGTGTATAATAGAATAAGTTAAATTAATAGCTCAATGTTTAACTGTACTAAAATTGAATTTTCCTTGATAAAATTGTTCTAAATGTTTCTACGCTATTCTAACTATAAAAGTCATAAGCTTTCTAGAAGTATGGTTTGTGTATATAAAAAGGGGAACGAAGTCGAATTGGATTATTCAAATTTGGAACGCGATAGTAAAAACTTGTAAGATTATTAAAATTTGGTAAGCGATAGTGTAAAGATTAAAAAGTAATTAAAAAGTGATTTAAAAAGTGTTGCAGTGCGTAATAAAAATTATAAGTGAACAGTAAAATTTAAGAATAATTTATATAAAGTGATTTTGTGAATTTTTATTGATAAACTGTGTTGTAATAAATTTTGTGAAATAAATAAATTCGTTGGTGATAAATTGAATTGAGTTTGTTTTATTTACAATCCAGTGATACGAACCTTGATTGACAAGGCAAAAACGTAACAATATAATTTTACGGTGACACCTAGGGTAGAATAGAATAAGTTATTTAATAGGACAAAATTTACTGTACTAAAGTAAAATTTTCCATGATAAAACTTTTCTAAATGTTTCTAAACTATTCTTACTGAAAATGTTATGCAATTTCTAGAAGTTTTGGTGGGCGAGAATTCGTCGAAGAGGATAGTCGTGTTTTTTCTATCCTCTTCAAAAATTTAATTTTAGTTTGTTTTATTTTATTTAGTAATATGTATATACTCTATATACATAGTTTTATACATATTAATTTTAAATTTAAAATTAAATTTTAATTAAATTCAAGTTTAGTGTAATAGTAATCAAAGTGTAGTGAAAATAATTAAAGTGTAATTTTGGAAAATGCAATCCACTGGGATGCATTTGTCAGGCAATGTTTTTATTTTTGTAGATAGAATTGTACATAAAATCAAATTTCAATTTTTAATTACTAATGTCTAATAATTGGATAGTATTGAAATAGATTTTAACTTAAATAGAAATACGGCATAGTAAATTTTATATTAGATTTTATTTTTACGCAAACTTATTTGTATTCTTATGTTTGATTTTGGGTACAATCGAAACTAATAGATACTTAAAATATGGTATATAACAGGGCCAACAATATGTTTATGTAGCTGTCTTGTTCGCTCTTCATACGGATTCTGTGAAGGAAATGTATTATGTTTTGTTGGTTTTTGTATTGTAATGTACAAACAACAACAAAAAAGGAGAATTGATACATAGATCAGGTATGTTTGTATGTACTATAAGGTCTACTGCAACGCACAGGAAGGATGGTAGAAAATATTTGCCGTCAATGTGTGTTGGTACTTTTAGCATATAAGATTTTGGTATGCGGGGTTTGTTTATCTCTTTATGTTTCCCGGTATTCATGAAACAATTATGGTATTATTGAAATCATGTATTATGTATATGAGCAACATGAGATTTTGTATATTCGACTCAAACAGGATTCTTATACTTTGTATAACGCGAATGGGTTTGAGTCGAATTGGAATTGGGAGCTGTCATACATTTTATTTAGAATGGTTTATTTAGGTGGGAATAATAATTTTTTACAGGTTTTCCAAATAGCATTATAAATTATAAATTGAGTAAGTGTATGAATGGAATACGAATTTGGAAGTGTTGGTTTGGGTTGAGTTGGGATTTCATTTTTAACACAAAGTGATGTGTTCATTTATGTGAACAAAGTGGAATTATGTTAAAATATTTTGAAAGGCTAAATGTTTTTGAGTTTAATTGTTGACTTAATGGATTTATTGAAATTTAGAGGGCGCGTTTCACACACAATCGTCATAATTACGTATATGGCACATCGACAAATTTTTAAGACAGGAATGTTTCATTTTCATTGCATAGATTTATTATTTTATTTACTTTGCATGCTTGATTTGGCAGGAAAAGAGGTCCGTGAACTGAGTTAAAATTTTGGATATATAGTATTTATATTTATTTAGTGATAGGGAGATGAAACTTTTGAATTTTTGATTAGGTGCAGGATTTTGGTGGCAGAGATCTCTTCAATGGTGAATGATGCTAATTGGATTTTTATTTAGGTAGTCTACTGTTTTATAAGTTTTATTTTTGAGTTGCGATGGTAACTACATTGTGTACATTGTCAGACATAAATATTTGAACGACGTCCGGGATTAATCAGTGTAGCTGATTTTGGGGTACCTGATTTTGCTACTCGTGCAAATTTCCGCTTAGTCGGCTTAGTTAAAAGTCGTCGGCGTCCACAAGGAGGCTTATTTTTTTTTTGATCCTGCTTCAATTAATTTATTTTTTATGAAACTAATGCTACCGTTTGAAACTCCATATTGTAGGGATTTATTTTGATACGTTTCTTGGCGTTGCAATGCTTTTATTATCACTTTTTAACGCTTTAATCTATTTCTTTTGAGAGGCTCATTTTCAATCCCTAAATAAAATTTTTGAATACATAGTTAAAAATTTTGTTCTAAAATAACAAAAAATATCTTCCGCTGAAACCAATCACTTTATTAGTATTAAATTGTAATTTATATTGATGTTGCTGCTTCGTTCAAATATTTAGATAGATTGAAATATTATACTAATGAAATGAACAGCATCGTACGTTATCTAGGATAAGGGAAATTTGTAGGAAATTGCCGATTAGTTTAAATTTAATAGTATGGTTAAATATATATTTTCAACTTTTTATTTTTAAATCTAGTGGTAGTAGGTAAACAATTAATTAACTATTTACAGGAGAATGGTAACTAATGGAACAATTTCTGTGAATTTAAATTATAGCTTAACAATTTAAAATTTTTAAACATTCTTTTAGAATTTTAGCTTAGAAGTGGGAGAGTTTACACAAGCAATTTCATAAAATATTAATTTTTGTAATACTCGTATTTAATATATTGTGTTATGCTCATTAATAATTAAAATTAATTATTAGTGAGCAAAACACAATAAATTAATTAATTTAGTTTAAAGAATATTTAAAGGTTTCTCTTCCTTAATTTGCTAATAAATAATTCAATTTTTAGAATATAACATAGATCCAGAATCAATTATTGTGGGGATTAAAATTAATCCTGAATTTAAGAATTAAATTTTAGTTTGGTATTATGGTGATTTATTAATTAAAATTATTTTTTAGAGTTGCCTGGGAATTGGTATATTAATTTTATTTGTTGATTCTTGATATACTTATAGTACCTAACTGAATTATTGATGATTCGAGGCTGTTGTGGTATTGTAATATTATCATTTTTAAATTATTTATTATAAATTTTATAAAATAATTGAATTTTTAATTATTTATTTTCCTTTTCCTGACCGGTAGAAATTTATTATTAGTTTTAACTTTTAAGTACAATTTTATGTTTAAAACGGTTTTTAACGTTTATTTTAATTCTTGTTGCAGTACGTAATAATTAATTAATTAGATATAGAAGGACCATGAAAAATGAAATAAGCGCGGTTTTTGTAATCTTAGCTAAGTAATTTTAAATTTTCCTTAAATATTTTATCAGATAAATTAATGAAAGGCGGACAGGGGGATATTACAACATTAATAATTTTTTAAGTCGTTTCATTCGTGTTTAAACCGAAATATATACCTAAATAAGGAATTAGAAAAGAAAACGATGAATTTTTATTTTCGATGAATTTTTATTTTCAACCTCATTTGACATTCACAACCCTGATTCAACCCTAAAATTAATCTTTGGAAAATATAATGAGTTGGTTGGTAAATTTTCGAAGTCTAAACAAGTACAGGTGAAAATGAAAAATGCTAGTATTTGTCCCTGGATGAATCTAGATCTTCGGAATCTAATAAAAGAAAAAAATCGCACAATCAAAAGGTTTAAACAAAGCACAAACAACTCTGCGTTAAAGGACAGACTAGATTTGCTCAATAGAAGGATCAAATCTAAAAAATACTACGCAAAAAAATTATATTTCAAAAATTTGTTTAATAATTTAAATCAAAAGGAAGTATGGAATCAAATAAATCAATTCATAAAGCATAATACTAAAGCGGATATCCACCTCATTGTACAATATGATGTCGAATACAAAAAGACCTTCCCAGTATTGTACATAAATATATTCAATAGCCATTTTGTAAATGTTGGCAACAGCCTCTCTTCTACAAGTAATGGTAACCCTGAATTATACAATCTGCACAATAACAGCTCGAATTCGTTTTTTTTTTTGCGCCCAATCTCCGTTACGAAAACATATAATATAATTAATTATTTAGACAATAATAAGGGTGGTGGGTATGATAATATTCATAATACTGTTATAAAACGTAACTCAGCATTCTTTTCTCAAATATTGACGGATTTATTCAATGTAGTGTTTGAAACCGGCATTTACCTTGATTGTTTGAAGATTGCAAAAGTGACACCAATATTTAAATCAGGAGACTGCAAAGCTGCTAGTAACTACCGACCAATTTCTTTCTTGTCTGTGTTTGACAAAATACTTGAAAAATTAATTGCAACTCGCCTGACTGAATATCTAAACGCTTTAGACTTTTTTTTACTGTCATCAATATGGTTTTAGACAGCGGTCTGGCACAGATACCGCTTTAATTGAGATTACTGATCTGATTTACCGAGCTTTCGATAATCAGGAGTATATATGTATGTGGTCTATTTTTAGATCTGCATGAAGCGTTGGTCTTCGTCTACTTCTAAATAAATTGTATTGCTATGGCTTTCGGGGCTTGGCTTATAATCTTTTGATGAGTTATCTTCAAAATCGTAAACAATTTGTGGCTTTAGATGGTGTTATTAGTAGCACTCTAACTATTAATTGCGGCGTCCCTCAGGATAGTGTACTTGGCCCTATTCTATTTCTGATTTTCATAAATGATATATCAAACCTACATCTGGCTGGGAAAATTAGAATGTTTGCTGATGATATCGCAATATTCTATAATTCCAAAGATTGCTCCAAAGCCATGGCACACATGGAAAACGACGTTTCTGTACTTATAGAATATTTCAATGTAAATAAAATATCTGTAAACCTCAACAAAACCAAATTTATTATCTTTCAATCCCCATTCCTCCCTCATTGTGATTTCCAATCCTTGCAACTTTCAAATGGTATTATCGAGGGAGTTGATAAACTCAAATATCTTGGAGTTTTACTTGATAAGCATATGTCTTGGAATGAACACATTCATACGTTGAGTTTAAAAGTCAGTCCGTTTATTTGTTTGATTAAGAAGCTTGCTTCCTTTATTCCACAACATATTCTAAAAATGATTTATTCTTCATTTATTCACACAAGATTCTATTTTGCGATTGCTTATTTTGGCCATATTGGAAAATCAAAGATAAAAAGGTTGCAAATTTTACAAAACAAAAGCTGCAAAGCTATCTATAGGCTTCCACAATTGTTGCCCTCCGTCGAGCTGTATAAGAATGTAACTGGAGGAATCCTGCCAATAAACGCATTATTCCAATTTCATGTTTCACTATATACTATATGAATAAATGTTTGCGGTTATCGTCAACGCTATCAAACATTGAGTTTCAGTATGTAAATCATAGCCATACAAACCCTTCGTTCTAATCTTTTAAAATGTTATAAAATCAAAACTGAATTTGGTAGAAAATCCATATCGTACTTTGAGGAGAGCTGATTAGCTTTTAAAGGACCATAAATCCATTAGCTATCCGCTCTCCTCAAAACTTTTAGTTTTAGTTTAGTGTTAAAAATTGTTAATTTTTAATAAATAAATAAATAAATATTGTATAAAATAATAAAATTGAAAAAAAAAAGTCCTAATTTAGATTTAGGGAGTCCTGAGTATCCGGCCCTGGATTCCAGAGAAATGATCATCTAATAATGTAGTTAGATTGTGCTGTCTTGTGCTAACCTATTTATTATATATAATACTAATAATTTACTAACTATCGATCGCATTGGTGTCTGTAACCGGGTCGAGTCTGTTCCAACTAATAATCCTATCCTATCCTTCGGTTTTGTTATACGTATAAGGGTGTACGGTGTGTGCCCGGGCGTCCGGGAGTCCTGCTATAATGCTTGGTCGTACACTCTCAATCAATCAATCAATTAATCAGTAGTTTTGTTTTTGTCGAATCAGACTGTGGGTAAAAAAATTTCACTTCAAAAGTCAGTTGGGCAACACGATAATTATTTGTATATCAAAAAACACACTAACATTGCGGCATTCGACGGTGATAAATTCTGTGGCTCCCGGATACATAAATAGTTACTGCTTTGTCCAGCTGATTTTTTTTTGTTATTTTTAATCGAAATTTATTTTGAAAGTTTAATTAATTTGGCTTGGATACCACTGTGCTAAACTCATTGTTCCCCCCGCAAAGCCAATTAAATTCGACTTCAATTACTTAATTAATAATAATCAAAACTACGTGCTTTGACTACAAATTTATATATGTATAATACGAAACAAAAACATTAAAAAAAAACAACGAATATCCAAAACATCAAATTCATATTCATTCAGCATAATATGCAATGTTTTCATAAAGGGCTTTAATTTTTTTTTTTTACTTAGAAATTCTGAACATATTTATAAATAAATTCAAAATTAATTGGAAATTATTACATATTTTAATATAAACAGTGATCGAATGATTTATTACTGTGGGAAATATCGAGACAATCGTTTCGTTGTATAAATGATGAACTTGAAAATTTTCGAAATGTCTCGACAAATGAATTTCTGTGGAAATTTGGTGTAATTAAATGTTATTATATGGTTTGTTATATATAGAGACCACCAAGAAACAAGTTGTACACGCCTGATTAGTTATAATATATCGTAAACACTCAGCCGTTCATTAACACTATGTATAATCGTATATGTAGCATGTACGTACATTATATCTAGTTAGACTAAATACCTTTTAATTTTTTTTTATTTTTATTTTTATTTTCTAGTAATTACATCCAATAAATATTTGTTAGTTTACAAATTGAGGAAAACAATAATAATAATATAAAATAATTGTAGTTTAGATACAGTATGTACATAAAAATAAATAAAAACTTTTTTTGTGTTTATAATTTGCAGTCGTTTATAGATAAATTGGTTGTTTATTTTATAATCAGCATGACTTAAGACATATTTATTTAGCTTTGGTTTTTTATTTTATTTTTGTTTAATTTTAATCGCGTTTCTTTGCAGAGAGAGAGAGAGAGGGAGAAATATTTTATATACTGTTTGTATTTCTTATTTATTATACTTTATTGTTCTTTGGCGCGATTTTTGGCTATAATTTAAAGAGTGCATTTGATTTATCGAATTTGGTGTTTTTTTTTGGATAAATAAATATAAAACAAATAAATTGAAATTTATATGATGAACCCACATACATTAGTCGAGATGCCAATTTAGATGTTAAAATTTTATTTGCTGTTTGATATCTTAATTGTTTCGAATAAGACAGACGAGAACAACAGAAACCCAATGTTTTGTGACAGGTTAAATATAATAAAAAAAAAATGTTAAAAATTATGAAGATACCGGTGTGGTTAACTTATAATATATTTAGGTCAAGGTTTGGGAATAATAAACTCGTAAAATGTAAACGCAAAAATGTAGCCTGTCTGCAAGGTGTGTTACATATCTAAAGGAATGTTGATGATCTCCCCGAGTCAGTCGAGTTAATAATTGAATTTTTATTATCCTCATTATCCAGAAAATAAAATAATTTTAACTTTACAACATAAAAGTTTTATTTACACGAAACTTTTTCCTAGTCGCCGTCTGAGTCTGAGTCTTTTAAACTATTTGTGTTTTTTTTTTTTTCGTTGTGTTGCTGTATTTAGTTCTACTTCAGTTTGCTGTGCATAGTATGTACAATACGTACATACTCGTATATAAATATAAATTTGTTGTCTGACACAATTATTTAACATTACAAAACATTTTGATTCATAATTTTTTTTTTTACAAAACATATTTTTGTTTGTTGGAACTTTGTAGGTGAAGGCGCCCCATGGATAATTTTATTATAATATTTTGTATAGTTTTTTGTTTTTCTTTAATATTATTAATGTTAAGTCGCGTGTTATAATTCGTAACACCAAAAAAAAAAGAAAAAAAAAAAACACTTACTCTGACAATGTCCTCGATATGCAACCGTCAACATATTATTATTTTGCCGACATGCTCGTTTCTTTAGTTGACACTCTGTTTTATAGGTACGACCATCTGTTCCACATACAGGATTGAAATATGGTCCTTGTTTACTTTTATCCTGGAATTATATAAAAATAAAAATTACTTTGATGATTGTTATATTCATTATTAAGAAAAATCTCTTAAGATGTTTTGTTGTAATTAAAATCTCATTAAAAATTTTACTGTACTTTCTTCTGTGTACACAATTATATATGTTGTATGTATGCTATATTTGTACGTTTTTATATTGTTTAAGATTAATTACAAAGCGCAAGATATTTTGTTTGAATTTATTTTTATTTTATACGCTTTTGTTGTTGTATTGTACAAGTAATTAGGGAAATGGGTAAAGTATTATTCACTTTTTCTTTATTGTTGTAGAGATTTTGCAAGAAATAAAACAACAACAACAAAAATATCTAGAATAGAATTGTATTTGCAGCAATTATAAGAAAATATTTCATAGATGTCAAGAGATTTTATGTTAAACGAGGTCAGTGAGGTGACGAAAAGAATTATTGTTGTGATGACATAATATAAAAAGCATAAAATACAATAACACAAAAGTGGGAAAATAAAATTCAAAATATGATGTTATGAAATGACATGTATTGTATTACTATGTATGCGGTGTTTTAGAAAGCTTTGTTGTATGACAATGTATTTCGAGATTGGCTTAATTTTTATTGGAAATCAAATTTTCCTAAATGTTCACTCGGCCAGCCCACTCATTTAAGAAACTACACAAAGAATTAGAACTTAGAATTTTACACAATTATAGAATATAATTCAGGACAGTTTTATAATTCTAAAAATTTTACATAGCAATAAATTCAATTAGAAAGTTAACCCGAAGATTATTTGCACGAGATATTTAAGGCCGCTAAATTTTTGAGCGTACAATACGTACGCTCCCAATTTATCTCCTGATCGTAAATTAAATTCAAAAAGATAGAGATTTTTTATGTCACCGTGGAAAAAGATTTTCAGTACAAAGAATTGAATAACTCGATATTCAAGAATATCGTTTCGTATATTGAAGTTATTTCTTCGTTTTAATTGCATATTTGGGGAGTTGTTTTTTATGGTTTATTGAAATTTCATAAATAAATATAAATAAACGATTTTTGTTTAATAATGATGGGGTGATGAGTCGATTGTTCACTAGACGAAAGAAGTCTGATTAAAAAATTGAGAGATCAAGGAAAGTCGTACCGCTAAATTGCTGCAATTACGAGACGTTCAAAGACCGGTAGAGAGCAATCTTCATGGTAGAAAATGAAAAAGAGTACCACTATTGAGCAAAAAAAATTGTTGTGGAAAAAAAATTCATACAAAAGAAAAATTAACAAATTTGGATCCAATGACAAACAGTTTGTACATACATAGGTCAAAAAACAAAACGTTTTCTCCACAATATTGTAGTTTAGGATGCGTTTCATATAGTGGCGTCGGGATTTAATATGGAAAAGATTATGGAAAAAAAAAGTCTACGTAGATGATATCTTCCAAAATGTGATGTACCCTTATTCAGAATATCAAGGCCAACCTCTAGAGAGGCAAAACAGTTTTTCAGCGATAAAAATATCTAACTTTTGTCTTGGCTGGCGCAATCCCCGGCCCTCTATCCGACTGAACTTCTTTGAAAGGACTTTTAAATAGCAGTGTCCCGCAAAGAAACCAAAAATAGGCCACAACTATAATTGACCCTTACAGAAGCCTGGCAGTGTGTACCAGTCGAACGATGTTTGGGTTCAATAAATTCTATGCCAAGAAGTTGCTAGGTAGTGATTCAAAATAAAGGACAAGCCAAAAAATATGTAATAAGACCTTAAGAATTCGTAACTCAAAAACTGGATAAATTATATTTTATTGGTTTACTAGCTGAAACACCCGGCATTGCTCGGTTGTATAAATTAAAGTTTTAGTTGTTGTGTCACCTTCGTGCCCTCGAAATATATTTACCAATATTTGAGATAAGTAAGTGCAAAGCTCAGCATAAAACAAATTCACATAAAATTGTCAAATTTAAATTAAATAAATTTTTCGAAAAAAATAATTTAACGGTAAAACTTTGACATTTTGTCTAGTGGAAAAAGTTTATGGAATGCGTCAGAGACTTTTAGAGTATTGAGCCATAGTAAAAATGAAGTATTTTTTAGAAGCTTTTTTAATGGTATAACTTATCACTGATTTCCGTAGGAATGAATCCATAGTAAAAATGGTGTTTTTTAGCTTCAAGTTTTTGAATGAAAAAAGCAAAAATATTATAAAACGTTTATATAAAAGTTTTCTAGATACCTCTAACAACAATATACAAGAAGGTTATATTAATTAAATAAATATTAATTTCAGAAATAATAAAATTAAATTATTTCTAAAATATATTTTTTCGAACTTTCATTTTGAAAAATACATCAAAGTTGGCTCTGACGAATTAAAATAATACTTGCTAAATTTATCTATAGTTTTACTAGTGTACGTAAGATGTCTAAAATGTTTACAGAAAAATATGAAAAAAAGTGATTTAGACTGTGCCCGAAACCTGTGATAAATATTTTTTAGTACACATTTTTGATATTTATTTTAAAAAACCGCCTACACCCGACACAAGCAGAATAAATTATTTGTTCGGTCGACATTTAACATGGTCGCCCTAGCATTTTACATCATAAAAATAAAATGTCAACTAGCAGCACATAGTAATAGGAAAATGATGATTTCCTATTTTTAACTGCAGCAGTTTGCTTACTATTATTGTCGTTTATGTCAACTATAAGGTTAATCTTAATTAAATAGCATATTGATCTAGTGAAACGTAAATGTGAGATACGTATCACTATCGCCTGATAGATTATTAAAGCAATTATAGAATTAATTGATCGATTGATTTAAAATCCATATAGAGCTGCCGCCATTATTTTTAATTTTGCGTTACAATTCTTATTTGAGACCACCCGTGACCCTGTATAGAAACAACTATATCGTAATTTATTTTCCAAAATTTTGGGGAGAATTATTGCTCCATCATGCTATTGTACTATGCACTAACAGCCCTACGCTACAGTACATATATAAAACGAGAGCCAATTCGATGCATATAAAAGGATTGCTTTCCATTAAAATCGAACAACATGACAGATGGGGGAAATATTTAAAAAAATTATTACACGATTCGGGCAGCACGATGTCCCTGAACCAAGTTTAAATGGACCAAAAAACCACTCTCGATTTCCCTTCGGCCATTGAAAGTTTCACCTTCGAGAATTTCAAAAACGCAAAAATCAGCCAAATCTCCGAAGCCGTTTTCAAAAAAAAACACAATTTTAAATTTTTTGCGCCAAAAAAATCGCTTTGGAATCCCTTAATCTACGTGTCCCTAATTCCTTTGAAGTTTTCTCCAAAGTTGAAAATACATTTGAAATCGCGCCTAAAATTTTGCATGTATAATCAAATGAAATCATTGGTTGCTTGATCACACATAAAGGTGCGTCTGTGTGCGTAAAGCGCGTACTTTCAAATCATTGTTTCAAAAATACACAGGAACCTAGAGGGGGTGTCAGGCAGTAGTCGACCAGTCAATTTCAAAATAAAACATTAGCTGCGAATCGTTTACTAATAAAGTTCAGGTACGGAGTGTCGTCCGAGCTATATTCTTTGTGTGGTGTACATTAATTTGTTGCTTGTGTGAAAAAATTCAAAATGCCGCGAAAGTCAAAAGATCATGCGCGAACTCATGAAGAGAACCGACCCGTAATCTGTTTGTTCTGTTTAAAGAAAAAGGACAAGATGTGGAATATTGTAGGCATATTGAAGAGTAGAATAAAAAATGTGGTAAATATTAATGTTGACGATAGTCGATATCCATCCGCTGTTTGTAGTACATACTTGCAAAATCGTTCTTTACAAATCCAGTAAACAAGGTTTCGAATATCACCCCACGTTGTCTTTGCCGGACTATTCTGATTTCCCGGCACTTCCATGTGCAACCAGATCTCAGGATAACCTACTTTGTGAGTGCAATTTGTGTAAACTTGTGCGAGCTCAACCATGGAACATGATTCTCGGGAAAATGACTCTGACCGACCTAATTAAAAATAATTTATCGTTAAAAGAAAAGGAACAATTGACATCGTCAATATTGAAAGACATTTTAGTTGCACCAGAAAACTCAACAAAACAAGGACAGTTGTGTTTATCACACAAAAGAGGGAAAAACTACCATAGTGAATACAAACAATGTTGCCAGCAGTTCGGGAACACAATCACTCGCAGCAACCGATATTTTAAAATTCAGTACAGATTTAGGTCTGTCGACAAGAAAAACAAATTCGCTGACTGCTGTGTTGCGAGTTGGTGCTGGGAAGAGGAAAATATTCCAACCCAACTTAAGACAGGACTTGTTTTTGTTAAATCATCGTCTTGATTCCTTTTTCGAGTCTCGATTTTACGAAGTGGTGAATACCAAAAATTCCCGGGCGATAAAAAGATCTGAAAGTTTTGTGTATTGCAATGATGTGCCAGGATTGGTTGACTATATTAAAGAAAAAAGAGCATTGCAGGAAGTGGATTTGAAATTCGGTCTTGACGGTGGCGGCGGATTTTTGAAAATTTATTTATCTATTCGATTCAAATTTGATGAAGCTAATGTTAATTCGGATAGCAAGAAAGCGAGACAGCAATATCAAAATGGAGTACAAGCCAGGAAATTTAAGGATTCGGTTGTGAGGAAATTGATCATTCTTGGAACTATTTCTGATACGCAAGAAAACTACATGAATGTTCGTACTCTCTGGTCTTGTCTGAATTTGCAATGCATTAACACAATCATTGCTACGGATCTGAAACTAGCCAATATCATGACTGGTGTTATGGCGCATTCTTACCATTTTCCGTGTAAGTGGTGTACCGCATCGAAAGACAATTTAAATTTGTGCGGAAATTACAGAACCATCGGTATCTGCCGTGAAAAATTCAGAGGCCTTCAAAAATACCGGCAGTAAACAAACTAATTCCAAGAATTTCCACAGTAACATCCACGAGCCTATATTTACAGGAAACCCAGACACGCTGATCATCGAAATAATCCCTCTACCTGAACTTCATCTGATGTTGGGAGTTGTAAACACCCTGTATAACCACATGCTGAAAGAATTCCAGCACGATGCCGAAAAATGGGCTGAGTCCTGCAATGTGTCCAAAGATTTCGTATATGGGGCTTCCGCTTTTGCTGCAAATGCCAGCAAAACTTTGTTAAACAGAATAGATATTAAATCAATTATTACAAGAAAAGGAAACCGATTTACTTAAACGACACTCATATGTGTTGAAATTCAAACATTTATGAAAGTACTATATTTCGGAAATTATAATTAAGAATTTGTAACGTTTTCATTTAAAAATTTGTCTTAGAAAAAAAGTGATTTCCCATATGTTTTGTGTGTTTTACTATGAAAAGTTTGGTTTTTTCCTTATTTCTAATTCCCTCAAAAAAAGCTTCGTTTTTTAGACTATGGCTTTGTATAATCAAGGTTGCTTAGAATGCGTACGACGTATTTATTAATTAGCCAAGAGTTGAAGGTTGAGAGTTTGGGTAACTCAAATCAACTCATGCTGACTTAAATTCAACCCTCAGTTAGACCCCCAAATAGACCCACAGTTGAACTGCTTACTTAACCTTAACGTAACCCTAATTTAGCTACAACTCAATCCCAACTCAACCCCCAATTTAAACGCAACTTAATCTGCAAATAGAACCCACAAAAAACTAAACCTCAACCGCAAACCCAATGCGAACGATCATTTGGCCTACCTCAGAAATGCGTGAAACCAACAACCAAACGAACAAACCACATTAACTGTACACATCCAAATCCTTCATTCAGCCCAGATAAAATCATTCCACGTAGCGTTCACAGGCCCGTTTAAACGTATTCACCGACTTACTTTTTTTAATATCAGGAAGTAATGAGTTCCAAAGCTTAATTGCATGAACCAAGCACATTCCATATGAATTGTAGAACAATTTTGACACAATTAGGTTAAGGGTTCATAATGAGATTGATGCCCAACTGGCAAAATTTTAGTAATTTGCACTTCAAGTATCCCAGGGGTTGTAAAATCCAAGCGAACTTTCTAAAAATTTCCACAAACAATGTTGAACCCATTGACTAACGGTAAATAATAAATGAGATTGATGCCCAACTGGCAAAATTTTAGTAATTTGCACTACAAATATCCCAGGGGTTGTAAAATCCAAGCGAATTTTCTAAAAATTTCCACAAATAATGTTGAACCCATTGATTAATGGTAAATCATAATGAGATTGATGCCTAACTGGCAAAATTCAAGTATCCCAGGGGTTGTAAAATCCAAGCGAATTTTCTAAAAATTTCCACAAATAATGTTGAACCCATTGACTAACGGTAAATCATAAATGAGATTGATGCCCAACTGGCAAAATTTTAGTAATTTGCACTTCAATTATCCCAGGGGTTGTAAAATCCAAGCCAATTTTCTAAAAATTTCCACAAATAATGTTGAACCCATTGACTAACGGTCATAAATGAGATTGATGCCTAACTGGCAAAATTCAAGTATCCCAGGGGTTGTAAAATCCAAGCGAATATTCTACAAATTTCCACTTTTCATTTGTAAATCATAATGAGATTGATGCCTAACTGGCAAAATTTTAATAATTTGCACTTCAAGTATCCCAGGGGATGTAAAATCCAAGCGAATTTTTTAAAAATGTCCACAAATAATGTTGAATCCATTGACTAACGGTAAATCATAAATGAGATTGATGCCGAATTGGCAAAATTTTAGTAATTTGCACTTCAAGTATCCCAAAGGGTTGTAAAATCCAAGCGAAGTTCCAACAAATTTCCACAAATAATGTTGAACCCATTGACTAACGGTAAATCATAAATTAGATTGATGCCTAACTGGCAAAATTCGAGTATTCCAGGGGTTGTAAAATCCAAGCGAATTTTCTAAAAATTTCCACTTTTCATTTGTAAATCATAATGAGATTGATGACTAACCGGCAAAATTTTAGTAATTTTCACTTCAAGTATCCC
This sequence comes from Tipula vernalis, assembly GCA_958295665.1. Lineage (NCBI taxonomy): Eukaryota > Metazoa > Arthropoda > Insecta > Diptera > Tipulidae > Tipula > Tipula vernalis. The sequence goes on along the minus strand of OY282558.1, from coordinate 129,956,905 downwards.
AGGGAATGTAAAATCCAAGCGAATTTTCTAAAAATTTCCACAAATAATGTTGAACCCATTGACTAACGGTAAACCATAAATGAGATTGATTCCAGGGGTTGTAAAATCCAAGCCAATTTTCTAAAAATTTCCACTTTTCATTTGTAAATCATAATGAGATTGATGATTAACTGGCAAAATTTTAGTAATTTGCACTTCAAGTATCCCAGGGGTTGTAAAATCCAAGCGAATTTATTTACGAAATGTAACTAGACTCTATAAATGTAAATAATGCTCTGTAAAATTACAGTGACAAATTTGTTGAGGTAAAGCTACATATCTTTATTTTATTGGCCCTTAACTCGGCAAAGTAACAATTTTTCGACATTATTGTTTCACGAAGTACTACTCTCGATAGCATCTACAGGGTGGGCCATCTGTTGGTCCTTTTTTCAATCAATGAATTTTAGTACTTAATGTTATCTTTTCTAAAAAAATGTTGACATGTCAAAAATATGCCATTTATCATTATGGGGTAGCTGACAACACAACAACACAATTTGATTGTTCAAATTTATTATGAAAATAATCGTTCAAAAACCACAACATTTCGAAGATTACGTGAGAGTTTTGGTCGACATGGACGTCCTACTAAGCGTGCTATTGGATAAATTATTGATCGTTTTGAATTTGAAGAAACTGGTTCAGTGGAAGGTCGTAGACCGTATCAACATATTCATCCAGTTCGTGCTCCTGATGCAGTGGCAGCTGTTAGTGGAAGTATTCGTAATGAACCAATCACATAACATTATGAGCACATTATGACACATTTTGCATATTGATCTTCATTTGCATCCATACAAAATTCAACTAACCCAAAAGTTGAGGCCACCAGACCATTTATATCGTTGTAGTTTTGTTGATTGGATGCTTGAACGAAATGAAGGTTTTTCATCAAAAATCATCTTTTGCGATGAAGATCATTTTCATCTTAATAGGTACGTCAATAAGCAAAATTGTCGAATTTGGGGAGCGAAGAATCCTCATGTTATTCACGAAGCAGAACTACATCCTCCAAGAGTCACTGTTTGGTGTGGTTTGGTGGCATCATTTGGCTGTTTTTCTTTGAAAACGAACAGGAAAATGCCGTTACAGTGAATGGGGAATGTTAACTGGTTTTGTGTGGCCCAAATTGAATGAATTGCGTGTCAGCGACCTTTGGTGTCAACAGACGGAGCAACATGCCACGCAAATCGTGCAACAATTCATTTATTGTCAACAAATTTGCTGATCGCATAATTTCAAGAAATTGTGAAGTTCCCTGGCCACAAAGAAGCCCGGATTTAACACCAATTGATTATTTTTTTGGCGGTTATTTAAAAGGTTAGGTTTATGCTAATCATCCACAAACAACTCAACAATTTAAAAACAACATTCGAGCTGAAATTAAGGTCATTGATCCGCTTTTATTGGAAAAAGTCATCGAAAATTTTTTGTTCGGATGTATGTCGGTATACGAAGCCGTGGTAGGCATATGAACGATATTGTTTTTCATACATAAATGGCATTGAACCACCTTTCATTATCCTTTCATGAGATTAACATTATTCCTCGCTTTCTAAAAAATAAAAAAATAAAGGCAACAAATCTCGTACAGGGTGCTCACAAGTCTCGAGTCGGCACTAACTAAAATGTAATTATAAAAATGTTCATACCATAAAACCGTATTTTTATAGTTAAGTCGATTGTAAATACCTTACATTTTACGTTTGTGAAAAAGCATTAAATAATTTTGAAGAATTTAATGAGAATAAAGGCTTTAAGATATCAACATATAGTGGTGAATATGACCAAAAAACATTTTCAAGAAACCCTAAACACTTAATCTTCAGAAAATTTCGTTTACTTTGATATTATTGTGAAATATTAAGTTTTATGGCCCTGTTACTAAAGATATTTTTATCCTCAGAAAGCTTGCTCGAACTTAGTACCATGTCGAACTGCATTCAGTGAAAATCCATTAAATAGCCAAGTTTGACTAGAGTCTTTTAAACGAAAACCATATGTAAGTCACCTGGACTCGATGATATTATCCCTGCGGATATTCAACAAACTACGGATCTAACCATTTCCTGGTTAGAGATAATTTTCAAAGGCAGCCTAAAATTAAGTCACATTCCGAGCAAATGGACGGAAGTGAAGGTTGTATTTATACCTAAGGCGGGACAACGCTCACACTGCAATCCTAAAGCCCTTAGACCGATTAGCTTGTCTTCCTTCCTTTTTAAAACACTGGAAATACAAACAGATGCTCCATATTAGAGGCACGATTGTGCCGAAAAAGCTGTCTAAATCTCAACATGGCAATTGCAAGGGGAAATCTCTAGGGACTGCTCTTCATTTTAATAATTGATATTTCTATAAAATAACACAATAATTAGGTGGAAACTTTAAATTTAATTTAGATATTTTTTCCAATTTTTTAATTGAATGAAATAAAGATTTTGCTGATTCGATAAAAACATTTCAACCAATTTTATCTGTCTGTTTCACATAATTAAATTGGGAGGCTGAAAATCAGTAAACGTATTAACTTTAGCAAAATCAGAAATTGTTTTTCATAAGTTTGTTAATGATTTTTTTTTTGTCTTAAACTATGTTTAGATGAAAATTAACTAACTCTTCTGTACTCATTTATCTTTCAAATTCTTTGACTCTAGAGTTAAGAATATAAATGAAAGATTACAGAGTTAGAAAGACTACGTAATGTAACGGAGTTAAAACGATTACGAAATTCATAAAGAATTTCTTCGAAAGCTAATAAAAATAGTCGTCGAGAAAAGTAACCGTGTGCACTTCTTGCATTTGTGACTATAAAAAAAAAATAATAAAAAATAAAAAATTAAAGCAGCTTACCGTAAAGAATTGATTAAAATTCAAATTGTCCTCCGTGAAGACCTCCGTCTCAAAATTTGTTGTCCGGATTTTATCCTCCAAACGATTTTTATGTGTCACATTAACATTATTATGATGATTAGCATAATTATTATTATTATTATTAGGATCATTTTTCGTTATAATTACATTATGTTTCCTTTTTCTATTTTTATTTTTATGATTATTTTGTAATTGAATTAATTTATCACTATTTTTATTATTTAACATTAAATTATTTAAATTTGAATTATTTGTATTGTTCATATTATTTAATTCGCTATTTACTAAAAATAAATTATTATCATTATTATTAAGATTATGATGATTATTCTTATTAGTGTTGCGATTATTATTATTATTATTATTATTGTTGTTGTGAAATTTATTTCTATTTAATTTTTTATTTTTATGCCGAACATTATTACTATTACTACTACTATTGTTTATTACAATTTTATCACTTTTTAATTGATTTGATGAATTTAATAGATTTATCACACCAGCTTGAATATCATTACTATTATTATTATTATTATTATTATTATTATTGTTATTTAATTTTTGTTTTCTTTGGTTTTTCTTATTATTATTACTATTGTTATTATGATTAATATTATTATTTAATTTAAATCTTTTTGGTTTATTATTAATAATTTTTATTTCTTTGGATGATTTACACATTGGTGAGCATATACATTTCGGTCGACCTTTACGTATAACACATCGTTTATTTGGGCCACAATTCGCATTGTCACATGTTTCTGCAAATCGAACAAAATTAATTTTATTTTAATTCCATTATATATACATAGGTAATATAGGTCACACCTACCTAAACAACTTCGACACACACCACCATCATCAATTGCAATAGCAAAAAATAATTCAACTTCATTTAGTTCCTTGTCGGTATATCCGGCGCCCGTAGTTTTCCCTCGGCAACATTCCTCCCATGTCATATTACTTGAATATGGATTCTTACATTTATTATTATTTCCCATTCTTTTAAGCCAACAGACACCCGCTAGAATATAGTAAAATAAATAAATTTACATTAAAATATGAACAGAAATACATACAAAAAAAAAAATTAAGATCTCTTTTATAAGATCATTTCATCTAACGAACGGCAACAAAATTATTAAATATTCATCTCAATAAATATTAAACGCGTGTCATAATAAAAGATTAAATCTGTCAAGTTTATTTTTTTTGTTTACAACAGCGAGCCGAGAGACACACTATAAAATGAATAACATTATTATAATGTTGTATATATGTTTGATTAAGTCTTTAACCCGTTGTTTGTTGTTGGTTTATTTCGGTGGATGTCTTAAAGACATAAAAAACCAAAAAAAAAAAAAAAAAAAAAAACGACAACTAAAATTCCAAATGCATTTTATACAAATCACATTTTTGTTATTTATGAATACAAATGTTATGTCACGGTTGACACGACAGAATTGTATATGGGTATGGATAAATTTTGTGACCAATAAATAAATTTGCTTCGTGATCAGATGACGACATGACGACACAATTTTTGTTTTTGGTTATTTATTTTGATTTGTTAGTTTTGTTAGTTTTCACCACAATAAGAATATATATCTTGAAATGATCAATTTAAATTCTTAAGTAATTCCTAGTATTTTATATTCCATTAGTGAGCGGTAACATAATTTTTTTTTTTTTGGTTTTCTAATTTTGGTGATCTCGCGCGAATAGCAAGTGCATTTTTATTAAAAAATAGGATGGAATTCGGCGAATAATCTTAAATTGGATAGAATGAATCATTTGACATACATTCGCAAAAAAAAAAAGATTATAATAATAATAAACTCGATTAATATTTTTAATTCTTCGAAATTTTTGAATAAATTGTGGTTTCTATTGAATAGCCAATGGATTAGTAACAACATTCTGCAAAACAAGTTACGACATAAAATGTCTGGGTTAAATAGAATTTCTGCTTGTTAAATGCCGTTAAATGTGTGTACTAAAACATTGCACAGCCATAAATCAAAATAATTGTAGAATCGAACGAGACTCTTGCACATTTTATAATTAATAAAAAATATTATTTTATGCAAGGTGTATACTCAATCCTATGTTAATTAATATACACAACTTCCAGCTTCATCTATAGATGTATTTTATATAGAGATGCTAGATTATGATTTATATTTGGTATAATATCCAATCCATATTTCTTCATATCTTTACCACAAGCTATCTGCTGTTTGCTCAACAGTTCTCAATTAACGAAATGATTAATAATCAAACAAGAATATTTTCATTAATTTTATAAATTAATTTTTATTTTTATTTCATTTATTTTTTCTAATTAATTTTAAGAGTCGTTTATGATAAATCTTTCTAATTTTTTCATCTTTCCTTATACGTTAAAAAATGTATCTAAAGATTGTAGAAGAAACGCTTATTTATGCGGAAATTGTAATTTTCAATTGAGGTAAGCTCAATAAATTACAAAGTTCTAGCAGCAAAAAAAAAAAATGAAATATTTTCGTTATTAAAAACATATGCCTTAAAACGGCAGTCAGGAAGTCTATTAGGCACACATTATTGGACAAAATTAAATTGGAACTGGAGAATAAAAAAAGGTCCTCAAGCGTCTTCATGGACGTATCAGCAAATTAATTTGATTTCATTTTGGCAAGGGAGTAGATGAGCGAAACAATGATCTATTTATTTATACAAGAGAAGAGTCTACAAATTTGACTTGACTTTATAATACAACTAAAAAGTATCATACCCGGCTTCGCCCAGGTTTTAGGTGTTTCCGCCCGTGACATTGCTACGTAGAATTGTCCATGACTGAAGCATTCATCCCTTAAATCATTTCCTACCACATTGAGTGACTGCCCTTGGGATTTATTGATCGTTATAGCGAAATCAAGACGAATCGGGAACTGAAGGCGTTTGAATTGAAAATCCATGTTTGTTGCTTCCAATCCATGTTTATGCATCATTACTACTTCATTCCATAAAATCGCCTTACATTCTTTTAATACCTCCGCTTTTCCAGTTTCTTTCTTAATTCCGCATACTGGCGTCTCGTTGTGTATGAGGTCAATTGGAAGCGATAGTGTAGCATGAGCTGTCCGACCGCCAGCCATCAGGGTAGAAGCGATGCCTGAAGAGGCCATTGCGAGTGCAATTTTCTTTTCTCCTCTGATTCTAGCAAGTACTAAGTTGATAAGGAAAGTTTTGCCAGTTCCGCCAGGCGCATCTATGAAAATTATGCCACCTTTTTTGTCAACCAAACGCTGAAAAATTGCATTATAAATTTCTCGTTGCTCTGCATTCATAAGTGGTTCATTTATGTCGACGTATCTGTTCATTTTGTCAGTGTCATGTGAAAGCTCACGCAACATCTCTCTATTCAAGCTGTCTGTTGTTTCACGTGATGAGCTTGGAATTCCAAATGCTGATAAAAGTTTTCCTGACATATCAATAACTTTGTCTTCGATCATTATCAGGGCTTCGTTATACATTTCATCGGTGAAATCTAAGTTCAGATGTGGCAGAATATCTTCACACACAGCTTTTCGATTGGACACCTCGCAGCATGAGAGTAAGATAGCAAAAAGAGTTCGAATTTTTGAAGGTGAATCTGATTCTTTCGCTTCGTTCAATGACTCATCCCACTGGTTGTCATTCTCTAAGAGCCCTATAGCCAAACATGCAGCGTGATATGTCTCATATAAATCTCGATTTATGGTCAGTAAATCATTAAAAATTGTAAGTCCCTTGATCTTATGAAGAAGCATTCGTATGTAGTAACATTCTAAGTTCCTCGCCGCCATGTCCTTCTACAATTGAGCCTTGTTTATGACGATTGAAGACCTTCTTCGATTTGTCCCACGTAAAATATTGCAGCTCTTCAAAATATAGCAATGTCTTTCAGAAGTCGTCTCTTTTGCACAGTTCAAATAATTCTGTTAAAGTAGTTTTTAGTGGATTTGCTAGCGCGGTCTTCTTTACTGCTTCACTAAAGTGTGATTTGCATTTAAAAATTTACGTCAAACAAAAACAGGCATTTCCGTTCACCGTATCATAGTAACCTTTTCTTTTTTAAAAAGCGCAATCTATACCTACTACGATTGGATTTTTTAAAAATTAAAATTAAACGTCAAAATTCAATGATACTCTTAAAAAAATCAAATGTCCGTAACTTCTAAAGGACTCAATTTGAAGAGCTTTAAAAATAGTTGCGTTGACCTAGAAATCAGGAGACTTTTCCAAAATGTCCAAAACCAGCTTCATAGCACGTTCCGTTTAGGAGGAGCTTAAGAGACGGAAATCCGGACAAACTTTAAGAATTATAGTATAGATACAATGGAACAGGGTAGAAAAAAAATTAAATTAAAATTTCTTTTACGAACAGCGAATTTTGAGAAATTTTATTTTTTGGAAACATTTTGTATTAAGTAATTTTTTGTAAATCTTATACTTTTTAAGATATTTTCAAAATAAATTTTCTGGACCAAGGGAGTGGCCACATCCGGTTAGCCGATTTGGAGTTAAATTCACTGGGATCTCCAAATTTATCAAAAAAAAAACTTAAATCTGAAGTTTCAGTTCGATTGGTTAAATCTTCTGGGCTGTAGACAGGACAAAGACTGACAGACGGACACCATTTCGAAACCCACTTTTTCGGACTGAGGGGACCTCAAAACAGATAAATTTCTTTATTTTACTTACGTAAAAGAAAGTAAAGTGAATTAAAATTAACATACAAATATTTTCAGGTTGGAGCATAAGGTTGCTTCAACCTACGTTAAAAGCTGTCTTTGGTTAAATAAAAGTCGAACAGATGGTCGATTTTATTAAAACTCTTCGCCATCATGTTTACCGGTTCATTGTCACCATAGTTTGTTCTGTGTTTATTCAGATGAAGGAACTCATGATCTCTTCAATTCCTACTCGCTGCCTTTATTTTAATTGATTCCAGTATGGATGGTGCATCGATTTGATGAAGTAAAATATTTCCAATAAACGAACACTTTAAAAGTTCTCATGTATTTGTCAATGTTGTCATGTGATGGTGGTAATCGCTTCAGGTTAACGTGGTACGTTATATACCGTATAAACTTTTTTTGAACTTTTTTAGGTTCGCCGTAAAAAGGACATCACCTGACATAGTCATAATACAGGATCTTATTTGTCTCGAGGTCATAAATATTCCCAGTCCAACACTTAATAAAACCAAGCATGGAATTAGCTCTAGTGTTATGTATGATTACGTTGTTTTCACCATTGTTTGGATTTTCATACTTATCAATGTCTTCCAGCTTATAAACTAATTGAAAAACCTCCGCAAACATGTTTGATATAACCTGCGGGTTACAAGATTTACGTTCCTTGAATGTCAAACACATTCGGTTACTAATAGTTTCACGTTTTTCTTATTTTTTCCTTAACACGGCTAATGTAATTCTTATACTTTATCTCAAAGTATCTTTCGAAATTTTGATTACACGCAGTGAATTTCTGTATGCTTTCTAATGAACAGATTTTGAGATTTTCTTTATAAGCTTTGTCTTTCTTATGTTTAAGATTAATAAGTTTATCGTCGTACTATTGTGAATATTTGTTCGATTTGGCCACAGCAGTAGGAGCAAATAGTTCAATGTCCTCAAAAAGAATTTTGTAGAGTTTCTCCATGTTAACAACTACGTTGCTGCTGATAATTTTTTTCTCCCAGCTAATCTTCTCAAGATAAAGATGAAGGTTTATTGTGCCGGCTTTTCTAAAGATGTAATACGGCTTGCTGTTTTGAGGATTATCAATGACATTGTTGCCCTTGCTTTCAAAAATTATTTCTAGGGATTTACGGTTAATATCATTAATAACGAATGGTGTTGGGATTCATTTATTTGGCTAGGATTTACGGTAATCGAAGAGGCACTATTTTTCAGAACTCACGTTCAAAGGTAAAATTTCATCCATTTCTTCGTCATATGACATGTTTCTATGTCATAGCTAATAGTTCGAAAATTAAAATCCCCTCGTGAGCAAGATGGTGCCAGTTGCATTAACAGCATTGTTGATTTCCATCCAATTTAGAACTCAGGATCTCTTTATTAAACGATGTTGCACAGATGATTTAGAAAAAGTAGAGAGTGCTTTTAACATAAAATTGCGAATTTGAGCTGCTTTCGGAGACATTTTATTAACATTGATTCTTAATGCTTTGTGGTTTGCCCATTCTTCTAGTGTTCTTATAATTGCATTATTCCAAAATATGTGCTGGATTCTAATTGGTACTGGAACCAGATTTAACGATGACATGAAGGAGGTTATGTTAGTTTGCAGTTAATGCAATTCGTAATAAAGAGTGCCTATCGTCCCCGTCTTGTTAATGCAACTATAGCATGTGGTAAGCTATCGAAAAGTTTAATTTATTTCTCAGACTACTACGAAAAGTTTAATTTATTTCTCAGATACTTCTTCTGAATAGTAACTAGGTAATGTAGGTAGCGGTGTGGTATTAGATATATCTGCACTATGAGTACTCTTTGATAGTCGCATATCAACAATCTATCTAGATGATAAATCTCGTCTATATTTAACTGAATCGTTAAATGGGATTCATATGACATTTGAAGACGTTATGTCATCACATCAAGCAAAAACCGGAATACCTCAGGTTTTCGTGAGTGTAATAAAAAGGTAAATGTACGTATCAATTCAACAAAATCCCGGCATATGGTTTTGTATGTATAACTTAGTTACTGACTTAATTGTTTTAAGGTAATGTTTGTTGGGATCAATGTTCAGATTCTTCAAGTACAACTTCACCATACATTTGTCCAATTTTTAGTACATGGCGAAACTACCAATAAAATTTGAAAGGGTTAACCAGTTTTGACCAAGAAGTCAGCATTCTCGTCTAGGTCACAATGAGCAGGAACCCATATAAATGTGACACTATTGCTAGAATAAAACAAATTGATCGAGTGGTTACAATCTTAAATCGATTTTGAAACAATCAAAGGATTTTTCAGTGCGTTAAGCAAAGGTTTAGTATCTGTGCCGTAGTAACGTAAATTTTAAATTAAAGAATAGGGGATTGAATACAAGTGAAACATGGTAACGTTAATCAATCGTTTACAAAACTATCAATCCGAATTAACGTGGTAGAAAACGAATCAAACAATAGCGAGTCGGGTAATTAACAACCGGAAGCCGAAAACTATAGCGGAAAATTAAAACGGCCATCAGTACATACCATCGACACAAACATTGGAGGTCCAATATGCATCCAACGTATTTTTATCGGCCGATGTAAATGTTACAAACACAATTCAATCCGGTGCAATCGTATCAACTGCTACATGAAACGTCATCAGCGCCTACTTATATTCAAGTACCAACTGGAAACAAATAACAAGTAAACGAAATACTATCAGCGATAACGGTGCTGATGACACAATCGCAGGATCATTACATGCCAAGATAATCGATAAGGAATATAACAATTGGAATTATTACGTGAGATTTATCAGATTATTGCAAGCAGTTTATTATTGGCGATATCATCTAAGCTAAATGTAGCAGAAAATATGTGGTTCAGAGCAACGAGAACAAAAATATTTACACTCGAAGAATTTTCGCAATTATTCCTAAATTAGTTTAAATCAACAATTACCGAAGTAGATATTCACTAACGGTTAAGGATTGACGTTATTCCGTCTTTGGAAAGGCTTTGCAAAAAAATTGTATGGCACGAAAGCACGAAACCAATCGGAGCGAACTCAAATATAAGATCAAATAATATCGTGGCGTCAATGCCAAAGCCAAATACAAACCAAGAAAGCAACCAGATGCAACTGAACATACCAGGGAATAATCATTCCAATAAACAATTATCCGCACATCAAACTGGTGACCCGTTTAAACATATTCGCACTCCACTATCTGTTACAACCCGTAATTTTCATACACAACCAAATAAATTAACATGTAACAATTGTATGGAGAGAGAACGATGTACTACATGGAACAAAGTTCATCCAAAAGGAGTACCAGTGAACTGTAGCATCAGTGCCCCCCGCGAATAGTGTTCTGATTATTCGACCTTCACAGGTATTCAAAGTTGAAAGAGGAATGTATATGTCTCGTCGTCAGTCCCGTAATATCTAACAGCGGTAACTGATACGGAGAACATTTGTTTAGCCAAACATGTAGCTGCGATCATAATTTGTTTAATATTTCATTTTTAGTTGTACCTGACGATACAATGGATCTTGATTGCATAATTGGAAGAACAATAATGATCGTGATCCATCGGTTAAATTTAAAATTAAAACGGGCACGCACTGTCGGATATGGAATTTATATTGAACCTTCGGACGAGACGAGAGAATCAGGTAATGTTTTATTATTTATTGAGTCGAAGCGAAGAACTTTTGACGTGGGTCCAACCCTTGATGATATCGGTAAAGATTTTGAAATTGAGAGTGAATTTAATGGATCGATGATCGAATTCTTCGAGCGTCCTATAATTGACAATTCAACTGATCTCGACTAAGCCAATTTACGTGAGACCACAAAGAATTTTCGTGCGGGACCGAGATATACGTAGAGTTAATGAAAGAGTTAACGATTTGTTGCAAAGAAACATAATACGACCGAGCAATAGCGATTATACTTCTTGGATTATGTTGGTTAGAGATAGATTTCCTCTCCCGTTAATAGAAGACTGTTTTCTTTGATTGATTTGAAAAATTGATTTCACCATATACCCGTAAATGAGAATTCAATCAGATATGTATACCACTTTTGTAATGCCTGATGGGCGATTTGACTATACCCGAAAACCATTCGGTTTGTGTAACGCGCCCGTGGTTTTTCAAAGTTTTGTGACGACAATATTTCGTGATATGATTTTAGGTACTTCTCCACCTTGATTTATATAGACGATATATTGATAGTCACGGATAGCGTTGAACGACACTTTAAAACTTTAGAAGAAGTACTAGATTTAATCGATAATAACTGTTGGGAAATTCAAAAGCCAAAGTGTACATTTTTGAAAAATAAAGTCAAGTATCTGCGATACGCTCCGGCAAACGTCACGTAACAGCAATAACAGATTATCCAATACCTCAGAACATTTATAAACTTCTCAACTATAGCAAAACCATTGACAGATCTAGTGAAGTAAATACACGTGAATACACAATTTAAAATAGACGTCAAAGAGTTTACAGTATTCGAATCTGTTAAGAGCAAATTGGCTGACGGCCGACCCTACTCTTTGTATTTATAATTCAAAATCCCATACCGTGTTGCATACGAACACGAGGCAGGTAGGATTTGGTGCTATTTTGTTTCAAACACAAGCCGACAATCATTTTGAAAGTGTTTTGGTGTCACTGATTACAAATTTTCTTTTAGCGTTTTAAAATTCCAAGATGGCGGATCGAAGATGGGCGCCAAAATTGGCAAATTTTTCGACGTTCATAAAGATTGATAGAAACATGTCCTAAAAGATTTTTGGGGTCGCTAATCACGAATTTGAGTTTAGAATTTTAGAATTCAAGATGGTGGAACTAAGATGGTGGATCGAATATGGCCGAAAAAAGGACCACTTTTTCGAAATAGGCATCGGACCTAAGATGGCCGCCATAAAGGGTCAAAGTTCAACCTTTTTTAAAAAAATGTCTAAAAATAGGATTTTTTTAATTCAGTGATCAGCGACCCCGAAAACCCCTTATAATATGTTTTCATCGATTTTCATGAACGTTGAAAAATTAACCCTTTATGGCGGCCAACTTGAGTTCGCCGTCTAGAATTTTCAAATTAAGTACTAAGAGCCTTTGAGAACGATGTGTAACTAGCAGTACTGATGGAAAGAGCCGGTAACTTTGTGGAAACCAGACAAAGGTAGCTTATCAAAATTCAGAGATTAATAAGCATAAGTTGGTTACGATTTTCGAAAATTTTAGAAGGGAATAGTTAGGTGAAATTTCGGCTTTAATAAAAATTCAATCTCGAGGACGGTCAGATTCTAGCAGTGCAAATTAAAAGATAAATCCAAAATACTAAACTTGGTAGTACCACTTTCGATTCGGGGAGGACACAAAAATGTGTCCAGGGACAAACCCTTAATTCAAAAAAAAAAAAAAAATATTAGATGACCTTCCATGATAATTTCAGATATTATAAATCAAAATTCACATTTTTAATTGATAAGGAAACAAGGGATATGCAGGATGGGTTCAAGTTCATGGTACTGCCCATTACACCTGGTAAAGAAGAAGATCAGGGAATGCGGAGACCTGGTGGAGATTATCACGCCTTAAACGGGATTACAGTTCCAATAGACCTTATTCAATCGTACCACCAAATTCCGATAGAACCATTCGATATTAGAAAAACTGAAATTTCAATTCCCTTTGGTTTATTCGAGTTTACTAAAATGAGTTTGGCCACAGGAATGTAGCGCAAACTTTTCAAAAATTAATGATTTTAGTTTATTAGGCCTACATTTTTGTTTCGTATATTTGAAAGGCATTCTGCCCGCTCAAAATAGAATCGAAGTTATTAAAAATTACAAACGTCCAGCTACAGTTAATCAGCTGAAACAATTTTTGTGTATGATTAGCTTTTATAGACGTTTCGTTCCAAATGCAGCATCTGATCAGATTTTACTAAACAGTTTTTTTGACAAGTTACAGAAAAAAACAGCAAAACTCCCATTCAATGGGCGCCAGCATCTATAAAAGCCTTCGAAACTGTAAGAAAAAGTTAGGACAAGCCGCTTTACTGTCACATCCACTGTCTACAGCTGAAATAACTATTATACAGCAATCGGGCGGTGATTCAGTTGTATGTTTCAGATACATGGCAACCACTCAGCTTCTTTTCGTTATGTCTCAATAAAATGCAGCAAAGATATAGTGCCTATGACAGAGAGATGCTAGCAGCTTATTCTGGCATTAAACATTTCAAATGTCTGTTAAAAGTTCGTGAGTTCACGCGGTTCACCGACCATAAGCCTATGATGTTCGCTTTTAAACATAATCCGGAAAAAGCATTTCCACGTCTATTCAGACATCTAGATTTCATCAGCCAATTCACTAACGATATACAGCATATCTCAGGCATGAACAATTTCGTTCCAGACACTGAAGTTTGGAATTTATACAATTACCACTCTTGTTTAATAAAACAAAAACTATTTATTGCGGTGTTTCGACAGCTGTAGCAAGACCATTCATTCCACTAAGACCTCTATGAAACATTTCAAAACATTTCAAGATTCAAAAGTCATGGCCCAAAGTTGTATAGCGTGTCAAAAATCAAAAGATTCAAGACACACAAAATCTCCTCTCGGCTCTTATAAGTTAGCGTCACAACGCTTGTCAGAAATACATTTAGACACCATCTGTCCACTACCTGTTTTTTAAAATCAGCGATACTGCGTGACATTGATCGAAAGGTATACACGATGGACTGAGGCGGTCCCTATACCAGATATTACGGCTGCAACAACGTGCCGGAATATATCGTTACAAATCAAGGGGTGCAATTCGAACCACAAAGGTACAATCCCAAGCAGTGAAAGCAGCTATCATGTGCCATGATGGGATGCCCCTTAAGAGTACCGGGACAATTTTTAGAAAAAATCAGATGCCGTAATGCCACAAACCGAGTTCGTCCAAAATTTAAGAAAACCTTTCCATGAAATTAAACCTGCATCTAGGTATGATGTGGAAAAAATTTTTGTTAGCGAATATTTGAGTTCCATGCACTTCGGAAAGCTTTACAAGCCCCAAATAACGGTCCAAATTTGGGTATTAGTCGTTCGGAAAAATCTTTAGTCATCGAAATAAATTCAAAACAGATAAAAATTTCAATTGATAGACTTAAACCTTGCTATCATGAGAGTCAACGTGAAGGACAATTTCGACAAAAAATTATTTTTGAACCACCAAAAAGTCCGGACCAAATTCCAAATTCCGAATCGAAGCCCATAATACAAAAAAAAGTTACCTTGCCATATCCCCTAAATTAAGTGATTCGTCGAATGGGAGCAAAACTACCAAAAATAGTAACTCACATAAGTTGCTCTCTTTTGGAATTCGTACGACGAAGGATATCAAATGGACAATCATCGCTTTTATAGCTACGTTTTCTTAAGCCTGCGACCCGAAAGGGTATTAACTTTCTCGCAGAAGTTAATTAATGAAGTTCTGTGAGCGGATCATTACTTTCTTTTAAAGTCTTTTTGAAATTAGAACAGATTAGGCTTAAAGTGCAAATTTGCAGAACGGTACATTTCTAGGAAAATTTTAAGAAAAGGCAGTGGTCTGTATTAAATATTTTCTTAAGACATTATCAACCATTTCCTCTCGGTTTTGACTCCAGAGAAATAAAAATGCCGTTAAATTCTCACCGATATTTAGAAGAAAATTAGCTAAACTCGCCAGTTTACCCCTTTTGTATTTAAAAATCAACCTTTTTCAATCAAGTTTTGATTAGAAAAGCTGGAATTTGATTTGCCATCAGATAAAATTTATTTTGCAAAAGTTTAAATTTGATTTAAAAGAGAGCGCTTATAGCAAACTGCTGGTGTTAACAGCTTGCGATGTATCAATGTGATGTTCATACAAATCAAGAAGAAACTAGAAAAATACATAGCCGCGACTGAAAATAAATTCTTGTTTTCCACACTACAGTCAAACCATAATCAGTCTCTATAATCAATTAGCGTTCGTTCGAATAATCGTTTCTCATTTAGTGGATCTTTTGATTACCAGTAAACGGTAAATACAAATGAAATTTAAAGGTTTATTTTGAAAAACTTTTTTAGATATAAGGAAAATGCAAGTGCCTATGATTGTGTTTTTTTTTTTGGTTATGTTTGGTAGGGTTCTCCTGATTTTGGAAATTCTTGCTTCCCGATTTAATATTTGCTAGTCTCAGGTTTCATCTTTAAATCACTTTTTAAAATTTCTCGAGATTTTTGGAGTTTATCATCGAAATGGTGATTCGGTGTTATGAAACAGTCAGGTTATTCGAAATTTTCGAGATTATTCGAGTATGTTAGAGAGATTGTGGTAGAGTGTATTTGATAGTTCAATGTTATTCGTGAATTTTAGAGCCTATTCGAAGAATATGATTGACGATATTTAAAAAATTACCCGATAAGATTCGAGGGTTCTATACTTATTGCATATCGTTTTGTTGAGCTTAGCCTTAACTTGCTCAGTAGAATTAGTAACATTAAGTTATTGAAATTGTTCGAGGCCAATCGATATTCACATAATATAGAGATTTGTCGAATTTTTCGGGGGTAATCGAGATTATTCCGCGTTATATTCTAGATTTCTTAAGTTTTTCGACATTTCTAGGATTATTCGAGATTTTATTAAATTTCGAGATTATTCGAATTTTGTAAGGCAATGCGCCTAACTTTGAGTTGTAAGAACTTGCAGAGCTACAATTTGTGAGATTATGCCAAAATTTCGAAATTCTTTGATTTCCTGTAGGTTATTCGAAATTATTCAAGAATATCCAGGTTATTTGCGTTTTACATGGCGGTGATTATTACGTATAGGATTTTCTTTGATTTTACACACTTACGGATAATTTGATATTTGAGAACTTTCAAGAATATTCAAGATACTTTGAAAATTCGACATTTTTTGCCCGAATATGCCATGAAAATTAAATCTGAGTAAATCAATTGGTTTTTTTACACATGGAACGCTCGAAAATGGAAACACATTTTGGGTGAAGAATATTTACATTGAGAACAAATATTCTGAATATTTTCCAAAAAATACCCTTTGTAATATCAAATTTCTGAGTAAAATGATTTGAATTAAAAAGCTTCGATAAGTGAAAGCTCTTAAAGCTAAAAGTTCTTGACATTTGATGCAAACACATGATTTATGCTCATAAAACGAAAGACAGAATTTATGGGAGGGCACGAAAATTACCGAGAAAGTATAAATCAATTATCAAGGTTAAAGCTCATTGAGAACAAATACTCCAAATTAATCCCAAAATACCACCTTCCTTTATAACATCAAATTTCAAAGTCAGGTTTGAAGAGCTCTTAAAACTAAAAGCTCTTCATAATTTACATTGAGCACAAATATTCTAGATCCTACCTAAAGTCCCGTCATCCCTTGCAATATCAAACTTCAAAGCGAAATGGTTAGTTTAAAAAGCTTCGATAATTGAAAGCTCTTAAAACAAAAGCTCTTGACCATTTTTTCAAATACATAATTTTTGCTCTTAAAACATTTTATTAAAACAGTGAAATTATTGAAAAGCCCAAAAATGGTCAATTAATTGTCAAGCTTAAAGCTTATTGAAAACAAATAATCTAAATTTATCTCAAAATCCCTCCTTCCCTTAAACTATCAAAGTTTAGAATAAAAAGTAATTGATTTTGGGCTGAAGAGCATCGATACGTGAAAGCTCCTAAAACTTAACGTTCAATATTTTTTGCAAATACATAATTTATGTTCATAAAACCTTTCAACAAAAACCTGAAGTTCAAACCAAAAAGTATAAATTAATAATTAACACTAAAGCTTATTGGAAACAAACCTTCTAAATTTATCCTAAAATTCTGTTACAAAGGGTAACGGAATTTTGGGATAAATTGTTTCAAAAGTTTCGATCAGTAAAAGCTCTTAAAACTAAAAGCTCTTGAAACTTTTTGCAAATACTTATTTTTTGAACATAAAACATTGTGACAAAAACCTATAATTATTAAAAGACTCAGAAATATTAAGTTTAAACCCAAATACATAGTATAAATTAATTATCAAGCTTAAAGCTCACTGAACACAAATATTCTAAATTTATCTAAAAAAAACACTTTCCTTTGTAATATCAAATTTTAGAATTAAATGGTTTGGTTTGAAAACCTGAAAGCTTATAAAACTAAAAGTTCAACGGTTCAACGTTAAAAGTTAAGTTACAACCGAAACTTGTTTAAATTAATTATCAATTCAGACCATTTTTGCAAGTACATATTTTATGCTTATACCATTTTTTAACAAAACTTACGGGTAATTCGATATTTGAGAACTTTCAAGAATATTCAATATATTTTGAAAATTCGAAATTGTTTTATATATTTAGAAATCGTCAGATCATTGGGTTGCAAGATGATTCGTGTCATCTGCTCTCGAAATCAGATTAATTAATGCGAGACTAGATGATAGGAAGAAATAAGTTTTTCACTAAAAGCTCTACTTGTTTGTAGGTACAAGTAGCATTTTTAAGGGCCCAAAAAAATGTTGGAGGGGCCCGAAATTTGTAGTTACGCTCCTGCCAAACATCCACAAAATCAGTTCTTTTAGACTTATTCTTTCGTCTCCTAGAAGCTTTCCTTAATTTCTTCAGATAAGAGCATCAATATTATTTATTTTTATTTTTATTTTTATTTTTAGACCACAAGAATTTTCGAAGTCAGTTGAGATTGCCTTCGACACCGAAGAATCTTGTAATTTGCTAACCGAATTACCTTAAGTGGAGCAATTAAGGAAAAGGGTTCAAGTGAGAATGAATCCAAACCAGTTAATAATTTGCTATTATGATATGTTGTAAAGATGATTTTTTTAGAGTTCATGTTAAAAGCGTTACACGAGTCATCTGAGGTAAGAAATAATAATCTAAAAATATCTATGATCTCGCTGAGGATTGTGGAGACCGAGTTAAACATTTATAATTAGCTTGAACAGCATACCGAGCTTTTAGTCCCATAAATATTTGTGTACAAGATTAAACTTAAACCCAGAAGAACCGAAATTGCATGGATTTTGACTGACCCGAATGTGCTGTTGCAAGCAATTAGCCCAATCTCAAGTAATCTATTTTTAATTTCACAATTTTCATGTATAAAACAAACGACAATAATTATCCAAACGTGTAGAGTCAGTTGGTCTGTGTGCCAACTCCAATTTAATTGATTATGATCATTAAAATGCTATAAATGTTATCAAAATTTGTGTCCACATAATAGTGTGTATATTTTAATGACACACAAACATATATACAACGATATTTATATCCGTCTGGTTGAAATCGTTAATAAATGCATTAAAATCCACTCATCCCTTACAAAAAAATAAAAAGACATAAAATTTGATATCTTGCATATTATTAAAAAGACAAGCCTTCGTTCACTCGTCATTTAATTTTCACAAAATTCTGCAACCAGAAGAATATAATCAAAATGCTATAAAATATTTCGCATATAAAAATTCCAAGTATAATAAGTAATATAAATTGCTCAGCAACTTGTTAACTTGGCTATCATCGCACAAAAATCAGCATGGTTGATGCAAAGACAATCATAAGTCATGATCAAATTTAAAATTCCCAAAAAATACAAAATCAACAAAAAAAAAAAAAAAAATTATTGCATTTTTTTTGGCATATTGCAGACAACTCAACAATAAAAAATTTAAATGCCGAACGAGCAACAAATTTTGTATTTTGTGATCTAAGTACGATAATGTCCAGAGATTGTTTTGTGAGTGCAATAAAATTATTTTTATTGAATTTCCTTAAATGCACATTGCTGACGTATCTCAATGATTTTTAATTAAGCGAAAGATAAAAAATGTTTAAGCATATATACGAGTATGTATTTATGTTATGTAATTAGCGCACATAGGATTATAAATTTTATTACACCACTAATACTCATCGGCTTTCCCATTTATGAATGCGCGCACACGACCAAATTTATATATAGACGACTTATTTGTAATTTAAAGTCTCGTAGCGAAAAATAATTAATTAAAAATATATAAAAAAAAATTGTGTCATCCAAAAGGTCGCCAGATAATCGAAGAAATTACGAGTTTTGCTTGTCGCTTTAATTATTTAATGAGATTATTAGACCAAATGCAGCATTGAGTATTGTTTTTGTTTGCGCGTCTTAATTGATAATTTCAAATTTAATTGGTTTTTTATTGGTCGCCAACATGGTGGGAGGCCATACAGTTAATTAACCCTAAGACAAACATAACCATTTTAAACGAATCTCTAAATATAATATCAACCAAAAATTCTAGACATTATTAATCAAATTGTACAAAACATGATACATAATTATGAGTAATCCAATCTCCAAAAAAAAAAAATTATTTTTAGCCTTGTTGACAAAACACACAAGATTAATTTAGTGTCCCTTTATTTAGATATATGTATGTACATAGAAATACGCATTATCACACAACATACATCATCTGCGAGCAATAATAAAATGTGCACTTCATCGTCTTGTCTAAAAATAAATAAATTCAAAGCGCAAATTCATCCAGAATCATGTCAGATCTCTCACGTCTCTTACACCATTATGTATGCGTCTGTACAGGCAACAACACAAAAAAAAAACAACTCTATAAAAATAAAATGCAAGAATGGTTTTTTTTAATGTTTCTTCATGATAACTATGTCAGTGTCAAGAATATTTTGCATCCTGGATTGGTATGCAATTTTGCTGTCGTATTGTAGAAAGAACAAAACAAAAAAACGTAGACACGCGTAACTATTTTGCATTGTTATTATTGAAAGAACTAACGAAGATATATAATTAAGTGTTTGATAAAGCAGTGTTTTTCAAAAGTAGTTCCGCGGAACTCTGAATACGATCTGAGTAATAAGCTTTAAAATTAAAATTTTTGACAACACAGACAATAAATGTACTGATGATCTGAAATTTATTATATTGAAAAACACGTGTGAGTTTGTCGCGGTGAATACTGAGTTTTTCTCATAGATGGCGTTCAATGCTTTATTATACTGGTAAACTTTGTTTTACGATCCCTAACACAGAGTTCTGTGGCCGATGCAAAAGCGATCATTGTTACACACTTGATCGACTTTTTCGTCATAGTAGTTTTGTAAATTTATATTTTAAGTATTCGAAGTAGCCTGGAAAGTATACGGGATTTACCAAAGCAACGTTGATTATACCAGAGCCTACTCTATAAATAAGATCCTCCACATTGAATGTGTTTTTTTACTAAGCTTAAAATAAAGTATATACAATTTTTTTTTTTACTATGAAACTATGTGGAAAAACGATTGTTTTCATTTACATTTTTAGTCAATAAGAATTATGAGCTTTTATATTATTTTTATACGAAAATATTCATAAAACATGTAATTTTATTTGATTGAAAAATCGAATCATGAAAAAGTTTATTTCTTAGTGAAAATCGTCTTCAAAAATAAGTTATTTTTAAACTTTAACGTGTTGTTGTTTTTGTAATACACGTCATACACTAATAACTCAAAATTTACAAACAATACAATAATCATCTCTTTCATTGCCTCTATTCAAATTTGAATTTAAATATCGTTCTGTTGTTATTTTGAATTTGCGAAGCATGCTAGACTGTTTCGAATTTTTGTTTTTTTCACGCTCATTGTATTGATTTAAGTTTTTCTATTTGGCTCTTTTTGATTTAGTTTAATTTCGATTGTTGCCATTGGCTTTAGATGTGGATAAATCATGACGTAATTAAATTGATTTTTTTTTGTAATACATATTGTTATTGTTGTAGAAAGTTTTTTAATTTAAATTCCCTTATCTTTTCTTTTCTTTTTTTAACTTTTATTTATTTGGCATAATTTACTACAAAGGGTAATTTTACACTTAATTAGTAACTAAAATTTTGAGCTTAACCTCCTTGGCTTTACTTCAAATAGGGTTTTATTTTTTTCTTTAATGTCGTTTTCGATTGATTTTTTACCCCTCTTTGAAAGTGTAACCTCAATTTCTTCGTCAATCGAACATAAACACCGAATTGTGTTCTGTCATCTGTCAAACCATTATAAACGACAAGTCAAATCGAAAATGACAACACAATGACAGTACTGTTTAGTGCATTTGTAAAAAGAGGGGTAAAACTACCGAAAAAACTGGAGTAGTCGAAATTGCAATGGTGTAGCTGTCAGTGCAATTTATTTTGGTCAATCGAATATTTCCAGGGTAAAAAAATTACACTTTTTGCACTGAGTGCAATTCAAATTGGTCAATCGAAAATGACATAAGTTATAAAATATGTTGGGGACATCGTAATACAATTTAAATAGAATATTTAATCTAGTAGTTTGCCATCTTATTCTACCTTAACTTAAATACTTAAACTAATCAAAAGTTAAACATTCAATTTTAGTTTAGGTTATTAATTAATTCGTTATTTACATTATATGTCAGATGGCAATAATACTTTTGTCTAGCTTCAGAAATTAAATCTTCTATAAACCTCATATCGGTTTCACGATGAACTCTTATCGTTCTATATCGAATAGGAACTTTTAGGATCAATTTCAGAAATTGGTTTTGAAGAATCTGAATGTTATTTCTATTTGTGTTTTTTGCGTTGGACCATATGGGTGAACCATATAGAATAACGCTCACAACCATTACTTTATATAGTAGTATTTTATTTCTGAAGCTAAGTTGACTATTCTTATTTAGAAGTGGATATAAGACTTTTTACAATTTTTCAAATTTTTCTTTAATATGGTTCAGATGGTTCCCAAAGGGCAACTTTGGATCAAGAATTAGGCCTAGATAGCGTACTTCTGATTTCCATTGAAGTTGAGCACCATTCAGAACTAAAGGTAGCTGCGGAATTTTTTCTGGTGCACAACATCTTGTATAGTAAATGCTTTCACATTTACTAGTATTTATCTTTGGTTTCCAATTTGTGAAATAAGAGTTAAGTGCATTTAGATAGCCGTTAACTTTGGATATTATGTTATTGGCGAGAACTTTGGAGTAGTATATCGCAGTATCATCAGCAAATAAAGCTAATTGGCAGTCTTCAAATCTGGGAATATCATTAATAAATATGTCAAATAACAGAGGAGCTAATACGGAACCTTGCGGAAGACCAGCAGGAATATTCATTAGACTGGATTTATCATTATATATTTGTACATAAAACTTCCTGTTTTTTAAGTAGGAATCTATAACTTTAATTAGGTATTTCGGAAAATTGCACGTTGTCATTTTGTGGATAAGACCGTTGATCCATACCGTATCAAAAGCTCGATAGAGGTCTAACAATGCCAGGCCTGTGGATTTTTTAATTGATACGATTTTCCCTTACGTATTGTACTATTCTGTGCACTTGATGTACCGCAGAATGCCCAGATCTGAGACCAAATTGCTGATTTATAAGGAATTCGTTATCTTCCATGAATGATTGTAATAGAATTTTGATAAGTTTCTCAAAAACCTTGCTTATAGAGCTTAGAAGGCTTATAGGCCTATAGTGTTTAGGATTATTGGATTCCTTATTGGGTTTGAGTATTGGAGTAACTTTTGCTATTTTCCAGGAATTTGGGAAATAACACAATTTTAAACAACTATTAAAAATTAGCTGGAGAGTTTTAACACCAAAGTCTGGCAACTTTTTTAACAAAATGTTAAGAATTTCATCCATCCCAGATGCTTTATACGGTCGTAGGGTTTTAATAATATCACATAGCTCTTCTAAACGAATTTCTTCAAATGCTTGTGGATGATAGTTAGTTATTAATTGTTGGCAGCTCATATTGACGGGCACATTCATGAATGGACCCATAATTATGAGTGGATTGATAAACATAATGAAAGGTATTTGCGAGCGCTGTACACTTTTGTGAGTTTAACAATAGTTTTACTGTGGTTTCACCTTTCCTTTTTCCGCTGTAAGTCTAAGATTTTATGTTTTATTGCTCTGGTTAGCATGTTAACAAAGCTTTTAACAGTATTACTTCTGGTCCTAAGCCATGCACGCCTTAAACAATTTCTGAGCTTGATTGGAGCTAGTATATCTTCTGTTAAATTTTTTTGATTTATGTTAGTCAATGGGGTGACAGGAATTGAGTTGTCTCTAGCATTTTTAATGGACTCTAAAAATAAATCGATCATCGAGTCAATTTCAGGAGAAGTGTTCAAGGGATTTGTTTGATCAAAACAATTTATTGACCCCTCTATATGCTGTTTGTATTTAGTCCAATCACCGCCGGAGTAATTAAATCGGTAGTTAATTGGGTTTTTATAAGCTAGACTGAAATTGTAAGCACATACGACTGGGAGGTGATCTGATGCGAGTTCAGGTAGACTTTTAATTTCCATTATATGTTCTGGTTGGTTTGTTAAGAAGAAATCGATAATACTAGGAGTAGAATTGGGTCTAACAAAGGTCGGATCCAATGGTGCCACGATAGAGCAATTTTGAGAGCTACTTATGTGATTATGAAGATTCTGACCACCTTCATTAGACCTGACACAGTTCCACATGGGATGTCGGCAATTAAAATCGCCCCCTAAAATGTAGTTTGTTCGATTTTCAGTCAATTTTTGTATTTCGCTTTTAAAAGTGGGTCCATTTGTTATTGGACAATAACATGCGGTAATTCGAACGGAAGTTCCATTTACATGTTTAACTGATATCGCGAGATTTTCAATAGTTGAAAGATTTTGATCTGGTTAAAGTGAATGTTGTATATTCGATTTTATTAAAATCCCAACACCTCCAAATGATCTGTTAATTCTATCGTTTCTATAGAAAGTGTAATCTGGAAAAGAACAGTTTAAGTGTGGTTTAAGATGCGTGTGTTAATAACATAATATCTATATTATACTTTGTCAAAAAATGTTGTAACTCAAGTTTTTTAGGTCGAACGCTTTGTGCATTCCAGGTGGCAATTATTAATGATTTATCTAAATGCATATTTTAAAGCTATTTCGGTTATTCTAATAAATTGTTCTTCTCTAGAGTTGCAATTTTTAATTCCATTCACTATTTCTTTAAAAATTGTTAAGAGTTCGTTCGCACTAAACAAAATATTTGGATTAGCTGAGCCTTCAGTAAAAAGGGCAGAAGCATAAGTAGTGTTTGAATTATTAATATAGTTAGTATACATAGTTAGAATTTGGTATTACCACTTTTGTTAAACCAGGGAAGTTATCTCTATTTAAGTTAAAACTATTTGAAGGTGATGTTGTTTGATGAGATTGTTGCATTTGATTCCGCCTTGCTTGTTGTTTTCGAATCTGAAGATACTCCTCACGTGTTGGGCACATAATCGAGTTTGCCGGATGATTATTATTGACAATCATCTTCCTTATGAATGTTGGCGCAGTAATTGCATTTTCTAGTCATGTGACAGTTTGCTTCACCATCACCATAACGGAAACATCGTCTGCATTGGGTAACCCTACCCGCCGTCTGTTTTGCAACATCCCATCGCACTACAGTATGATCAACGTATTTGTGGTTCCTCAATTGGTTAAGGTTGTATTCCCCTTTTTTAAATGATACAAAGTATACCGTGGCACCTTGTTTTGAAATTGTTTTATGTATTTTAGTGGGTTTGAGATTTATATCCGATAAACATTTCAAAAATTCGTTGTCTTCCATAGTGTGAAGGCCATATAATATGAATGTACTCAATTTAAGGTTGTCCATCGTAAATGAATAAAATTCTGTTTTGTTTTCGGCAATCCATTGTTTAATATTATTGAAGTCAACGAGTTTTTTAACAGTAATTTTGCTACCGGTCTTTAAATTTTTGATGAGATATTGTTTAATCCCGTTACTTCCCATATATTTATGGATTAAAGCTGAATTCGCAGGCGTCATTATAGGTGGAAACTTAGTTGGTTTGGGTTTAGAAACCTTTGTTTTTATTTGAGATTCACTCATTGTGTTAAATAACTCAAAACGTTGACTAGTATGAACGTTATACACACTTCCATTATTATTTTTTAATTTTTTATGATAAGGTGCACCAACAGGTTCAGATTGTCTATCCATAGACTCATCCCTATTCAGCCCCATAATGGGGGACCGATCAAGCACTTCACTAATTTTCACTTATATAGTTTATTCAACTTCCCGTTAGAGAAATATTAAATGTAATTTGTAGAACAAAACAAATAATAAATTTAGTATCACAAAAGGATTTAATTTTTATTAGACTTCACTGTTCGAGAGGCAAACATAAACTGATTTTCTTTTGATTATTGCTGGAAAATCAGGAAATTTGAGAACCTGTGTTTTAAATAAGTAAGACATTGAGTTGTTCATTAAGAAAATAAATGAATTTTTGGTGTTTTATATCCCCTATTTTAAGTTCATTTTTCACCTGCCGGATCACGATGGTTCTGATTAAAAAAGCCATAGTCTAATAAACGAAGCTTTTATAAGGGAATTAGAAACGAGGAAAAACCAAACTTTTCATAATAAAACACATAAAACATATTGGAAATCACTTTTTTCCTAAGACAAATTTTTAAATGAAAACGTTACAAATTCTTAATTATGATTTCTTAAATATTTTCATAAATGTTTGAATTTTAAAATATTGTATATGAATATCGTTTAAGTAAATTGTTTCCATTTTCTTGTCCAAAATATAAAAATATTATCATAACAACAGCATTCTAGTCAAATTGAAATAAAAGCTTACTACAAATCTTGTGGTCATTAAGTCAATATATATTACATAGATGGCAGTGATGGTACTAAAAAGTATCACCTGGGGAAATTTCCAGTTCCAAAATTGTAGGAAAAGCAAAACAAATTCACAAAATATTAAGAGCGTGTGATAATTTTGTGATGAAATCATTTTTTTCGTATTTTTCTGTAAACATTTTAGACATCTCACGTACACTAGTAAAATTAAAGATAAATTTAGCAAGTATTATTTTAAATCATCAGAGCCAACTTTGATGTATTTTTCGAAACAAATTTGTTTATCACACTACAAACTGATGATATAAAATCTATTTGTTGACGCTGACGCGGTGATGCTTTGTCTAAATTTGATCGCAAAGCATAAATTAATGTGAATTAAAGTACTCGAAATGCTTAATTGAACTGTATATTGCTAAATTCTCACAATCATATGCTCTTTATTTACGTTGTGCCTAGTTTAGTTTAATTGAAAAAAAAAAAAAAAATAGGAGGCGCCCAAATATCTATCAATCGCTGTTGATCTAGAACACCAATAGCTGTATTTGACGCATCTACCATAACTGCCAAATTGGCTTTACAAGAAGGGTGTGCTAAATATAAAAGCCTCCTTTAATACGTACGTCAAGTTTGTCCTAAGTTTCCTTAAGTTGTTCTAAGTTGTCCTAAGTATGTCCTAAGTTTTTTAAATGTGTTGGTGTCTAGGACAGCCATGTTTGACATAATCTCTTATGATATATCGAATCGATTTTCCGAATTTTCTTGAGAAAATCCTAGGAAGCGGCTACCAAAATAATCTCTTATGATATATCGAATATATGTATAACAGATTTTCCGAATTTTCTTAAGAAAATCCTAGGATGCGGCCAAAAAAATGCTCTAATTAATACTCAAACACGATTAAACACAGGTTTTCTGCCAGTTTCTCAGTTTTTGGAAAAAGATCTGATTTTATACATTCACCATCAGAATATTTCGCGACATAGAAAAAATTTAAATTTATTTTGTAAGATTAAATAATCTTAAGCATAATTTTTATTATTTCAATATGAATTAAATAAATTCGTAATAACGAAACTTTTACACCAACACATTTAAAAAAACTTAGGACATACTTCGGACAACTTAGGACAACCTAAGGCAACTCAGGACAAACTTCATATACGTCCTTAAATTTAGATTTACAGAGTTCGCGTACATTGATACTTTAATCAGTCCAAGCTTGTTTCCTTTTGATATTTTTTTGTGCTTTCTTTGAAGAATTCTATAAAAAAAAAATTCTATAAAAGTTTATCATACCCAAGAAACAAGGTAAGCTTTTAATCGTTAGGGATACTACCAGAGCACCTTGTATTTTATAGAGCCATAACCAAAAAATCTGAGCTTTTATAAGGGAATTAGAAACGAGGACAAACGAAACTTTTCATAGTAAAACACACAAAACATATGGGAAATCACTTTTTTCCTAAGACAAATTTTTAAATGAAAACGTTACAAATTCTTAATTATGATCTCTGAAATACTTTCGTAAATTTTTGAATTTCAACATATATGAATATCGTTTAAGTAAATCGTTTTCATTTTCTTGTAATAATTGATTTATTTAAACCAAAATATAAAAAAAAAAAATTCATAACCTGCCATAAAAATTCATAACCTTATAGAGCCATAATCATAATGACGTATTTTTTAGAAGCTATTTTAGTGGTATACATTTTCACTGATTTCCATAGGAATCCATAGTAAAAATGGTGTTTTATAGCTTCAAGTTTTTCAATGAAAAAATCAAAAATATTATAAAATGTTTATATAAAAGTTTTCTACATATCTTTAACAACAATATGCAAGAAGGCCATATTGGTATTAAGTAAATATTAATTGCAGAAATATTAAAATTAAATTATTTCCAAAATATATTTTTTCGAACTTTCATTTTGAAAAATACATCAAAATTGACTCTGACAAATTAAAATAATACTTGCTAAATTTATCTTTAGTTTTACTAGTGTACGTAAGATGTCTAAAATGGTAAAAGAAAAATACGAAAAAAAATTATTTAATCGCAAAATTATCACACGTTCCTATATTTTGTGAATTTGTTTTGCTTTTCCTACAATTTTTGAACTTGACATTTCCCCAGGTGCTAATTTTTGGTACGATTTTTCCAAATTTTTACGGCCATCACTGCCATCTATGTAATGTATATTGACTTAATGACCAAACGAATCTTAGTAAGCTTTTATTTCAATTTGACCAGAATGCTGTTGTTATGAATTTTTTTAAATCTTTTGGTTTAAATAAATCAATTATTACAGAAAATGAAAACGATTAACTTAAACGATATTCATATACCACCTTGATCAAAAAGTTCCCGGAATAACCACCGTGTGGCGCTCCCATCATCCGATTTGAATTCTGTTTTTTTTTTAAGTTGGTACATCTGTTGTTGATATTCCCTCTAAATCTTAGCGTCATAGCTTGACATTTGCAAAAGTTACGTAGTCAAGAGTATATCTATTTCTGTGTGTGTTGTTAAGCGATTATTTACAATTTTAGAAATGGATTTAAATTTGCAACAACGAACTTGTATTAAATTTTGCGTAAAAAACGGATTTAATGGTGCGCGAACGTTGGAAATGTTGGAAAAGTGTTTCGGCAACGATTCTTTAAAGAAAACGGTCGTTTACCAGTGGCACGAGCGGTTTAAAAGTGGTCGTGAGTCAATCGAAGATGATGAACGCAGTGGCAGACCATCGACATCGAAAACCGACGAAAACATTGATAAAGTAAAAGAAATGTTGGCCAATAACCGCAAATTAAGCATCAGAGAAATAGCGGAGGACTTGAACATTGCCTATGGATCCGTCCAAGACATTTTGGTTAATGATTTGGGTTTCCGTCGTGTAGCAGCAAAGTTGGTGCCAAAAGACCTCAATTTCATGCAAAAAAGAGACCGTGTGACGATCCCACATTCATCAAAAGGATCATTATTGGAGACGAGACGTGGGTTTATGAGTACGACACGCAATCCAGACATCAGGCAAGTGAATGGCGTTCACCAAATGAGCCGAGACCAAAAAAACCACGTCGTTTTCAGTCAAAAAAGAAGGCAATGCAGACCGTAAACAAAGAGTATTATTTGGGCGTTATGAGACGTTTGCGTGAAGCAATTCGCCGAAAGAGACCAGAATTGTGGGCAGAAAACTCGTGGATTTTGCACCATGATAACGCACCGTCGCACAGTGCCATCATTATTCGTAATTTTTTGACGAAAAATGCAACAAATACCATCCGACAGCCACCGAATTCACCTGATTTGGCTCCCTGTGACTTCTTTCTGTTCAATCGAGTTAAAAAACCATTACGGGGAACGCGTTTCAGCAGCCGAGAGGAAATAATGCAAAAATCGCAGGAAGCACTGATGGACATACCGAAAACCGAATATAAAAAATATTTCGAGGATTGGATCAAGCGCTGGCATAACTGTGTTGTGGTCGATGGGGATTACTTTGAAGGGGACAATATAGATTTAGATTAATAAACTTGTATTTTTAATTTTCTGAATAAATTCCGGGAACTTTTTGACCAAGGTGGTATGTTGAAAATCAAACATTTATGAAAGTATTTCAGAAATCAAAATTAAGAATTTGTAACGTCATTTAAAAATTTGTCTTAGGAATAAAAGTGATTTCCCATATGTTTTTTGTGTTTTACTATGAAAAGTTTCGTTTTTTCCTCGTTTCTAATTCCCTTATAAAAGCTCAGATTTTTTGATTATGGCTCTATAAAATTCAGGGTGCTCTGATACTAATAATAGTCTCAAATTTTTCTGAGGTTGGTTTTATTTCAACATACGAAATTTCATGACCAAGTAGCATTACTCATGTAAGGAGCCTCAGACGCAGCTAAACCACATTTATTACCATTTATAATCAAACCTGCATCGTGGGGGTGAAGAACGTTTTATTATTTGAGGTTCATGGAAATGTACTAAAATAAGTTTAACTAAGTCTAAATTGACTAATTCTGGAAATTGTCTGCAAGGTGTAGGCACATAGGGATGTGCGAATGTCTGTCTGTAACTCAAAAATCATCACTTTTAGAATAATGAAATTTTTGATTTAGATGTTACATTATGTGTAGGTGCACTTCCCATTTTTCATTACGAAGGGGCGACACTTTCTATTAAAATTACAGAGTAATGTTCTAGATCCTGTGACAATACTTTCAAATTAAAATTGAAAGTGATTAGACCTGGGGGTTAGTAAGCTGCCATTCAATTATTTTAAAACCAAAACAATTCTGATAAAACTCTCTAATATAGATTTGAAGTGCCCCCCGAAATCGACATTAAACTAAATAAATAGAACATCTGCTAGGCTGATAGGACTGTTCAAAAAACGAAGTGAATTCTGATACTACTAAAAAAATTGGTAGATATCTTCTAGGCCCTACTTGACTTTAGTTTTTTTTTTTTAAATTTCTCTTAGCCTTGATTTGGTAGACATAGACACTGTCGATCAACGAAGGGCTCCAGAACGAAACCGTTGGAGCCAGATGAATGATAAGGTATGGAACAGCAATGACCTGAAAAAGGCAGTACAGTGTGACTTACGTAGCTTCCTCCCATGGAGAAACAAAAACTGATGATGAAATTATACCTACTCCTGAGGACGCATCGAATTTTAAAAAAGTGTCAAAGGCAATAAAATCTAAAAAAAATTAGGAAAACATTGCGCAGAAAGTAAAATTGTATCTCCAGTATGATTTAAGCTTTTCAAATTTGCATAAATTATTGCGATGCTCGACCGAATCCAGATTACATTAGGGTCACGTTTCAAAATTGTTTCCTTAAAACTAGTGTAAAGATAAATGTCGACATACTCTTACAGTTAGCGAAGTTAGAACGGAGATTTTAAAGCCTGCAGAAATTGCAAAGAAATCATTTCAATGGAGGAAAGTAGACGTGGACGGAAATCCATTTTCCTGGACAACACTACGCTAGGTTCTAGCATAGTAAAGAAGTTGAGAAGTTCCTAAAGTCCGACAAACAAACGGACACAAATCAACTTAAAACTGTTTTTTTTTTTTAATTAAAAACCAGAAATGGTCAAAGGGCACAAGCGTATTTGGGGCAAGTCATTAATCGTCAAGTAACTGTAATTTGCAACTAATACGATCATTTCCTTCAATTTTATGCGAAGATGCGTGCCTTTTCGTTTACCATCACGCGCTAAAATTTCTGTTTTAATTACACAAATAAGAATAAACATTTGATTATTATTATTATTGTGTCCATCTGTCGCTTGATCTAAATATATTAGATGTGCAAAAATCTCTAAAAATAACAGCACGTTTAATAAATTTTCTAACGCACGTGAATTTTGAATTGAAAACAACATGTCTTTGATGTTGTTTGTTTATCATCAGTCTGAATGGGCGAATTATAATGGTTTCAAGTTAAAACAAATTACGCAATATTATTAATCGCCCATTTGTATTTAGATTAGAATAAAAGTGGGTTTTCGTAGATTAGCTAAATGGCTTATATTTTATTTTTATAACACACAAAATGCTATAAATAATGAATGTTCGTGTATGACATTTTATGGTTTGACGGCGGCTTCAAAGTTTATTTGAATTAGAATGAGAATCTTTCCTGAATCGATATATTTTTTTTTTAGGGGAGCGCCAAGTTCACAATATTCTACTCAAGCTGCATATTTGTATTCGGTTCCTAATGCATTCTTGTTCATTACAATAAAAGCGGCAGTTATTCTGAACAAGGAAAAACTTCAATTACCCGGGAAGTGTCTCTGCCTGGGAAAGGAACTGGTGTTGTACGGGTAATATGATACTGCAGCGGAGAATTAGTGTATGGATGAAATGTTGTTTCAATCTGAATAATTTAAAATTTGAGTAAAATTCTGAAATTTTTCAAAATTTTATCGAAATTTGGCTAAAAAAATTGGTAACTTCATCCTGTTCTGATATTTAAACTGTCTTTGAAACTCGTCTTTAGGTTTATAACATTACAAAATTTTATGAACATATCTATTTAGTTTCCAAGAAGTTTTTCCTAGGTAATAACTCGTCGGTCAACTAACCTATTTAATGTTCAAATAAACCGGAACTAAGCAGAAGATGCAAAGTTAGAATAAAAATAAAACCAGCCTACATAGTATTATTGTAGCTGAATGTAAATGAAACTAAATTAGTACAAATATTGTACAAAAATGGGGAGAGTTCGGTACCCCAAATACCATCCGCATAGAGTTCCTCTACCATTTACCGTTTACCCTTATAAATTTAGAAAAATTCTTAAACTAAATCCTATACGCCAATAATTTCCAATAACCTAGAAAATATCAAAAAACTCGAACATTGAAAATTTCTTGTTGGAAAATCAGCAAAATCTAATAAATTGATGGTTCAGATGTACGTACACGTAAGTCTGTAAGATGGAATTGAATTCTTTCGAAAAGTCTGGATATTAATGAATAATATCGAAAATTTTGCAAGTCTATGTAACTAAAATTTAGAAAACCCATCAAAATTTCTAAAAAATTCTAAAGAGTAATGAAATTGTCAAATTATTTATGCGAGAGTCACTAACGTTAAGCACCACCTCCCAAACAATATTACAACTCTTGAAATTCTTTGAATAAGCTCTAAGATTCTGAAATTTTATGAACAATCGAATAAATTCAACAACATTGTTTCAAAAGGCCCCGAACCGAAAATAATTTCGATTAATTTTGATCGTAAAATAAAACTGGTGAGCGACGGATTGTCAGGATTCCCTCGAATTCTCAACAACAAAAAAAATCCCAAAAAACACAGATTTAATTGCCAGAAGACCCTGTTCGATTTTTATTAAATACGACCATCTACAATTTGATTGCAAAAGGATGATACATAATTTTTTGTCATCCTGTGAAACAGAAATGTAAATATTTTTTGTCATTTGTGTGAATAATTATTAAAAAAGAAACACAAATTGTGAAAATTATTCTAATTTCTCCCTTAATTTCCCCTTTTAACAGGTTAGAAGACATCACTAACACAGTTGCAGTATTTTTCAGCAATTTTGGCGACATTTTTGGTGACGAAACAGAGTGAAAATGCGAAGAAATCTAAAATATTAACTATGGAATATGTTCAACAATTCATTTTGGAAGCTTCAGATGATTCGTTCCTAGTTACTAAAGTAAGCATGTAGGTATTTAAAACGATTATTATTTGTATTTACACATTAAATTCAAATATGTTTTTGGATAAAATACAATTCACACTGCAATATTTTTTTGTATGTAATATTATGATTGTTTTTTGTAGGTTGCGTTAATTTTTGGAATCGCTGGTGCTTGTCGACGGGATGAACTAGCCCGCATGGAAATTACTGACATTAGTGATTTGGGATCTAAATTTTTAATTAAAATCCCGAATAACAAGACAAATAAACCACGACCATTTATCGTAAACGAAACTTATTTAGAATATTATAGAATATTACAGAAAATATATAGCTTCGCGTCCAAAAGATTTCAATTCTTTGCGTTTTTTTTTTTTAAATACACAAATGGTAAAGGTTTCAAACAAGCAGTTGGCATACATCAGTTTGGTAAAATGCCACAAATTGTTGCTACTTTTTTAAAATTGCCAGACGCAAAACAATACACAGGGCACTGTTTCCGCCGTTCATCTGCGACAATTTTAGTTGATAATGGCGCAGATTTAACATGCTTAAAAAGATTTGGAGGATGGAAGTCATCGACTGTTGCTGAAGGGTACATCGATGAATCCATTATCAATAAAATTGAAGTTGCTCATATGATTTTCGATACAACGGATAATGAAACAGCCGATGCAAATAATGTTAATGATTTTAATAGCAATATATCAACAACAATGCTGGGATGCGATACTACTAATCCACCAATGTTCATAAATTGTACTAATTGTACGATAACCGTTAATATTACAAATAAGTAAAATTAAACTCCTATACCTAACACATAATTAGTTTGGCATAGATTTATCAAATAAAAATTGATTATTATGTATACTGTTAAATTAAAATAAATAAATGCGTTTGACCTTATAAGTGTACTTTTATTTCTTCTAAACAATTAAAAATCCCTACGGGAATATATTCCCGGCCTAGTCCAGAAAAAATATTCTCGTACTATTATTACTTGTTGCTTAGCAACAAATACAACATACTGGAATCATGAGCTTTTCGTTTCGAAAAAACAACGATAAGATATATTTTTTCCTACGATCGGAGAAAAAATTTTTATTGGTGATATTAGCCAGAGCCTTCTAGAGTACAGAAATCTTAATGACATATTTTTTAGAAGCTTTTTTAGTGGTATAATTTTTCACTGATTTCCATAGGAATCCATAGTAAAAATGGGGTTTTTTAGCTTCAAGTTTTTCAATGAAAAAAGCAAAAATATTATAAAATGTTTATATAAAAATTTTCTACATATCTTTAAGAACAATATACATGAAGGCCATATTGGTATTAAGTAAATATTAATTGCAGAAATATTAAAATTAAATTATATCTAAAATATATTTTTTCGAACTTTCATTTTGAAAAATACATCAAAGTTGGCTCTGACAAATTAAAATAATACTTGCTAAATTTATCTTTAGTTTTACTAGTGTACGTAAGATGTCTAAATGGTTAGAGAAAAATACGAAAATAATTATTTAATCGCACAAATATCTCACATTCCTATATATTTTGTAAATTTGTTTTGCTTTTCCCAAGGCTTTTCCTACAATTTTTGAACTTGAAATTTCCCCAGGTGGTAATTTTTGGAACGATTTTTCCAAATTTTTACGGCCATCACAGCCATCTATGTAATATATATTGACTTAATTACCAACGAATCGTAGTAAGCTTTTATTTTAATTTCACCAGAATGCTGTTGTTATGAAATTTTTTTTATATTTTGGTTTAAATAAATCAATTATTACAAGAAAATGAAAACGATTTACTTCAACGACATTCATATATGTTGAAATTAAAATATTTATGAAAGTATTTCAGAAATCATAATTAAGAATTTGTAACGTTTTGATTTAAAAATTTGTCTTAGGAAAAAAAGTGATTTTCCATATGTTTTGTGTGTTTTACTATGAAAAGTTCCGTTTTTTCCTCGTTTCTAATTCCCTTATAAAAGCTCAGATTTTTTGATTATGGCTCTATAAAATACAGGGTGCTCTGTATTAGCACAGAATATATATAAACAGAACAATATCTTCTATTGCGCTTTAATCCTAAGTTTGTGAACAAATATTTAAAATAAGATTTAGAAAAGATAGAAAAACAATTTTGTATGGATACAATGAGAAAAAAAAATACAAAAATGTTTGTACCCACAATTTTAAATGGAAAGAGAAATCTTTACACTTTACAATATGCTTAAAAAAGATAGACATAAATAATTTTTGATTTTGGTCTGGTTAGCTTTGCGAAACTTTAAAAACAAATCAAAAAATAAACAAAGAACCAATCGGGATACGAAATTACACAAATAAAATAGAAATGATACACAAACACATACACAACCTTATCCGAGTTGTAAGTTTTTTTTTTTTTTGGCTTTATTATTTGTTTGATATGATTTTTGGTGTATTGCATCGTTTATTCATGCATCGATTTGTTTTTTGAATTGATTGATTGATTGATTGATTGATTGATATGAATGCACGGCCAAGCTTATAAAGCAAGAAATCCCGTGTTAGTGATGTGGTCATTAAACTGTCACACCAACTTTATAACACAGGTGAATGCTTTCCTTACTGAAGATACCTAAGCACCATTACAACAAGGAGAGCACAACCACTCGCGATATCACATAAATATGACAGCATCATGTCCACCCCTGGCCGGGTCCCACCGTGCACTCTTTCACACATAACAAAACCGAAGGATAGGATAGGATAGTTAGAAGTGACAGAATCGGCCCGGTTACAGACACCTAGGTATAGCCGATAGTTAGTAAATTGTTAGTAATTATATAGTAAAATAGTTAGCACAGGACAACACAATTTCTAAACTACAGCTAATTTACTACTTCTTGATCCTGGAGCGTTGATTCAAGCTAAAATTTAATTCTGAAACTCAGGATTAATTTAATCCCTATAATAATGATTAATTCTGGAACTATGTTATATTCTGAAAATTGGATTATTTATTATCTTATTAAGGAAGAGATCCCTTTAAATATTCTCTTAACTAAATTAATTAATATACATTAATGAACAAAACACAACATAATAAAAAGATTAGCACAAGACAGCACAATCTAACTACATTATTAGATGATCATGTCTCTGGAATCCAGGGTCGGATACTCAGGACTCCCTAAATTTATAACAGGACTTAGAAAAATTATTAATAATGTTGTAATTTCACCCCTGTCCGCTTATCATTCATTTACCTGCTAAAATATTTAAGAAAAATATAAAATAACAACACTTATTTCCTTATTCATAGTCCTTTTATATTTAATTAATTAATTAATACGTACTGCAACAAGGATTAACATAAACATTATAAACCATTTAAACATAAAATTTAACTTAAAACCAATCATCTATTTCCTACCGAATCAGAAAAAGAAAATACATAATTATAGATCCAATTATTTTATAAAATTTATATAAAATGATTTAAATGATAATGTTACAGTACCACAACACCTAGACTTATCAATAATTCAATTAGGTACTATAAGTATATGAAGAATCAACAAATAAAATTAATATAAAAATTAATATACAAATTTCCAGGCGACTCTGAAAACTAGATTTAATTAATAAAACACCGTAATATCAAATTTTATTACTTAAATGAATAATTATTGTAACAGGATCTTCAGTATTCATCGATTTGTTTTTTGAATTGTACAAAAACTATTTCCATGATTACGTACCTTTTTTTTCGAAATACACCTACTAACTTGACTTGTGACGTTAAAGGTGTATTTGTAAAAATATGCATAAATAATTTTTGTCCACGACTAACGTATAATATACTCATTATACGTTTGTTTCTTCAATTATAATGATATCCATTATTCACTGCTAGTTTATCTAGTAGTCCCTTCTTCTATTATTCACTACTACCAAATAAAAATTTAATTTTTGGAAATTTTATCTAGCAGTCTCTTGCCATTTTCATTATTATTAAACTGAGACGTCAAAATATCGACGGAAATTATTTTAGGTTTATTTAAAGGATTTGATAATAAAAACACAATTTTTTATCGGTCGTGGACAAAGTATCGTATTCTACTCGCATATAATGGCTGTTATTCTCTCAGATGATTTACGACACTCGCCTATCGGCTCATGTCGGTAAACTTCATCTTCGTGAATAACAGCTATCATTATATGCTCGTTGAATAATATACTATTATGTAACGATTTGATAATTAATTTACTATTGGTAGAATAATTTAAAACAAAACCTATAGGCAAGGACACAACAAGAAAATAAATTTTAAAATAAATTAAAAATTAAATTTAATTCACAGGAAACAATTCATACTTGACACTTGGGTTTTCAGACAAATAACAAGAACGATAGCAAGGATAACAATGAGGTCGTCTGAACATCAGGTCAATTTAGAAAACAAATATACAAGAACTACGACAGATGATTCCAACTGTTTTTTTTTTTGCAGTGAGAACGTCTTACGTAGAGCCTAATGTCCCGTTTGGTCGTCATTGTGAGTAATTATTCATCAACAATAAGTATTAGCTTTAATTTCAATACATTGCAGAGGTTCAGTTTAAATTGCATAGGTTCAATTTAAATAGATGATTTCAAGGCTACTTGCTTCACACATTTTATTATCGCAATGACTCTACCAGGCCGCGATAGCGAGAGGTGATTCGCTGTAGCGAGAGAACGCTTCACCTGAACGGAGCTATTCTGATGTCAATTTTTGCGTAATAAAACTGTGGCGGTTAATTGATTTTAAATTAAAATAATTATCGTTAATATAAACTGTAATTCAAATTGTAATCTACAAAAAGATAAAGGTCTGACACCTCATAAGGTGACCAAAACTTCGGTCTTGAATAGTTCAAATCCTAAATCAAACTATCATTTTTAAATCAATTATTTACCAAAAACTTTATATAAAAAATATTTGGCTCTACCTATTTATACGGAGCGCTATCGGGAGCCATTTTTTATATGACGGCTCTCGATAGCAGCTATCCGGA
Organism: Tipula vernalis; assembly: GCA_958295665.1. Classification (NCBI taxonomy): domain Eukaryota; kingdom Metazoa; phylum Arthropoda; class Insecta; order Diptera; family Tipulidae; genus Tipula; species Tipula vernalis. The sequence goes on along the minus strand of OY282558.1, from coordinate 129,918,242 downwards.
GCGAATAAAAAAACACTACACATGATTACGTACCTTTTTTTCGAAATACACCTACTAACTTGACTTGTGACGTTAAAGGTGTATTTGTAAAAATATGCATAAATAATTTTTATGTAAGGATTTCATAATTAATTTACTATTGGTAGAATAATTTAAAACAAAACCTATTTCAATTCGTTTGTTTTAATAAGTGGTTGTAAGCAAATTCAATAAATAATTGTGCACGAAAGTAGCGAGCTAATTATTCTAGTTTTATATTTACGAAACAATGAACAATAATAAAAAAACGCACATTGGTAACAACTTGTATTGCGCCTGGTTGTGGAATGCAATCAGCAAAAACAGATTTACGTTTTTTCAAAGTGCCAGAGGACGAAACAAAAGCCAACGTTTGGTTCATAGCTTTAAAATTATCACCATCGGATTTAAATAATAAAAATAATTTTTTATGTGAACAACATTTTGATCCTATTTTTCTGGGGCGAAATCGACTTACGAAAAATGCTGTACCCGCGCTATTTAAACAAGATATTATTTCTGCTAATATTCAGCAACATCCAACATCGACAACGTATTATGTAGGAAACAATAATTATATAACATCAAGTAAATCCAATACAAATACATTCACTTCTGATTCACCGCCCGAGCTAGTTGATCTAAATTTGCACTCGTCAGACAAAATTTTATACAAATTACAAGATGCAATAATTGAAGAGATGACAGAGCATATAACAATAGATGCGTGGGAACCAAAAACAATTACAACAGAAGTTCAAGCTGATTATTCTTGTTTGAAATGTAAAAGCAAACAAGAATTGTGTCAAAAATACAAAACAAAAGTGCGAAACTTACCCAAACTATTGATAATTTATAGAAAAAATCTAAATAACCTCAAACAAAATCATAGCAAACTTAAACAAAAATATTATTTAGTGAAAAGTAAAAATGTTGGTGACGTGATCGACGGGCAACAAGTGAACGATTCAACAAAAATTGTATGCAAATTATTATTAAAAACCTCTTATTATTATACAAAAGTCGACAAAATATTTGCCCAGGGTTTCTTTTATAAGTCGGCCTCGGCTTATAAGTGTCTCAAAAATGTCTGGAACTTACTACTTCCATCTGAAAGTTCGATTCATAAATGGTCACCAATTAAATATGTGGCACCAGGTATCAATGAAATTTTAATGAACCAGTATTTATTAAAATTTGAAAAAATGACAGAAACAGAAAAGTTGTGCGTTATGTCCTTTGATGAAACTCGAATTCGAAAGGATCTTGTATTAAACAGTGTTTCTTCTAAAATTGAGGGTTTTGTAAATGATGGTAAAAGGCGAACACCAGAAGTTGCAGATTCTGCTCTATTTTTTATGTTACGAGGCTTAAAGGAAAAGTGGAAAATTCCATTGAACTATTTTCTAGTGTCTAATTTAAAAGCAGTAGAACTGCACAATATAATTTTGGATAATATTAAATTATGCAATGATAATCTGGGTATGACGGTTGTGATGATAAATTGTGACCAGGGTGCGAATAATCTAGCCAGTTACAAAAAACTGCAAATTAATATGGATCAAAACTTTTTGGTGGTAAATGGTAAAAAAATCTTTGCGCAACATGATCCACCGCATTTGGCGAAGTCTTTGCGTAACGCGTTGGAAAAACATAATATTCAACATCAGGACAAAGGAAATGCGAGCTTTGCTGTTATCAGAAAAATTTATCATCATGAAAAATTGAAACCATTAAAGTTGATGCCGAAAATCAGCCAGCACACATTTATCCAAATGATTTTCAAAAAATGAACGTGGGTTTAGCAAAAGCAACAATCAGTTACACAGTTGCTTGTCCCATTAGAACAACACTGAAAACTTGTCGGGAAATATTTGGAGAAGATTTAGATAAAGCGATACCAACGGCGGATTTAGTTGAAAGATTCAATAATCTCAATGATTGCTTAGACACAAAATATATTAAACAGGGATCACCATACCACCAGCCGCTCGAAGTGGGTAACTCTGTGAATTTTAATTTAAGAAATTATTTTGAATATTTGGGAGAATTACAGAAAATCTCCCCGCCGATAAATTATTATAAATTTATAAATGGCTACAAATTAACCATTAACGCACAAACCCAATTGGCTGAATATTTGGGTGAATTTTATAATGTAAACTCTTATAAAACCGGCAATACCGATCAAGATTCACTTGAAAATTTCTTCTCCGATTTAAGAGGAAAATGTGATTTTAACAGTACACCAAGTGCTTATGAGATTGGTGTTCACTTGGGGAATATCATGAGCCAGCCAATTATTTTTCAGTCGTTAAACAGTAATTGCCTTCCTGATGATTGCGATATTTTAAATATAGATTTAAAGCAATTCAGTGAAGAATACCATCATAGTTTAAAGGAATGTACTCGAAATCATTATTTATTTGAAACAGAAGACGTTCCTATTATAAATAATAGGGATGCATTAAAGTCAAATGCTACAATGTATTTTGCCAAGTACTGTGCTTTTCAAAAAGTTACTTGTGAGACATGCATACAATTATTAACAGATCCAGATAAAAGTGTGACTCCCGATGATACCTTCATAACCGAGAAAAATTATAGAAAACGATTGTACAATTTTGGATCGTTAAATGCGCCTTCATTTATATTTGGAGAAGTGGCCAAATTAGTGACGAATATATTTGAAAAAAGATATTTTAGTCACTGTTATATTTCAAATATTTGGCAAAAACTTATCGACGAATGTACGGTAAATACAAAAACCAGTTTTCCAGCTTTCCTTCCTAATGAAAGTTCTAAATGCTACCAACATTTAAAAAGTTTTATAAGCGTTTTTATATTGGTTCTTATACGAAAAAATTGCAAATGGTCAATACAAAATAAAGTGTTTGAACATAAGAAACTAAAAAGGAAAACAAAGTTGAGTAAAGTCATCGGAAAAACTATCGGAAAGCCAAAGAGAATCGATAAGAACTCGAAAGCTGTAAAAAAATTAAATATATTAAAAAAATAAAATGTTACACTCTACTAAAATAATAAAATTGTTTTGTATGTGTCTGGCTGTGAGTCGGATCACACTTTCCAATTGCAATCCATTTTTCAGAATAATTTTTAATAAAACTAGTGCAGAACGATGAACATGAATTGAACGAGAACTTAGCAGCATCGAGGCAGGTTGGTTATTTGGTATTTGTTTCTTGAATTACGATTCTAAATCTTCTATTAGCAAGAAAGAATTAGGATTTTGTCTATATTGATTTTTTGTTTGGACAACATTGTTGCAACAAAAGCCTGCTTATGACGAATTATGTAAAAGCTTCTACTTAATCTTAAAACAGCTCAACTTATTGATCTATATATTGATTATATGTATATTGTGCTCTCTTCTCGCGTATGCAATTTATAATTATTTATAAAAATTGTATAAGTAACTTATAATTAGTAAATATATGAAATAATAACAATTAATTACCATCGCCAATTGTGATAAGTCCAAATAATATAATAGCGATCACAAATATTATTTTCACGTTATAACACAAATTAAACATTTTTTTCTTCCTTTAAAGAACATCATTCAAACAAAACCAAAGAAACAAAATCTAGATAATTTTTTTTTTAATAAAATTTTTAAAAACTTAAAATCACTATTTTAACAGCAAACTGTAAACTATTTCACTTATCATATTTTTTTTATCTATATTAATTTATAATTGTTTAATAATATTTGCAATAAATAATATAAATTTTTTTATCACTGAATTTAACACACAAATATTAAAAAAAAAAAATAAAAAATAAAAAATATTTCTTGTTACATCGAAGAATCGAAACAAGAAAATCAAGAAAATTTAATATTTTTTTTGCGCTTACAAACAACAAAATAAATAACTAAAAATTAAAATCACTATAAAATAAAATAAATAATATTATTTTCCCGCCTTTTTTTTTTTTTTTTGTTTTGTTTGAGCGTGCACTAAAAAAAACTAAATATTTGTATATACTCGTATATATATTAAATATTTTTAGTAATATGTACTTTAATAAAATATTTATTTTAAAGATTTGAAGATAAGTAATATGTTTATTTATAGTGGGTGTTTTGTAAATTTTTGTTTACGTTTTCCACTTTACGATGAAAATCTTTTATTTTGTTCTTTTTTTTCAAGAAGTTTTCGAGTTGTTTTGTGGTTTTGCACATTGATGACTTTGCGGCTGGAAATAAAAGAAAAAAACATTTTTTTTTATTAATAATTAATAAGGCATTAATGTACTGTGGTCAAAACATATGATGATATTTTTTACATGCAGTAATTTACATATGAAAAATCTTTTCATCAATTCAAGAAACATTAAATTTTTTATATTTTTCAAATTTTTCACATCAATAAATCTTTCTCCAATAAAATTTAATACCAATATTTTTTTTTGCTATTTATTTATGCATATATTATATTTATATTTATGTACAGTAAATATAAGAAATACAAAATGTACAAATTAGTATTTTTTCACAATGTGCGATAATGGCTTTATGACAAATTAAATGATTTGTTGATATTGCGATCAAGAATTTTTTATTTTAAAAATTGATTTGTTAATTTTAACAAATTCACTTTGTTAATACAAATATATAAATTATTAGTGATTGATCGAGGTTATATTTAATTATTAATTACGACCGTCTAGATCGACTGTTTATACAATTAATGTTTTAACAGCTAGTATATAATTTATGATACCAACATATTCCTGAAAGTAAACATCCCTAAAAACTACAAAGTAAAGGGACCATTAAAACGGAAGGCCCTATATTAAATGTTTGTTAATTATAATATGGGAATAAAAGGGTACCGCATAATAGCTTAACATCCTTGCTTATAAAGGATTAATCCTAAGCGGCTTTGAAGAGTTTTCTATTTTACTCGTAGTATGCGAATAATTATTGAAAACAGAAATTTTTTAAAAGTATTCTAATTTCTACGAATTTTCGAAGTTCGCTTAAAATAACCTTTCAAAATTTAAGGATATAACGATACGATTCCAACCCGTATATTTTCCTATTCGTCCACAAACGACTTGTTAAAGAAATGTGTTAAGTCATTTTAAACTGCATATTAAGCATAATTAATAATATCTTCTAGTAAAACAATTTTTGATTCTTGATAAACCATATTCAACATTGAAAACACGATTTATTTATTTACACGATGTTTTAACAGGGCGGTTACAAAAAAAACTGAAAATATTTCTTTTTTCTTTGGTTTCGTTTGGTTGGCAGTTCATAGTCAACGATGGCCGCACCACTTCAAATCTTATGATACAAAGTAAACTATCATGACAGGAAAGTAACAGACAATGTAATGTCACGATAGATTTCTATAATAAATATTCTATTTTCCCAACTAGCATTATTTAATAGTGGAAAACGAAGAATATTTTACAGAATGCTCCGTATTCTGGCACCATAAAAGCCATCCTAATGCCGTGTACCTTAATCGATAAAACTAACTAAACTAAAAAAAAATTAAAGCTTCTGCTATTGTTTCATAGGCGGCAACTGAAAAGTCAATTTACGAGCCTACTTTTCATTGACTTTTCATTTATGTATACTGTAACGAATGAACATCAAAATCAAAAATAACATAAAACGGATCAGGGAAAAATAAAAATAAAAATGAAAAACGCCATTACTCGATTCGCTGTAAGTTATAATTTACAAATTTATTTTAATAAATGAAATTTAATAAATTTTTTTTATATATTTGTACAGGGACACAAGATGAAAGAGAGAGATTTATTTTGACCCGTATTAAACTAGAGGGTTTATTTACTGGGAAATTTTACGACGAAAAATCAAGTTGGGAGTTTCTCGCTCGACCAATAGTTCGCATATGGCATTTAAAGAATCAGCCGTTACTCTTAAATGCTGTCTTATAAATCGGTTATTATTCGACATAATTCCTTGGAAAATTGTAGAATTATATGAAGAATAGAGGTTTCGTGGAAGCTGCAATTTAAAGCAAAAAAAAATGTTGAACAACTAACATAACCTCGTAAATATATATATTGTATTGTAAATTACTTTGGTTCGATATTTCCGTTTTTTATTGAATTCTGTTTGCTTAAAAGACGTTTATAATACATCAGAAGTGTATTGGTAAATAAAAAATGCTGCAATATCATGAATAAATTTTTACTTTTTTTACAATTTTACGTTGGGTATTTTCCTTGTTTATTCTCGATTAAATTTAGTTTAGTGTAAGTTGAGGCAGAGACAGAGACTTTTATACTAACGCCATCTATTTAAATATTCCATTAAATTAACTAACTCGTCCTACTTTAGTTAGTTAGTTTAGTCGATTAAGGCACACAGCATAAGTTATTTTATTTTCCCGCTTCGTATTTAAATTTATATTGAAAAAAATAAAATAATTATTTATAATGTCAGCCCAAAAAAATTTCTATCTTGATAGCAAAATTTTCACGACAGACTCTCAGCCCAAAAATAAAATGACCGGAAGGAAACATACTAGAATAATTAAGAAGAGAACTTTTCAAATTTTCGTAATTTAACTGAGTATTTTCCCAAGTCATGAATTGTTGGCACCAATCTCCTAATGATTTTTTATTAGACGTATCAATTGCCAGTACTCTGAATTTTTTTCAGTCAAATATGGCCTAATATCGATGTGACTAATATTTAATTTAATTTTCGCAAATTCTTTTCGAAAATTTTTGCCGTATTGAGCATAATATTCTCATGACAATATTCAGAAAAAATTTTAGATTACTCGCAACTAATAGGTCCAATAGAAAATCATCGGGAGATTGGGGCCAACAATAAAGGACTATAGGAAATACTCAGTTGAATGGCGAAAATCAAATTAAATAATATTGACCAGGCGTGTTGTATAATATTGTATGTAGTATTGTAGTAAATGGTTCGAAATACATATTTTTATGTATTATTATCAGCTGAGGATAAAGTTTAATTAAAATTGTCAGACGTTTGCTGATGATCCAAAAAAGCACATTAACCATACAAATTAATAAAATAATATAATAATAAAATTATATTATTGTTGAAATTAAAATAATTAATTAAAAATTACATTTATAATTGTTAAAATTTAGTAGTCTAATATAATAAAGCTTTAACAAATACACCAAGAGTGTTTAAAACTGTGTGTTTTGATGTTCTACCGATTATATACAACATAAATTGGTGACAGCGGATATTTAATTGGGTGTAGTGAGCTATTATGTTTGTATGCATTTAGCTTTTACGCCAACGCGTTGAAAATTGCAGAACACATAAACAGTTAACATTCTTATCGTACGATGTAGCGGTGTGTATCATTCGATTTAGTGGCCAAGTGCATTTTTAGTGAGAAATTCATCAAATCTTGAATTTTGAATTCTCCAAAAGTATTCAGAAGAATATTTTTATCAAAATATTCATCAACATACATCAACGAACTCATCTCACAGGATTTAGTGTTAAACATCGAAAAATATTCATAATCAGTCGAAATTAATGCTTTAATTCATATTGAGCTGCAAGGTCATCGAAAGTATCAACCAACAGCTAATTACAACAAAATTCATCATAATCCAACTGTGTAGTGCATCTTTATCCAGTTATCAATAACTATTAATCTGTAATTCAGTTATTAATAATCAAATATTCAACTTTAAACCAGATTCAGTCAACTAGGCAGTCAGCTATATTAATCCAGTTACATATCTGTATTAATCGTTATCAAATTTTAATTCGATAATCAATATTATTCATCATCAATTGATATAATTGAACTATATCGTCATCATCATCATTAATATTGATATTTAATATCATCATTCGTCGGTATCCAGTAATCAACTTATCCAGTTATCAATTTTGAGGTCATCAATTATCATACCATCTTTATAACGAACCGTAGTTCAACATTACCTAATTAAACATTATTATCACAATTTAAATTTAAATTAATGGGAGAGAATGAAAAACCTACTTTTAATTTGAGAAAACGACAAATCATAAGAGAAGATCCAAAAGAGAGTAGACCAGAGGAGAGTGTACCAAAGAGTGTACCATCATCTTCAACTACAACTGTAAGTACTGATATCATTCAACAATAAATAACTTTAAATCTGGTTGATTGTTCAAAAAATTCTAACATTCCCTTTGTCAAAGATGAAAGTAAATCTGGTAATAATTACCCTGAAAACCTTTTGCAAAATAGTTCAACTTTAAACATAAATGAAATTAAGCTCAAGAAAACAAACATGGGGTTAAATATTGATACTATGTTAAAGGTTATCCCTGATTTTGATTGGAACATCATCAAACTTGCACAAAATCATAGCTTGTTGTGACACGGTCTACAATTCTCTTGATCAAGCATCCGATAAAGAATTATTTCTGAATATTCTTAAATCGAAACTTTCTGGACGTGCATATCATTTAATCAAATATCATGAATATGAATCTTGGACTAAATTAAAAGAGGACATTTTATTGAATTTTTCTGATACACGATCCATTGAATATCTTCAAGTTGAATTGGTTAAAGCCAAACAATTAAAAACGGAAAATGTAAAAAATTTCGCTAGTAGAGTAGAAAATATTTTGTCCAATCTTAATGACGTGTGTATTACAAGGGAAGGTAAAGAAGCTTAAAAATATATCGAACATTTGAATAGTACCACTGCTCTTCGCTCATTCCAAGATGGGTTACAAGATCCAATCAGAATAATTGTAAAAGCATGCAGATCACTTCTCTCAAAGAAGCAATTTCGAAGGGTTGCTAGTTCTCACTGTTGCTAGTTCCCAAGAAATCAGACGATAAGACTGTAAACCGCTGGAGAATTGTAGTTGACTTCAGGAAGCTCAACAATGTTACCATAGGCGATGTATTTCCTCTTCCCAACATAATCGAAATCTTTGATCAACTGGGCAAATCGAATTACTTTTCAACATTAGATCTGGCTGATGGATACTATCAAATTCCGCTCGAACCGGTTGATAGACCCAAAACTGCTTTCAGCACCCAATTTGGTCACTACCAATTCTCGAGAATGCCGTTTGGGCTGAAGGGCGCTCCAGCGACCTTTCAGTCTATTATGAACACTGTCTTGTCTGGTCTAAATGGCGTTAAGTGTTTCGTGTACCTGGAGGATGTCGTCGTATATGGGTACGACCTACAAGACCATAACAAAAAATTAATTGACTTCATGCAAACTTTCCGTAATTTCAATCTAAAACTACAACCAAAAAAATGCCAATTTTTGAGATAAGAAATAATTTATCTAGGTCACAAAATCACCGGCGAGGGCGTTAAGCTTGATCCAAAAAATATTTCTGCGGTCTAAAATTACACACTAGGAGTAGTTTAACTTCGTTTCCTATTCTTCAGCATTCCGATGAAACTAAAGAGTTTATAGTCTCAACCGATGCTAGCAATGTTGCTGTAGCTGGAATTCTATTCCAACGTGTTGATTCTGCGGATCTGCCCATTGCTTTCGCAAGCAGAGTATTAAATAATGCGGAACGCAACTACAGTACGATAGAGAAAGAGTTCCTTGCGATTGTGTGGCGGTTAAACGATTTAGACCATACTTATATGGCCGACATTTTACTGTTCACACCGATCACAGACCACTCACTTGGCTTCACAAAACATGCAATTCTAAGTCTAGACTAATGCGATGGAGACTCGAATTGGACGAGTACGACTTCGACGTAGTGTATAAACCTGGTAAACAAAATACAAATGCTGATGCACTGAGTCGAGTAAATTCTTCTAGCAAACTAAATAATGACTCCACTTTACAAGTAATGACTAGAGCACAATCCAAAACATTCCGAACAGATGCTAAGCCTACTACTTCTTTTAAGCATACAAAATCTAATTTTAATAATACTAATTCGTCTTCAAATCCTGACGCGCAAAATCCAAATTTACCTCAAAGTTCTAACTCTAATATTCCTCATGCATAATAAAACTTTAACAAATACACCAAGAGTGTTTAAAACTGAGTGTTTTTATGTTCTGCCGATTATATACAACATGCGTTGCGACCAGTTGAATTTCGAAAATGATATTAAATACAATTTACGATCTTTATGGCCATATTTCACTATGCCTTCCCCATGACAAAATTCTGACCAAATTCCAGAGTACTGGCAAGTGGTAGGTCTAACAAAAAATCATCGGGAGATTGGTGACAACAATATAGGAGTTGAGAAAATACTCAGTTGAATTGCGCAAATTAAAAAAGTTCTCCTTAGTTAATCGAGTATATTTCCTTTCCCACGATAGTTTTATTTTTGGGCTGAGAGTCTTTTGTGATAAATTTTGCTATCATGATAGTATCTTGCCGACATTTTAAATAGTATAATGGTGAAAATAGTTTTTTTGAAAACGTAATTTAAAATGCAATTTATATGTAAAAAAAGTCAATACATTTTAAAAATAACAAACAATAATAAATAATTAACAGAAAATTAATACAAATTATTAGTAGCGACATTTTTAATAAATCTTCAAACAATTAGACCTTCTAAGGTATCCAAATTATTCGAGTTTCACAGTACTCGGGTTAGTGAAGTACAATTTATTTTAATATCCAGGTTACCCGAGTACGCAGGAATTAAGAAAAATAGAAAAATATAATATCTAAAAAAATCTCAGGCCATATTGTATCCCAACCGCCGATTTAAAATCAACCTGACGGTTTCATTGTTTTATATGGGACAATCGCATTTTGTTCAATATCAATACCATGACCATTCATTGTCTTCTTCCTTAAAAAAATATGATGCGTTTTTAAATGATTTATCGTGCCTGTCGTTATGTCTCACTGGAGGGTAGATTCTGATCAAGTGACACTTTTTTGTGATTTCATATTAAAATATTGTAGATCTGGTCACTAAAAAGCAATTCTAGCAGTTGGTTTTAATAGAATTTAAAATGTAAAATGTAAAATGTAAAATGTAAAATGTAAAATGTAAAATGTAAAATGTAAAATGTAAAATGTAAAATGTAAAATGTAAAATGTAAAATGTAAAATGTAAAATGTAAAATGTAAAATGTAAAATGTAAAATGTAAAATGTAAAATGTAAAATGTAAAATGTAAAATGTAAAATGTAAAATGTAAAATGTAAAATGTAAAATGTAAAATGTAAAATGTAAAATGTAAAATGTAAAATGTAAAATGTAAAATGTAAAATGTAAAATGTAAAATGTAAAATGTAAAATGTAAAATGTAAAATGTAAAATGTAAAATGTAAAATGTAAAATGTAAAATGTAAAATGTAAAATGTAAAATGTAAAATGTAAAATGTAAAATGTAAAATGTAAAATGTAAAATGTAAAATGTAAAATGTAAAATGTAAAATGTAAAATGTAAAATGTAAAATGTAAAATGTAAAATGTAAAATGTAAAATGTAAAATGTAAAATGTAAAATGTAAAATGTAAAATGTAAAATGTAAAATGTAAAATGTAAAATGTAAAATGTAAAATGTAAAATGTAAAATGTAAAATGTAAAATGTAAAATGTAAAATGTAAAATGTAAAATGTAAAATGTAAAATGTAAAATGTAAAATGTAAAATGTAAAATGTAAAATGTAAAATGTAAAATGTAAAATGTAAAATGTAAAATGTAAAATGTAAAATGTAAAATGTAAAATGTAAAATGTAAAATGTAAAATGTAAAATGTAAAATGTAAAATGTAAAATGTAAAATGTAAAATGTAAAATGTAAAATGTAAAATGTAAAATGTAAAATGTAAAATGTAAAATGTAAAATGTAAAATGTAAAATGTAAAATGTAAAATGTAAAATGTAAAATGTAAAATGTAAAATGTAAAATGTAAAATGTAAAATGTAAAATGTAAAATGTAAAATGTAAAATGTAAAATGTAAAATGTAAAATGTAAAATGTAAAATGTAAAATGTAAAATGTAAAATGTAAAATGTAAAATGTAAAATGTAAAATGTAAAATGTAAAATGTAAAATGTAAAATGTAAAATGTAAAATGTAAAATGTAAAATGTAAAATGTAAAATGTAAAATGTAAAATGTAAAATGTAAAATGTAAAATGTAAAATGTAAAATGTAAAATGTAAAATGTAAAATGTAAAATGTAAAATGTAAAATGTAAAATGTAAAATGTAAAATGTAAAATGTAAAATGTAAAATGTAAAATGTAAAATGTAAAATGTAAAATGTAAAATGTAAAATGTAAAATGTAAAATGTAAAATGTAAAATGTAAAATGTAAAATGTAAAATGTAAAATGTAAAATGTAAAATGTAAAATGTAAAATGTAAAATGTAAAATGTAAAATGTAAAATGTAAAATGTAAAATGTAAAATGTAAAATGTAAAATGTAAAATGTAAAATGTAAAATGTAAAATGTAAAATGTAAAATGTAAAATGTAAAATGTAAAATGTAAAATGTAAAATGTAAAATGTAAAATGTAAAATGTAAAATGTAAAATGTAAAATGTAAAATGTAAAATGTAAAATGTAAAATGTAAAATGTAAAATGTAAAATGTAAAATGTAAAATGTAAAATGTAAAATGTAAAATGTAAAATGTAAAATGTAAAATGTAAAATTTAAAATTTAAAATTTAAAATTTAAAATTTAAAATTTAAAATTTAAAATGTAAAATGTAAAATGTAAAATGTAAAATGTAAAATGTAAAATGTAAAATGTAAAATGTAAAATGTAAAATGTAAAGTGTAAAATGTAAAATGTAAAATGTAAAATATTTGCTCAAAATACTCACGAAGAGCAATCGTTCTGAAGTCTCAATATAAACACAATGTAAATTTATGCTTCCGCTTGAAAAACGGTGAGGTGCGGCGGGTGATTTTAATCGGACTATTTCTTCCCGTTTTTTTTTTTTTTTTTTCATTTCATATCATTTCTAATGAAGAGTCTTTTCTGGTTAGTTGGTAATTTTGAACTTTTATAATAACCAAAATCTTATTGAATTAAGTTTTTGACAAAACATTTTGACAATTTTGGGTTATTACTTGAGCAATGGTATGTTGAGCTTGTTCTAACCAAAAAAACGAAAAATTAATATTTTGTTTAATTTTCTTAAATTCACAGCTTTCCACACAAGATATCAAACTGTCTGAACTTGAAACTTTTATTTATAATTTGTGACGATCTCAGTATATTTAAGTCCTTATCACTTACCATTTGGTTAAATATTTTCTAAGAGTTTGTGTAATTTTGAAAATGTATAGCATTTTTACTAAAAAAAGGCGAGAAATTATCAGAAATTCGTCCAATACCGTAGAACTAACTATTCGCGATTTCACAACTGAAAAAGTCATAAATATTCCACTATAAAAGCCAAAACAAGTAGAGAGTGGAGGGTTAATCCCAATTAAGTGCCAAGTTAAATTTATTTCTTACTCTATATGTACTTTAGGCAGTATCTTGTGTGTGCATTTATTTAAATATACATACGCCATATTACATTATATGCCGAATAGGCGCATAAAACATAAAACCAACAATATCTTAAACGTGCTACAAGATAACCAGTTTTTCTTGAAAACGCAAACTGCAATGTTAAAATAATGACATTACAAGATTCCATATCGATGCCAGACAATCCATAATTTATCTAACAAAAAAAAAAAAAAACTTGCTAAACGTAACTTTGCACACATAAACAACTAAATACCCATAAAAAATAATCTGTTGAATGAATGCATCCATCACACACATATTTATAAATTTTATAATTACTATTCTAGTTCCTTCCTGTCACGATTTTTTTTTATAGTTATTCAACATTTTTTTTTGCTACTTCTACTATACACACTTGCATTGAGTTTCTATATTCTAAATTTATATCAAACTACACGTTTAATTTATGTTAATTTTTACAAAATCGCGTTAATATGCAGCGACTAAACACGGATTGTAAAAATACGCAGCTTAAGAACATTCCGTTACAAAAAAAAAAAAAAAAAAAAAAAAACGAGACGACACCCACCCGCGTGCGCTCTAAAAACAAAAACAAAAAAAAAATTGTTGGCTTACGATTTAGAGAACGCAAAGCAAAGATGATGACAACAACAATAAAACGACTATACGACATTTATAATTTGATGATTCAACAAATGAGATAAACAAAAACAAAAAAAAAAAGTTGTGATGACACTAAATTGATTGTATGATTACAGAAACATTAAAATTTTGCTTGATAAATGGTGCGATGGCTGGCTCGTGCTGAATAAATTTCGTTTAACTACTCAATTAATTTGAGGTACAAACTTCAGCGAAAATTTAAAGAGGAAGTTAAGTTTTTTTTTTTTTTTTTGGGATTGATTCCATTTTTACTATGGTAGACTTTTCATTTCTGTTCCACATTTTCCAACCGCACGTACACACTCTTACGTTTGTACATGCAATCAGACGAAATGTATGTTAAAAATAGAAAATCATTATCATACATATTCACAACACTGTCTGTCATACAACAAAAAAAAATAAAAAAAAAGAAGCAAAAAACGAAGAAAAAAAATGTATATGGGACATGAAGATAAATTAAATTTTCACAGCACACACAGTAGATAAATTAACGAGAGAGAGCCGCAGGAAAATAAATTGGGGGAGAAAAATTGGATTTGGTTGTATGAATTTTTACCAAAATGGGTTTATGAATTAATGATGTGATGAAAATCTTGTATCAAGGTCAAGGATATTGATGATGTCTACATGTTTTTTTTATACATTTTTTTTTTTTTTAGATTCTAGACAAGATTATCAATCAATGAGATAATTTCGTTATTTTTTTATTTTTGTGCTTATGCAATGATTGATTGTGGGAAACGAGGCGTGGAAAAATTGTCAACTTGAGTAATAATTGAATCGAAACGAATATTTAGGGTTGAAATGTTTAATTGAAAAGAAGTCAAGTGAGAAATAGATTTTTGTATGTGGAACATTAATTTATCTCGTTTTAAGAGTGTATGGATAAATAATTTACATCAATTACTGTGTTTGACAGCTGGGGTTAAAACTTAACCCAAAAACAAAAAAACTTCCGCTAAGTATAGGTCTATCGGTGAAGTTATTGAAATTATTTATTCTGTAATTATATTAATAATTTTTTAGACAACGACTATATTACATAGTTAAGGTACAAATGTCAATTCCTTCTAACTAAATTCGATGAAAAAAGCTTACATAAAAAACAGAGAATAATTCTGGAGTCATGTGGAAATTAAACTTTTCTAATCTTTTTAATCAAACAAATAAATATCAGAGCTTCAAACAGGAAGTGAACATTAAAACCGAAATCGTAACCCGCATAGCTGATGTTTTCGTTCTGTTTTATTTTTTATTTTGCGTCCCTGCTTTCACGTAATGACGAAGGATCCGACGTTATCAATGAACCCAATTTGCCGGATTTAGAAGGGTCTCTTATGGAAAATGAGTGAGAGCGCAAAGCTCTGCGATAATTGTAAAAAAACCAGCTTTTGTAAGCAGGAAACGGAGACAAAATCAAACTTTTCATATAAAACAAAATAGATACAACTTTCTTAACAACAGCATTCTGACAGAGCCTTCTAGAGTATAGAGCTATGATCATATGTCATAATTTTTTAGAAGCTTTTTTAGAACAATTCATTGTTCGCATTGTAAAAATGAGTTGTTAGCTTAAAGTTTTTCAATGAAAAACGGTAAAATATTATAACACGTTTAAATATTAGGTATATTGGTACCAAATAAATATTAATTGCGAAAATATTAAAATTAAATTATGTCTAAAATATTTTTTGCGAACTTTTATTTTAAAACTTACACCAAAGTTGGCTCTGACGAAGTAAAATAGTGCTTGCTAATGCTGTGTGCCTCAGAAGACTTTTCAAACTAAACTTTTGTAAGACCCAGTAATTCATGCAATATTTAAATAGATGTCACTAGGTTAAAAGTATTCAATTGTGCCTTATAGCCAACTAAACTTTTCAATGCCTCGTTTAAATAAATCACGTCTAATAAAAAATAAACCGAGTCGTTTATTATAAGTATGTAATTCAAAATAAGATTTATATATACATATATATGTAGGATTTAAGGTATCCGAATTTGTTCAACTAAATTAGGATGCAGCCTGTATCGTATTTTATGTTATATTTAAATTGTATAATTGCTTTATATATTAGTACTGTTATGTAAAACGATTATTAACCATACAATCAGATTAAAGCAATTGATTTTGGTGTTTCGAGTAGAGAACAACTCGTGCTTTTTTCTTAAAAACTAATTAAACTCTACACTTTAGGGCTCTATCGGGATCGATCAGCAGGTAGTTTTGAGCAACATATATTAAGGAAATTCATTACCCTACTGAGTTTTCTTGAATGTTTATAGGAAGACGTTGTGTTCCATACAGGGAAAACCGACCGATTAAACATTTAAGTTTGTGGTGATTAACGTGTATAAAACTTTATCGTGAAGTTAATATAGTTGGCGAATTTTTATATCCGTGAGGGGTTTTCCAATAATCAAGATTTGTGGTGGTATAAAGTACCGTATTTTGTACCAAGGCAGTATCAAACGGCTATAGTAATATGCGCGATATTTAAAAATAAGTGCTGTTGTACGCAGTTTTAATTTGGCGAATATCAAAGATAAAATCAGAACGGTTCTAAGATCACCGAATTTGTGAGTCGAGAAATATAAAGTACCGTATTGTGTACCAAGGACGTTTGCGTGAAATTTAAAAATAAATATTGTTGGATAGAGTTTTAATTTAGTGAAGATAAAAGATAAAACTAGAACGGTTCTTATAATTTATTGTGTTTATGTATGAAGTAAAGTTGTTTTGATTTTGGGGCTGACAGTGAGGTTTGCTATTATATAATAAATTATTAAGAAATTTTAACTGAGGTGGACGGAAAAAAAATAATCTTCATAATTCAACTGAAATTGATGACGCCTTTATGCATAAGATGATGGAAATGTTTAAAAGAGTCGCGAATGATGAGTCGGTGAATTCAAATAGTACAGTGCTATTGAACCAATCAAAAAGCAGCATTATGATGGAGGGTGGTGACAGCGAAGATATAACAAATAGAAGTAGGGGGATGGCAATATGGCTCTATTTCATATAGGAGCCAAGCCTAATAAAAAAAAAAAAAAAAAAAAGAAGTAGGGGGACTAATGCTAGCGAACTTACCGGCAACCAACAGGAAGATAATATGCAGTTAGAAGAGTTACGAACATGGCGTTGAAAGATAAAGAAATCAGAATGAAATCTACTATAGTGCCTGCTGCTGGAGCTTGCTTAATTTTTACAGATGTCGAAAAATCACTTTCGAAGTTTAGCGGGGAGGATGATTATCCCATCGAAAAATGTATTCAGGATGCCGAAGATGCTGCTATATGTATGAAATGGAATGCTGAACAGAAAGTTATTTATTCAAAAAGACTGTTAACTGGAACAGCAAAAGACAGTTTACATTTGGCGGTTACTGACACCTGGGAAAATCTAACCAAACATTTAATCAACGAGTTCAAAAAGAAAGTAAATTCTGCTGTGGCGCATGGCAGAGACGAAGAAAAAGAAAGATGAATTTTTCAAAAATTATTTAAACACTATGCGTGAACTAGGTCAAACCAGCAACTTGGAAGATGCTTCGATAATCGATTACTGTATAAGTGGAATAACCGATTATGAATGTAATAAGGCGGTTTTATATTGATCAACCTTATGAATAATTTCAAAAGTAAACTCGTAATTTATGAAGAAATCAAACAAAAAATTAAGATAAAAGCACCAATCGAGAGCGTAACAACAAAGCCAATTGAGAACAAAAAGTCAAATAGATTCCGAAGAATACCAAGATGTTACAACTGTGGTGGAACTGGGCATCTAGGAAAAGATTGCGCGAAAAAATCTGATGGTTCAAAGTTCTAAATCTTGTGCAGCCATAGAGTAGTTAGTACAAGGGAAAGGAACTTTGTGCACTAGCTGATACCGGAAGCGACATTAGTTTATGTCAC
This sequence comes from Tipula vernalis, assembly GCA_958295665.1. Lineage (NCBI taxonomy): Eukaryota > Metazoa > Arthropoda > Insecta > Diptera > Tipulidae > Tipula > Tipula vernalis. Next base: position 129,900,163 of record OY282558.1, on the reverse strand, counting down.
ATAAAAAATTCATTGGAACGGGTATTTGCGAATTTAGCGCGGAGTGCACAATATTCTATGGTGCGGGGTCTAGAGATGTATCAACCGTAGGGTAAAAATAGAGGATAAAGTATATGAGACCACAATTCACATAGTTCCTGATGGAATATTGCCAGTTGACTTTTTATTGGGTAGAGATTTGGGTAGAGATTTGATAAATCAAACGCCGATTGGAATTACTATGAAAAATTCATTCCGAGAAACGTTTCAATGATGATTGAGCATGGAGAACTTCCGCTGAACATAAACCATATTAATGATCTTGAAGTGGCGGATAGAATTCGCTTATTGGTAGGTTAACTAAAATCCAGCGAAGAGAACGCCAAGTCCAAACATAAAAATGCATATTGAGATGATCGATGAGAAACCGATTGCTTATAAACTGAATTATGTAAGAAAATTATTAAAATAGTTAAAACTTGTATGATTTTAATTAACAATAGTTAAAATATCGCGCATTTACTAAAAATAAAATTTAAAATTTTAACAGTTTTAATACAAAATTTCATTTTATCGTTTTAATTTACGATGATAAATTGAAATTTTGTATTAAAACTGTTAAACTTTTAAATTTTATTTTTAGTAAATGCACGATATTTTAACTATCGTTCATTAAAATCATACAGTTTTAAATATTTTAATAATTTTCTTAAATAATTTGGTAAAAAAGGGAATATCGTTCTCGTTACTCGTTCTCAATGTGTATCGGGCTTTACTGACTACGTATTTTCAACTGTATGTCATAAAAATTGAAAAGTCGTCGAAAAGTAACCTCGTAAACTGCCTTTTCATGAAGCATCTATTAAGAAATAGCGAAAGCTCCAAAATTTGAAAAGTTTAGTTTGAAAAGTGTTCTGAGGCACACATCATAAACGTATATTTAGTTTGACTAGTGTACATCAGATGTCTATAGTCGTTGACTGTGCATTTGTATAATCTAGGTTGCTTTGATGTAGCTTGACTGAAGCAACTTTTAGATATTTTTGAAAGGTACAATTTTCCACAAATATAGCTTTCTTTATAAATAAAATTGACTAATTGGAGTTTTTAATTTATTTATTATTTTGGAAAGCTCTCAGTTTACAATTTTCAATAGCTTTTCCATAGCTTGGTCAATATGACCCAAAGTCTTCGTTGAACGCAGTTTCGTAGAACGCTTTTAAAAAATGTTACTCACCTAAAAGTTACTTGATCTTAATAATGAACTTCTCTTAATAATTAACTTGGTATGCAAAGCTCGATTGGGCTTAGTATGTTTTGATGGAATACTTAATTGCTTAGTGTTTCTTCCATAAAAACTGAAGTTTTGTTCTCCACTCAAGTATTGATTTCGAAGCATTTTAAAGCAATGACATTAAAATCCCGATTATGGTAAGCTTCCAGTTTCATTTTTTCAAAGTTTAAAGCTTTTAACTATATATAAGCTTTCACATTAGTGCTTCTCGTATTTGGTCGTATTTCATGAATGAATGTGAAATTTAAAAAGCTTTCTTTAGGCAATTTATTACACTGATGCAGAAGACAAGCGTAACAATGTAGAATAATTACTAATTAAGTTTAATTTTAAGGAATATTTTCTTAGGTTTTGGAATTTCTAGTAATGGAAAATTTAAGGACTTTCTGATTCTATCGTAAGCAATACACCCACCCCTTTAGCCAAATTTTCTATAGACTATATCTTATCATACAGAAAGCATGAAAAAGACGAAAAATCTATCAAGACCTCGTACATAACCGTTTGTTTTAACCAAACAAAACTAAGGTAAACGTGAATACATGTATATACTCGTATCTTACTCTGTCGCACGTGACATTGGTTGAAGTGGATAACGAAAAGTCAATGCATTTTCTTGTTTTTCGAAGAATTTTACTTGAAATTTGCTACCATCTAACTTGTTGATTAAACGTATAATTTCTAGACATTTTGAATGCAAAAAATTGAGCTTTTATGTGTCTTTTGCTTTCGTCCAACAGCATTCGAACCATTTTGGTTTTAAAAACCCCAAACCATTATTTGTAAAAGTAAAAAAAATTCAAAACCATGTTTTCTCAAATATTATAGTTTCACTAAACGTTTACTAAGCTTTTCATAAACTAATTATGTTTATGTACATATATTCTCTTTACATAAACACATATTTACTGACTTATTGAACACAAATTTGATTTGCATTTTTTTAGAATTTAAATCATTTTGAAATTTGTTTTACACTTTGAAATCACTGTGTTTTCATCTGTTAAAATGTCTCTAACAAAATACAATTTTTGAATGGCGGCTCTTTCCATAAAACATAAATACATGAAAACCCTCTAAAACGGAAAATTTACTAAGTCGAAAAAAAAGTTCCCGTCATTCTATTTTATATGAAATACATCTCTCTAAAGACGGAACTCCTAAGAACTGACCGGAATTTAATATTTTAGTACAATTTCATACAAAAAATAACTCCTTAGAACGAAATTTTTTTATTTGCTTTATTAAATAAGAAGACAAATTTTTATTTCGAATTTTAGTACGATTTTGTATTTTCTTAACATACGTAATTCGCGTAAATACCTCTGTTTGGAATTTGGAAACACCTTGTTCACACGAAATTTGTCGACGGGACAACGAAGAGGAAAATTAAAACAAAATTAAATGTTATTTTTGAGATCACACATTAACTCTGGAAATGTTGGGACAAGTTCAACGTCAAATTTGATGCGAGCGGCTTAGAAAAAATAGTTTATAATTGTTTGTCGAAACAAGTCGAAATTTTGCAAAAATCGGTTACACATGACATTGATAAAAGGTTCAGAAAATCTAATTTTGAAAGTGTAAATGAAGTCTTGTTTCATTGGTTTTGTGTTGCGCGATCAAAAAATGTTCTACTCTCCGGACCGATAGTTCAAGCAGAAGCAATTAAAATAGCTTCAAAAATGAATATTCTAAATTTTAAGGCATCAAATGGGTGGTTGAGAAGTTTTAGAAAACGATTTCACATTAGCTTTAATATGGTTTGTGGTGAAAGTAAGGACGTCGATGCAACCGTTATGGCTGAATGGTTCAGAAAATCAATTGATATTTGCAATGGATATGAGCCAAATAATATAGGAAGTTGCGATGAAACTGCGCTTTTCTACCGGATGCTCCCTTCTAAAAGTTTAAATGTAAGGGGAGAAAATTGTTCAGGAGGCAAATTTTCAAAAGAACGAATGACGGTGTTATTAACTAAATTTGGAGATGGCATCATTGAAAAGCCCCTTGTAATTGGTAATGCAAGCGCGACCACGATGTTTCAAGAAATTAAATATCAAAAATATAGGTGTCGATTACTACTTCAATAAAAAAACATGGATGACAGGCATAATTTTTAAGCAGTATTTAAGCAAATTAAATAATACAACCTCTAAACTTCAACCGCTCGATTCTGGTGTAATTGCCAACATGAAGGTACACTATAGAAAGTTCATATTACAGAATTTACTTGTAGAAATGGAAAGTTGCGGCAATGCTTCCGCCCTGGCAAACAAAATCACAGTTCTCGATGCAATTCAAATTCTATAAATTGCATGCCAACAAATATCGCCCAACACCATACTAAAATGCTTTCGAAGCTGCGGTTTTATCTTTCAACCGAAGATTTGTCATCAACCTCAATTATAGAGGGTCAGAATTTAATTCAATCTGCGTTTAGGTCAGCAATTTGCAGTGCTACAGAATACGTTACTGTGGATGATGAGGCCACAACTGAAGTAAATTCTGTTGATTTAGATGAAATTATCTCTGCGACTGTTGATTTTGGAATTGAAAATGTGGTAGACATGAGCGACGATGAAACAGATGAGAACGAGAAGGTTGGAAATAGCGAGGTTATGATGGCTTTTAAAACCCTTGAAAATTATGGGCGAGAGGCCGGGAAAGGGGACTTTTATGACACAATTTCAAAATTGAAGGTATCATATGTACAAAACAAACTTTTTCAAACTTTATCAACAATATCTGAATTGCAACTTGTGCACTTAACAACATTACATTGTATAACTTTAACTTAAGTTTATTAATATAACTTTTAATTAGGAATTTCAAGTTTTCAGTTTTTATTTTTACATATGTACATATATTTCCTAAAAGTACGTGTATATTTTTATTTATGCTGGAATTTTATTTAAATAAAACTTGTGATATCTGTTGAAATATTTATTTAATTTTCGTTTAACAAAAAAAAAAAAAAGTCTTATAATTCGGAAAATTCGATAACTCGGAAAATTTTTTGGAACCGTCGGATTCCGTTTTAGAGGATTTTTACTAAATTATTTCTAAAGAATATTCTGTAATGATAATTTAGAAAGCTCTGAAAAGGAAAATACGAAGTATGCGATAGAAACCACCGGAATTTTGATATTATCTATTTATGTAAAGCATATTCTCTTTAGCTTGACATAACCATGATAACAACCTGGCGTAAATACGCTAAACAATTTTCGATCATTTGTCAACCAAAGTTCTTATATTATAACCCACAAATATATTAACCTTTAAAAATGTTCATATTTGTAGATTAGGCCCCCCCTTTCAGTGTTTCCCGAGACTTACCTATAAACAAATTAATTTGCAGCCTCATTTTTGGTTTCCAAATATATTTGATCTAAAAACATAATTTGAAGAGTAATATGTTGATCCAAAAGCCACTCAAATTTCATATGGGAAATTTTTAGTTCTATTCTTAATTTACAGTAACTAAAATGAAAACGATTTTCTTAACCGATGACCGTTTTCATTTAAAAATTTGTCTTATGAAAAAAATTGATTTACCATATGTATTATATGAAAGGCTTGGTTTCTTCCTCATTTCGTTTTTCAGACTATGGATTTTAATAATCTAGGTTGCTTTGATTTTGATCAAATTGAAATAAAAGATTACTTCAAACCATTTGGTCGCTAAGTCAGTCAACACCCCATAGATGGTAGCACAACTTTGATAAAATAGTACCAAAAGAACCAGCTGATACGCTGGAAAGATTTTGAGTACAAAATTTTTAAAAAGACAAGGCAAATTGCCAAGATATTTGAGGATAATGTAAATGCATTTTCGAATCATAAAACCCAAGTTTTACCTGAAACATTATATTATGATTCAATATGGTAAATAACAAAATAGAGAAAAAGTACTAACATATTTTACTCCATCAGAGCCTACTTTGATGTATTTTTCAAAATGAAAATTTTACAAACAAATCTTAGACTTAATTTAATTTTAATATTTCTGTTTTTGTGAGCATTTGTGTACATTTTTTATAATATCTGTGCTTTTTTTGCAAATTGGGAAGTTTAAAATTTGATCCTAAAGTATTCGATTTAGTCTCTATCGTTCGAAGTAATTAGGTTTCTGTCTTTCATTCAAAATTATAGAGTAAACCAAGCGGAATGGAATGGATATTATTTTATTTAAACCTTGCTAAAAAATTATGACGTCTGATTATGGCTCTATAATTTAGAACGCTCTAGATAGATGCTCACACAGAGAGAAAACCGACACAGAAAGTTGCCTGCATACAAAATTTTAACACAACGATTGTTTGTTTTTAATCAAACTTTACGAGTTTGTGCGTTCACGTGAAGTGTTCCCTAAATAATTTTCGTGGAATTAGAAACAACTTTAACCGGATTCTATTTTAACGCACTTTTTTAAAGCTTAATTAAATAACTACTAAATTTTGTAAGTGTGGTAAATATCGGTGCTATAGGTAAATATAGTTTGGTGGAGTAGGAAATATTGATAGTTAATACTGCCTGATAATTTCACACTGTTCTTTATATGGATTATTATTTCTGGTTTAATTTCAATTAATTTTAATTGTCATCAAGCGAAAGTTCTAATTCTAAGTAGAAAAACGGACTCTCAATAACTTGATTATTTAATAAAGTGGACTACAACTAAACTTTAAGGTTTGTTTAATAAAAAAGTTAAACTGGATAAATGTATTGTGACACTTTCAACAGAAACTTGATCGATGTAAGACCATCTGTTAAAAATATTGAAATTGCTTGTGGTAGATTCTACATAATAAAAGAATCAGTTTCGTTTACAATGAACAAAATGTGGAAGATTTTTGAACTCGTTCAACTCAATTTGGGATTTCATTACATAATTGCTCAATATTGCACTGATGGCCAACTTTACTGGGATAACCTAATAAAAACATTGTTGGAAACAGCCATCATCACCGATTCGTTAGGAATTTGTGGGGACGTACAGTCCCACTAGAAACCAATTTACTGTTAATCGTGGACGCTTATTCGAAGATAAAGAATTCTTATACAACTTTGATATAGAATCGGTATTTGTCGGCAGCTATTTTAAGACGTGAAATTCAGTAAATTTCTAAAGTTAAACGGAAAATTGTTCAACTCCCACAAAGGTCGCATATCGGACATTAGTCAGAAATGAATCAATTCACATACCGTTAATATCCTATATTGCACAAAACATACACCCCCACAAACACACACACATCAAAGTAATTTTTACGTTATGTCATGTTAGGACACTACATTTACAAAATGAAAAATGTTTAACTCACAAACATTCGTTGTATCAAAAACACAATAAAAGCCCGATTTAAGCTTACACATAATCACAACTTTCTCAACTTTATTGTCCTCATTTTTTTTTTGTTCATTATTTTCACTTACACGCTTCAATAACAACTAATCTATACGCCAAAATCTACACCAAAATCAAAAATCTCTGATAAAATCAGGTTTTCATTTATTTTTATTTGATTTGAAACGGTAAATTATCGAAATTAAAAATAAAATCATGAATGAGAGTAGTGCGATAAATGCATAGAAGGATGCAAACTGAAATTAAATTAATCAACACGTTCGCTACCAAGGTATCCTAAGAAAAACGTCCACCACAGTCCCGGATTGTTTTCGGGATTATATGACACCAATTGGATTACACTTGACGTACTTTTCCTTTTCAACTTGTCTTGATAAATTGATCAAAAAAGTTTTAGACATAACGGAATTGCTCTAATAAGGATGGGGATTTATTTTCAGAATCCGTAGACAGGTTAGTAAGAGGTCACTTGTTAATATTGGTTTCTTGGTGTTTCCTTCTTCATACCGATATTCATAACGATTGTTCATTGTTGTGTGCTCCTTTCAATTTATTGTTTTGTATGTGGCAACAATCATTAAGAAGAAATAAAGGAGCATCATTTATTACAAGGAGCGCTAATTATTTCGAAGTTTACACAAAATAACTTCTACAAAAGGTAGCAATAACATCTGATGAGACGAATGATGCTAGACCATTTAAACCTATAGAGGAAAATGTGCTTGAAAACAAATGGAAGGGAACTCGGCCACATTTTTGCAAAATTCAAGAAGGAAACGCAGTTATTTGTTATCAAGAAGGTTAGCCGAGAGGTGTAGCGCGTATTAAAGTTCTTAATAAAGAAGTTTTTACGATAGGGATTAAGATAACCTAAAATGATTCTGAATTTATATATCCTCAATAATTTGGCTCATTTAACGAAATTCAACAAAATGTGAGCTCTCGATATTTCAAAAAATTTATTAAACTTACAAATAATACAAATTCGAAATATACACAAATGTTGAGATTCCAATTTTCCTTAATAAAGCTTTCACTTTAAAAATTATGTTATTTATGCTGCTGAATACTTAGGCAAGGGCATTGATATCAAAAATCTTCAAGAAGAAATCATTATTCCAAAATGAACAATAAGCTCATTGCTTTCGAATTTCACTTATGCATTCATTGCTTACCTGTTACCATATTAAGCTTTTATACCTCTAAAATGATTTTAATCGTTATAATTTGTTTGGTCTCAGATTAAACCTTTGTTAAGTTGGTACAAAATTCTATCCCAAAAAGTTAACTATCACGATAGAAAAATATTAAACAAGTTGGTCTCACAATAAATACGAATAACCAGGTCAAAGTATGACGGCAACGATCATTGACGTTATGTTTCGATCGTGAGAATACGATATGGTGATAGTAATTTTTTCATTTATGTCAATGAAAGTGAAAAAAGTTTTGAAAAATGTCAAAATCTCCAAATACAGGAACAATACAGAAATTACTGATGATAATCTTCGTTTGGAAATGTCAAGTACTAATCCTACCTATTAATAGTAACCTTAAGATTCAACGAATTAGAAAATGAGATTAAGTCAAATGAATGTTATGTAAAGGTCGTTTCTGGTCGTAATTCGATGCAACAAGCAGTTGAAGTTCAATTGAATCAAATAATGACATCATTTTCAAACTACCAGATAGAAAATCGCGAAACTACGAAGGACGCGTTTTGACAATCCGGACAAATCGCTTATCGAGAAATTTATGCGAATTCCGTCAGCTGCTAATGGGTCTGCTACTTGTATTAGAAACATTTGTGAAAGTTCGAGGAAATCGTACGCAGTCTAAAGGTATTGGAGGAAAAAGCTCAAACTAGAGATCCCTAGTTGATACATATTTTGCTGTCAAAACTGGACGAGAAAATTAAGCGAAAATGGACAGGAAAAACAACTGACGACCCATATCTGAAATTCGACAATTTCATTCACTTTCTGGAAAGGAATTGTACAATATTAGTAAGCACTGGAGCCTGCTGCAATTGTATGTTCAAGGGCCATACTTCTCAAAAATTGCCGAAAGCACCATACCCTCCATGATTATCGTGAGTTAGACAAACCAATACTCGAATCTGGTCAGTCAGATAAGCCCAAGGTAAAAAATAAAACAACATACAAACCAGCACAATCAGGTAATAATTCGAATTCATGCCGCGTTATGCAACTCACTCCACGTATAAGGACATCTTTATTGCCGACCGCATTGGTAAGAGTGGTAGATTAATATTTCTGTCGTATCCTGTTAGAATCCGGTTCTATTGACTATCTTATGAGTGAGGCTTGTGCAGAACGTCTACAAATTTAAAGAAAATATCTCCGAATTCCAGTTGAAGGCGTTTCATCAGAGGTCGTGTCACGAAGATGTATAGAGATAAATCTCATTCCTCATTATTACGATAATTTTGCTGTGGAAGTACAAGTCTTAATCCTAAAACGAATTACATCAAGGCTGCCAGACTGGATGAAAGCATCTTGAGTAAATGATCCACTTCACTCTGCATACAGTAATGTTGATATTATTTTGAGAGCAGCTTAGTCAGTGCTTCCGAGTTCTGCGACCGGGATGTGTGATAGGACCAAACGATTTAACAGCTCAAAACACTGTGCTTATGGCTGGATAATTTCTGAAGAAAATTCAACAAGCAAAAAAACAACATTAATCTCCACATGGAATTCAACGTGGGTAAGAGCCTTCGTAAATTTTGGTAGCTCGAGGAACTTCCATTGCCCAGAAAATATACACCAGACTAGCAATACTGTGAGGTCTCATTCACTGAATCATATAAAAGAGGCTCAGATGGAAGATTCATCGTTAAATTGCCATTTACACCTACATAATTCACCTTCGATTTAAACATAGAACATTTTTATCTTCCTCATAATCTTGTCCTATTAAGCCTGACTGTTCAATCCGACCTTATAGATATCATCATTTGATTCCGGTTACAAAAAATATCATTTACCGCAAATATCATATGAATGTATCAAGAAGTTCGAATCGCTCGACTGAGGCACCCTAATCTATAATGGCTGATCTATATGTGGTCAGTCTCCTAACTAGCGGTAACAACATTCAAGATACGCAACGTCTAGCTAACCAAACATCAAATGTACCACAGTTTCCAGCATCTTTACCAAGCGAACAAGAAAACGAAAAATTGGTCGAATTATCTAAAGAGTCGGATCAAAAGGCTTTGGAATTAAAGTGGGATACGCGCACAATGATTGTAACGCAATAATTGTACGCAAAGGGATTCTAACAAACTCACAAAACGTAGGTTATTCCAAATGATTCCCATCTATTCGACCTATTGATATGGTTAACCAGCAAGGATAACAGCTAAGTCACTTTTTCGGCAACTCTGGCTACTACACTTGTAGAAGGATGACTATCTTCCATCGAACGTAGCTGAAAAATGGGAGAAATTCACTGATCGCTGATGGCCAATGCATGGATTTTCAGATGCCAGTGAAGTAACTTACTCAGCAGTTGTATACAGTCGCGAAACACGGTGCACGTTAGCCTCTTAACTGCAAATACTCGAGTCGCAACAAGGCTATTGTCAATTGTCGCTCTAAAAACGTTAAATCAACAGAAAGCAACATGTCGAGTCGAATTTTTCAAGCATGACTTCAGCAGAACTAAAACAAGCTGAGAAATATTTATGCAATTGGGCACAATAAGACGAATTTCAGAACGGAACTCAAATATTGTCCGCAAAAGAAGCAAGTTCTCAAGGTAATGTTGTCATCATTATCATCATTTGTCAAATGCTGATTCTAACTTAGTGCTATGATTCTAACTTACGTTCACAAACGTTATTTCCATTCAGGGCCATCCCTGTCCTCCCATCTCTCAAAACTGTCCTACTGATTTGTTAAATCAAAACCTTCTGTGCGAAGAATTACTAATAATTGTTCTATATGTCGTAGGTTAAAGAGCCATCCGTCAGTTGCCGAACGGGTATCGCCCTCTCGACCATTCAACCTTATCGAACTAGATTTTGCGGGTTCAAATTGCAATAACGGATAAAATGGAAAATCAAAAACCAAAAAACTTACAAATCAAAGACGTCGTCTATATCAGCGATGACACAAATCACCACTCAGTTGGCCATTATGACATGTCTTAATGACCGTTGACCGTGCCCGAAATCCATGATAAATATATTTTAGTACAAACTTCTGACATTCGTTTGTAAAATATTCCCCTACTTTCACAAAGTTTTATCACGCTGCCCGAATCGTGTAATAATTTGTTGAAGTATTTCCCCATCTTTTATGTTGTTGTTCGATTTTAATGGGAAGCAATCCTTTTATACGCATCTAATTGGCTTTTGTTTTATGTATTGTAACGAAGGGCTGTATCTATTAGGGCATAGTATAACAGGATGATGGTGCAATAATTCTCGCCAACATTTTGGAAAATATACCATATTACGATATAGTTAGGTTTTTATACAGAAAATGAGAAGGTCGAGGGTGGTGTCAAATCAGAATTGCAACGCAAACTAAATAATGTTGGAGGCATATTGATCTCTACTATGAATTAAAATATATCATTAATGATGTGGTGCATACAATTCAACGTTTTAAATCAATCGATCAATTAATTTATAGTAGCTTCAATGATTTGTCAGGCGATAGTAGTAGCTTTAACAAATTCAATTCACTAGCTCAATATGCCATATAAAAAAGATTAACCTTTAGTTGACATATACGGACAAATCATCTCACTACAAGACAATAATTGTCGGCAAGCTGCTGCAGTTATAAATAGGAAATTATAATGTTGCAATTATTATATTGCTGCAAACGATAACATAATAATAACCTTTGATGATATAAAACGCTAAGGCGACTAAGTTAAATGTCGACTAAACCATTTATTTATTCTGCTTGTGCCAAAAATTATCATAGCGAAAGACAGTGATAATTTGGGTGTATGCGGTTTTTTCAAATAAATGTCAGAAATGTGTACTAAAAAATATTTATCACAGGTTTCGGGCACAGTCTAAAGTGCATGCCACATACAAATGCGAAACCGGACAATTCGGTCGGATTATCGATTTACATCGCCACATTCAAAAGAATTGTCGGACTGCAAAATGACGTCACCACCCAAACAATTTATATAAACAAAATTTTAGTAAAATTGTCTTAACAAATAAAATGTTCTTACTGTATTCATTTTAAATTATTATTATTGTTACTACAGCACAACATATAAAGGAAAACGCCATTTATTTGAAACTGAAACCAAAATCAAAGCCGACAAAAAAATCTGGTGAGAAATGATTCGTTCGTAAAACAGCAAAAATGTGTTCTTTAGCCGACAAAAAATATACCATTCAAAATTTTGACGGACGGATTTTATTTTGACGGCCGGCAAAATGTATCATTAGGTTTTTTTGAATGAAATTGTATTAATTTTATTAAAAATGTCCATGAATGTAATAGTTATCATCAATTCAAACATTTTTTCTAATAATTATTATGTTGTAAGTTTTCTCTTTTTGTGAAAAAATGGATTTGACGGTTTCAAATGCAGGTTTGCTGTTTGTGCATGGGGCATCGCCTTTAGACGTTCATCCGGTAGAAGATGGGATTGTTAACTATAGTTGAATTCTAAAGTTTATTTGTAATACAGATTCGAAACTTATAATAATCAACATGACTTATAATAAGCACATATTCTGATTTTTATGAGCACTCGAACAACACACTTGTATATTAAACCTAAATAAAAAAAATTATTATTCAAGACTATGTCCGAAACCTGTGTTAAATATTATTTAGTACTAATTTTTGACATTTATTTATGTTCATTGTTGTTGACGTAGTTGCCTTTGCGTTTTATTTCAAAGTAATAGATTTTCCTCATTCGACGTGTACACCAAGAAGATTTTTCTTTAACCTCCAATTATGTGATAATGAGCAAACAGTCGGCAGGACATTATCGCCTCGTGGTCTAACAAAATTTTGAAAATGGGACTATGCTTTGTTTATGAGTATCGTGAAGAAATTTTGATTATCGTATATGGATTACCGTCATATCGCTTGTCAAGAAATAGTACAATATCAAATTTATATATATTTTGTATTTAATGTGAAAATGTGTTGTTTTAAATTTGATTCAATTCATTTAAGCAATTTTAACTTCTACCAGCTCTTTTTATTTTCAGATTACTTTTATTTTATGTGTGGAGCGTAGATTACGAAGAAATAAGTTTCATAATCTGTGATAAAATTTTTTAGTTCACATTTATTTGAAAAATGTTCCCCTACATTCCCAATTTTTTATTTTGCTGTCCGATAAGTGTCATCATTTTTGGGCATGTTTTCCCGCCTCAAATATTTTTGGATGGAGATTTTTGGATAGAAAATAAGGGATTGGGCGCATTCAGGTTTCACAATATGTTAAATGTGTTTTAAAATATCACATTGCCAGTGACCAAAACCTTAATAAATATTTTTTAGTACAAATTTTTGACATTTATTTGAAAAATATTCCCCTACATTCACAAATTTTTATTACGCTGGCCAAATTGTGTAATAATTTTTTGAAGTATTTCCCTTCTGTGTTCTGTCATGTTGTTGTTTGATTTTAATGGCAATAGTGGCGATAGTGGTAGCTCTCACATTTACTCACTAGATCAATATGCCATACTATATAAATAAGAACCTTTACTTGACATAAACTAGAAGAAAATAATTGTCGGCAAGCTGCGCAGTTGAAAATGGGAAATTATCATGTTGCTATTATTATGTTACTGCAAACGATAGATTATGCAATCATATTGACTGGTTGACATTTTATTGGGAAGCTTGTGTTGAGCTTGTTTTTACGAATATCGGGTAGTGCCTATGTACTTTATTACTTAAATTAAATTGCGACATAAAGGAAAGAACAAATCTACTGATAAATGTATTATATCCTGCCACTGTATACGTACGTATCTCCTTTTAAAAGACAGTTTGGATCAAGTTCTAAAATCCCTTCTCATTCAATGAATTCAGTGGTGGTTTCGATAACTCCTTTCAATAATTGCTGTCATCTTGGCATATTAAGTTACCGAGGGTTTTTGATTTCATCGCAAATATAGCAAGTATCTACGTAAAGGAATCCATAGCGTGGTAACGTCCATCTTGTGAACCTGACAGCTCTTCGGAATATCACCAGTTTGTTTGAGTAGTTCTATTTCACAGCTAGTTATATATGCGTTGTGTTCGTATAGCGGCTGATGAACATCACAAAAGTAATTTCCGTTAAGGCAATTTCATGTATTGAACTCATCCGCAGTGAGCGCCATGTATTGGTTTTGTTGTAGTCCAACCATCAAGTAGTTAGAAAATGACATGATGTAGACATATTCCTGCTGGTGGATCTTGGGAACTGATATAACGGGTTTCTTCAAATTTGATTGTTTTGACGTCGATTATCTTATATATAGCTGCTATGTCTAAATTACGGCACCTTATATATGATTTGTTTAATCTGTTCCTGAAATTGGTGTGGTATCAAAATTAGAGCATCGAGTTGGCCTTGATGAACTTCGGTGATGGTGTCAGTTATCATGGATTGAAATGCGCGAAGTCTCATCGTTTCCATCATAGCATGAAGGGCCAGGTCGGTGAATTCCGCATAGAAAATGATGCTGGTCACAATGTTGTTGAATGCCTGAAATTTCTTATTGTTTTCCTCGTAACTGTGCTTAATCACGTTGATCGTTGATTCTAATATCGACAGTTTTTTGCTGTTGTAATAGCTTCTGATAATTTTGTTTCCACTTAGGGCGTTTAGTATTTCATTTTGATCCCGTAATTCAGCGTAGAATATTTTTATTTGCGAAACAATTGCTGCGCAATTTTTGAAATTGCCCGCATGTACCCCTGGTATTAGTGTTGTGTTAGCGCATAATTCGTCTAGCTGAGGAGCGCCCCTTTCTAGGTGGTCTAGCTCTGCCCAATAGGATGTGAGATTGTGGTAGGATATAATCCTCCATTCCACATTAATAAGATTCCCTTGACCAATTTTATCAACATAAATACCAGGATGGTGAACCTTATATTGATTTTCGCTATTGTTATTGCGGTTGTATGTTCCATCATGCAGAACAGTGTTAATTTGCTGTTTGCTCTCGTCATTCGTCCGTGTTGTATCGATTGTCTTTGTTTCGAAGTGCTTACTTCACAACCGACTGCAGCCGGTGATGCCAGCCTAACTTCCATCTCGTCACTGCCCTTAATTGGAAGATGGCTAAGTTTGGTGATTGGCCTTTTAAACAATCCTCCATTGCTGCTTGTTATGGTTACGGCCATTTAAGGCCATTTTTCTGGAGATAGGTTATCATACTTAACGAGGACCAGCTCCTCTTTTAATATATTTTCTGGTTTTTTGGTCCATTTGCTTTGTTTTTGAAGCAGTAACATATATGTATATTCGATTACCCAAATTTTCCAATACTCTTGAGTTCTTGAGTTATTTTTTGAAGGAACTTCTAACGTATTAAATGGTTGATATTTTCGTTCAGAATGCTTGGTTCGGGCATCATTCTCGTAGGTTCGCCTATGAGAAAATGACCTGGTGTTAATGTCGTGAAATCGTTAGGATCAGATGTCACTGGAAAAAGTGGTCGTGAATGGTTCTATTTGGCAAACTACCGTAGTATTTATTTACATGTAAAATGTTGTTGCCCAATTATACTATGTGGTGTTTGATGGATTTAACAGCTGATGACCAAAGTCCGCCCATATATGGTGCTCTTGGTGGTATATAATGCCATTGAGTATCCTCTTTTGAAAGCTCTTCTGACCATTTTCCCGATAGTTGTTTTACTGCAAGTGTGGGTTTGTTCTGCATAAGTTTTGAACCTTCTATGAAATTGGAACCGCAGTCACTATAAACGTCCGAGCAAAACCCTCGGCGTGCTGTGAAACGTTTGAATGCTGCTATGAAACCTCCTGATGACAAATCGCTTACTACTTCTATGTGAATAGCTATGTGAATACTACTAGGTAACCTTTATAGCTTTTGCGACCTCGACCTGATGAACACCGTAGTTGGAAGGCCCCAGCATAATATACCCCACTATGAGTAACAGGCCGTGTCGGAGTTACTCTAGCTATTGGAAGATCTCTTTCCTCCGTGTAAGGTCATCTTATGTGCATAATCTATTAGCAGCCATGTTAAGTGACTCTTATAAGGCAGTATTATTGGATGTTGAGAATTGAAAGCAATGACAACAATGCAAAATATGATACAAGCAATACTGAAAAATCAAACCATTATCATCCAGAAACTAGAATGTCTCCGATAAATTATCTGAAGATATGCCACTGGAATGCAAAAGGTATAAGCCAACACAAACTAGAATTACAAAATTTTCTTGCAAAACAGGAAATTGATCTTAAGCTGGTTTCTGAAACCCATTTAACCGATAAACATAATTTTAGAATAAATGGTTACGAAGTTTATGATACAATCGTTTATGATAAATCGGATTTGCCATTGTGTTCTGAATGAGTATAACACTGAAGAAATTCAAGCAGCCCCTGAATGTGTCGACCTTGATAAAGAAACTTTAGTCATCGCTTTAATATATTGCCCTCCTAATAATAACATTTCGGCAGATATCTATAAAACGTTTTTTGCAACTCTGTGTCAACGCTTTGTAGTCGCCGGAGACTTTAGTGCCAAACATACCTACTGGGGTTCAAGATTGACTACTCCAAGGGGACGTGAATTAATGAATGTTAGTCAGGAAAATCATTACGATTTCACGTACTATTTCAGCCTTGCCTAAACAAAACAGCAAATATACAAGGCACAGCATAACGTCCGCTGAAATAGAGAAATTGCTATAATCGATCGCCTGATGCAAAATACAACTTTAACGAGGCCAAAAATAAACTGCAAAGCCTACTCCAAAAAAATAAAATGGATTATCTGCAAAACTACCTTAAGCAGCTATCTACCGACTCTGATACAAACTATTCATTATAGAAGGCCACTAAATACCTTAAACGGCCTCAGCAACCAAACCCGTGAATTCGTCTGCCCAACGTTGACTGGGCTAGAAGTGACGAGGAAAAAGCTAAAGCCTTCACTCCCAACCTTGGATTATCGGTGGTTCAAACAGATGTAGCAATCGTATCTGAGAGAAAATTCAACATACAGAGGCCACTAGTAAAGTTTATTATTGCTCATCAAAGTCAATTAAAGAAAGCCCCTGGGTATGATCAAACTACAATACTTGGTCGACTAGCTCAAATATTCAATTCGATCTATGAATTATGATGCATCGCTGGATGCTGTAAACTGTCAAGTATAAAAATGATCCCAAAACCTGTCAAGGTCCCTACAAGGGCCCCTCATATAAACCAGTTGTTATATAGTGATAGAATGTACCAACAACACATAGTGTTGGATACAGAAAACATTATAAAATTAAGAAAGAAAAGATTGTAGAGTGTTGTGAATGTGAAATACAAGTTTATTGGAAAATGGTCGGAAAACTTGAAGCATTTGTGGAAGGGGCAAGTTGGATAGCGTATGAAGATAGACTCAAAAATTCTTTTAAGGCAAATAAAATTCCGGAGGATGAACAGTTAGCAAATTTTATTACGGTGATAGGTGCCGGGTTGTATGAAACATTAATTAAGTTAACGGTACCTCATTTACCACCTGAAAAAACACTGGAGGAATGCCTTTCGCTTCTACGCAAACATTTTTCAAAAAAACGGAATATCAAAACAGAAAGGGCAAAATTTCACAAGGCCAAACAAGAAGTTGGCGAACCATTAAATGATTTCATAATCAGGTTACAATCATTGGCGTCTTCGTGTGATTTTGGTGGGTTTTTATTGAAAGACCAATACAAGGCTCACGCTGCACTAAGAAATGTGCTAATAGAAGAAGCTCTTTTGGACCGTTTTATTGTTGGAGTGAGAGACGAAAGAATATTTCAAGCTCTATTAAATATTAGAACGGAAGAGGACAGTTTTGAGTCTGCATGTGAACTCGCTTTGAATTTAGAAATGAGTTTTTCTGAATCCCAAGTAACCCAAACAATAGCTGCGGTGACACGTGATTCTGATGGCTATCAAGGCTGAAGTAGAGCAAGGTCACCTAGTAATAATCAAGGTCGAAGTAGTACAAGGTCGACCATTAGACATCGAGAAGTTTCACCAGTAAGATATTACGGTCATCAAGGTTATCGTGTCAACTCAGGAAGTCGTGTTCGAAATTCAAAGTTTTCGAATCATTGTCGTCGATGCGGTAGTAGTGGGAGACATCAGGAAATAAATTGTCCGGCTGTGGAATGGATCTGTAGTGTAATCACAATGAATCCTCACCCAAACAATTCTATTGTATAAACAACATTGCTTGTGGAAATAAACCAATCATTTTGGAGTTATCTGTTGAGGATACAAATATGGAATTTAAAGTGGATTGTGGAGCATCAGTGTCAGGGATATCCGAAGCTGAGTATCTAAATAAGTTTAGTTTAATTGAAATAAAACCTAATTTTGAACTTTTCTATGATGTTTCAGGAGAATGCATCGAAATTGTTGGAAAAATTTCAGGGGGCGTTCAAGAGGGTACATTAGATCAAAAAAAAAAATTTGGAATTGGTTATCATTAAGCCTAAACGACCATTTCGTGTGTTATTGGGCCGGGATTGGGGAATAATTTGCTTTTAAAACCAATAGTAAGTATAAGTTACTCCGGCCCAAATAAAATTGACGTCGAATCGAATAGAACAGAGGTAATAAATTATATTAAATCGAAATTTTCAAAAATACTGGATACGAGTTGGGCATCTCCGATTTTGGGATATGTGGCGGATATTGTATTGCGGGAGAATGCAACACCCATTTTTCATGCACCTTACACTGTACATTATCATCTTAAGGAGCAAGTGGAGAAGGAAATTGAGAGCTTGTAAGTCAAAATATTCTAACTCCAGTCCGATATAGTCGTTTCGCAAGTCCAGTTGTTGTCGTTCCAAAAAAAGATGGTGAAGTTCGTCTTTGTATTGACTGCAAAGTGACAATTAATCGTTTTGTGCAAACGGAGCATTATCCAATTCTAATGGTTGAGGATATTTTTGCTAGTCTGGCGAACAGATGATAATTGATGATATTATAGGTGGGGCCGCTCCTAGAGAAGAAGGTAGAGAGGTTTTACTAGAAATTTTAAAAAGGTTAGAGCAACACAATATACGCATTAATTTAAACAAATGCAAATTTCTTGAAAGGTCGGTTGAATATTTGGGCCACGTAATTTCTAGTGATGGGGTGAAACCAAAAGGTTCAAAAGTCGAAGCTATTGTTAAAGCGCCAGCCCACCAAAATTTAAAACAGCTTCAGTCATACTTAGGACTTGTTAATTATTACGGGAAATTTATTCCAAACCTATCTTCCGAACTTTTTCCATTATATCAATTACTACGTGAGGATCTAGCGTATGTCTGGTCAGAGGAATGCGAGAAAACTTTTAAAAGAAATAAAGATTTAATTTTGAGTAATCAGGTGTTAGAGTTATTTGACCCTCAGAAACCAATCATATTAACATCGGTTTATAGTCAAAGGAGCGCTAAAACCGGTGATGTTTGCCTCTAGCACACTGTCACCAGCTGAGAAAAATTATTCCCAACTAAACCGTGAGGCACTAGCTGTGATTTTTGGGGTGAAACGTTTTGAAAAATATTTGGTTGGTAAGAATTTCACTATTTGCACGGATCTTCAGAGTCTTTAACAAATGTTTAACTCAAAAAAGCTAAACTCAGCAGTTGCGACAGCGAGATTACAGCGCTGAGCTGTAAATTTATCCATGTTCACGTACGATATCAAGTACAAATCCGCTCAGAAGGTCGCAAATGCGGATGCACTTTCTCGATTACCAGTCCAAGGCAGCACCAATATTGAAGATATTAAAATTTGTTATTTTCGCAGATCGACCGGAGTTCCGATAAATATTGAAAAAGTTAGAAATCATACTCAAAAGGACCCGGTGTTGTCACAAGTTTATGAATATGTTTTGAATGGATTGTCAAAACTATTACCAGAGCACCTCAAACATTATTTCGCAAAAACGACAGTTCTGAGTACGGATGATGGTTCTCTTTTTTATAACAGTCGCATTGTAATTCCAGAATCATTAAAATTTGAAATTTTAAAATTGTTTCATGAAAATCATTCAGGTATCATTAAAATGAAGATGGTAGCGCGATCTTATGTCTGGTGGGATAAGATTGATGCAGATATCGAAAGAGTGATAAAGTCTTGTCTCTTTTGCTAGGGAAATCAAAATAGGTCCAAAGAAATTGTAACCTCAAAGTGGATTCCAAGCCAATATCCAATGGAACGAGTCCATTTGGATTTTTTTCATTTTTCCGATAAAACTTTTTTAATCTTTGTGAACCCTTTTTCAAAATATGTAGATATTATTCTGGTTAATTGTACTAATTCAAGTACGGTGATAGAAAAGTTGTTGTCAATTATGTCTGGACTAATTGCATGATATAAAATTAATGCAATCTCCGCCATATCATCCGCAATCAAATGGACAAGCTGAACGATATGTACAAACTATAAAGAAATCATTGTATAAGTTTTTATCTGGTCCAGAAAGCAAATTATCAATCCAGAATCAAATTAGTAAGTTTTTATTTTATAATCGGAATACGCCTAATGTGACAACTCAGAAAACCCCGTCTGAAATTGTATTTTGTTATAAGCCGAAAACATTTTTCGATGCCATTCGTCCTAGTAAAGATAAGAACTTAGAATATAAAGAAATAAAAAAAGATAAAAATGTAAGATTTAAAGTAGCGGATAAAGTTCTCTATCGTAATCATTTAAGAAATCATATAAACTGGTTACCAGCTCGGGTACTTGAAGTTCTTAGCCCCTTGACTTATTTGATAAATGTTCAAAATCACATAAGATTTGTACAAGAAAATCAGATTAAAGAGAGTAACTTGGGGGATGATGTACATCCGGGTATGAGACTTGATGAAATAGAGTTAAATGAAAATAATTCCCAAAACACTGAGCAGGAAAATTCAATACTGATTCAGAAAAAAATTCCGAAAGAGAACTAGATCTAATACTATCACAACGTCTCCTCCAAGCCCAGTCATAAGGAAGTCAAAAAGAGTTAGAAATGAACCAAATAGGTTAAGATATAATAGTTTTAGTTAAATTTGAATGTATACAAATTGATAATAATAATAATAAAAAAATATATCAGTCAAATGTATTTGTATACAGTCAAAAAACTCGTCGGTCAAGTTAATACAGTACAAATGAATTATATTCATTTTAAGCTTTAGTATAATTTTCTATTTAGTTAAGTCTATTTTAATAAGAAATTATTTATAATTAAGTTGTTATTTAAACAGGGGAGAGTTATTATATAGTGATAGAAGCCAATCATCTTGAAAGACTTCGAAAATGCAATTATCGAAAAGATTAAATCGAAACTCTAAATTGAGCAAGTGCACCAAATAGTTACAGAAATAAGATCAGCACACGAGGAAAAGAAATACTGCTTTGCAGCTTTGCATTAATATTAAATTTCCAGAAATGTACCTTACGAAGTCGTATTTGTCAAATCGCAGATATTATGTCAAACACAATACCTCTAAATTGGGCGAGAAAAACCTCCTGGCAGGAGTACCATAAGGCAGTATATTTGGCCCAACCTTATATTTAATTTTCATTTCTGATCTACCAACATCTTCGCAAAGCATGATGTTTACTTCCGCTGACGACATAGCAATCGTATGTACTCATAAAAATCCACAAAACAGTGTTCGAAACCCTGCAACTACATATAAATGACATTGAAATCTGGCTAAAACAAATGGAGGATAAAGGTCAATGAAGAAAAATCGACTCACGTAACATTCACTTTAAATAAGCTTACGTGTCCGCCGGTCACAATGAACGACGAAGCAAAATACCTAGGCGTCCATCTAGACCGATGATTAACCTGGCGAAAAAATATTGAAATGAAACGAGTCCATATCAAATTAAAAGTTGTATAACACAATGATTAAACCAATCTGGTCGTGTGGCTGTCAATTACGGCAATCAACTTCAAATTCAAATATTGACATTGTTCAAAGAATACAGTCAAAAATTCTCAGAATGATTACAGGGGCACCCTGGTTCATACAAAACAAAAATATACATAAGGACCTTAGCATCCTAACTGTTAAAGAGTATTTATGGTATAATTTTATTAGTATTGCCTGATTTAATGTTTTTATTTTCTGGGATAAAATCCTATAGGATAACTTCACACACCTGTTAATATGACAAAATCTTTCTAGTGAATTTTTTTCTAAATGGTAAAAATGTGGAAAATGTGTTTCGTGTAAACAATAAAACTTCAAGTAAACTTCAAGTTTATTTCATTAGAAGTAATGAAAGTTTGGTTGAAAATTCTATGTCGAAGTTTATAATTTTTCGTTGGTTGAGTTATCAGTCTTGTTTTAGCTGTTGCCCAATAAAGATTTGTATTATTTCGCACTCCTGTTATTACAATTTTAAAATGTGAGCTTTTATACTCTCTACATAATTACACTTATGAAACATTTTGTGATGAACTTTGAACGTCTGTTGGGTAAATTGAGATCTCATAGTACTTTCAGAATAAAGTAAGTACGTTCGTATTACAATAATATTTAACAAACCAAAAAAATGACATTGGTGTGCAAACACAGTCCCTAAGTTTGAGCACATACGTAAGCGAATAGGCAGACATGCTTTATAAATAAGCAGTTGCATAATACAGTTAGACTTAGCGTTGTCGCGTAAATAAAACAAAAAAAATGTAAAGGGTTCGCAATTTACTTGCACACAATTTTCTTCGCAATTCTTAGACGCACAACATAAAACAAAACAAAAAAATTATTATCATGTGTGCAAATAAGTATTAAATTAATGTACAAACAAAATCTACGCGACGATTAAAAAAACACAATCTAAAGTGCGATGTACTTACAAATATGCGCACCTTCTTTACTTCTAATATTAAAAAATTAAATAAAATCATAATTTGTCTTAAAAATATTTAATAAGAGTAGTACACTAGCTGTATTGTGTATTTATAAAAAATTTGGTCACCAAAAAAAAAAAACTTTAAGAAAATTTAATTTTTTGGGATAAGTGTAAAAAAGATGAAATTAAAAAATGATGATGTCAATATAAAAAAAAAAAGTTGTATATTTAATAAAATAAAAAAACAATAATAATAATAATAATAAAATCACACACTTATATTATATGTCTAGACTATATAATCATTTAAAAAAAAAAAAAAAAAAAAAAAAAAAAAATAAGAAAACAATTCATAAATCCATTCACTCTCCAAAGAGTGTAAGAAGCAAAAAAAATGGTTGTATGTATATAGTATGTAAACGTACACATTACCCGAGACATCCACAACAAATACTGGATTTTGAACATATATACTATGTGCACATATATTTCTTTTATTACTAAAGACAAACGCCTTTTAGCAGTGATAATCAACCAGAATATTAACTATAGTTAATTGATTCAACCGTTTGGAACTTGGCGGAGAAGAACAACTATACACAGAGATACGAGGTATATAATACGTATAGTATACGTATGTACATACATTTTATATATAAGAAACCAACAAAAATCCAAAACAGCACAAAACACCTGTTGCTGTTTCATAATATATACTCGACTCGTCGTCTTATATAAATAAAATAAAAACATGAACAATAAATTGACTTAATTATTTATTTATTTATTTATTTTTATTTTTTTTTTTTGCAAATAAAATGATTTATTTCCTGAAGATGGTAAAAATATTTATTTTAAGTTTTTGTATTGGAGGAAAGCTGTCCGGCTGAAATTTTTTTTTATTTTTTTGCTGCATTTTATTTTATTAGTTTTTCTTCTGTGCATGCACGCATCAAAGATTGCAACAAAAATGGGAAATTTACAATGCGCGAATTTTTATTTTGTTTTGAAATGCGGTTTTTAATGTTGGTATTTGGACATGTCGTTTTAAGAGGCTACAGAGTTGCTTGTTTTTTTTTTACTTTTAATAGACTACAGTAAGTTAAAGATATTCATAATAATGTGTTGTAAATTTCTAACTGATTTTAAGCCCACTGATTATTATTATTTTTATAGCATTAAAGTTGTAAGCATGTAGAAGCCAAAATTGGTACAGTTATAGGGGAAGGTACTAAATGTTCTGAGGGGTGGGGTGTAGCTAAGGGTCGGGGAGGGGGGGGGTCTCGAAAGCTCCTTTTTTCAATTTTTCGTTAATAACTCAAAAACCACTGCTTCTATCAAAAAAAAAATTTAGATACTAAATTAATCTACATAAAATTCTCTACACTTTTTTGATAGGATCAAAGCTTAAGGAAATATGGAGGGGGTAAATAGAAAATTAAAAAAAAACAGTTTTTGCTCGTGCTCGTCCCTTTATTCAGTGTACAATCAACCTCCTTGTTGATCGTGAGTCTTCAAAATATCTGCTTTTATTACATTAAATATTTGCACGCGTTTAATATAAGATTATTATTTCCAGTGTGTATGTGACTATGGCTGAGAAGTGTTTAATTTGTGAGAGTGAAGTTGAAAGTGATTTGTGCAACGTTGGAAAAAAGGGATAATTGGATTAGTGAAGGCAAGTGTGTTATGGAAAGATGGGAAAGCGAAAGGTTTCAGGGGTAAGATAAATGGTTTTGTTCATAATTCTTGCAGAAGAGAATACGTCAGAAGTGACTCAATAAAAAGGTTTTTTCGAGACACTCTCTCAGATGAGCCTTCAACATCACGTGATGCTTCGTCTTTGATTTTAAAACAAAGTGTTTTTCCTGCACGGAAACGTATGCCGAAGAGAAGGGGATTAAAAAATCGTATGCTAAGCGTCGAACAGTTTTTTATGTTCGTACGGTTACATTTCACAATTCTATTTTGAATCGTGGGCAGGAAAGAAATGATGAGTGGGGAAATGATGTAGTGAGACGTATCTGCACTGTTGCGGGTCTACACGCAGCTGATAAAATATATCACGAAGATTGTCACAAAAAATTCTTGTTAACCTCTGTACCTCCAAAAAGAAAAGCTCGACGTCCACAAGATGAAGGGATTTCAGAAGCAATGGAAGAAATATATGATTATATTGAAAGGACTGATAATTTCCAATACTCTATGGATGAGTTGTTGGAACAGGTTATTGCAGGGGAACCACCACATGTGAAGACCATTAAGGAAAGAATAAGGGAAATATATTGGGGACCAAATTTTTTTCAGTACTATTCGCACCAGACTGAACTGTCGTCTCCTTTCGTAGTTTTAGTGATAAAACCTTGAGCGACTCATGGTACACTACAAGGTGTAAAGATGAACAAAGAGAACGTGAGAGGATTGTACAAAAAGCTGCTGAGATTATCTTGGAAGACATTGAAGCCATGGCTTACGACAACAGTTCCTATCCCCTTCATCTAGCTTCTGCAGTGAGGCTCAACAATTAATACCTAAATCTCTTAGAGCCTTCATGGACTGTATTGCAAGGAAAAAAAGGTCGAAAAGCGCAGTGGGGGAAAAGATGACAACTATTGCTCATGCTCTTAATGCTGCTGTTCGCCCTCGATACAATTGTTCATATACAGAAAATTCGGATCAAAGAACTTGGTGTCCCTACTATCGAAGTTGGGATTGAGTGCCTCTTACTACGACGCTTAGCAGCTGGAGCTCTAAACCATCCACCACCCGCAAGAGCCTATCCCAAGTGACACATTTTGTCATTATATCTTTGATAATGCAGACTTCAATGTATCCACTCTCGATGACTGGAATACCTTCCACAGCATGGGAGGAATCAAATGTGTTACACCAACCCACGCTTTCCTTACATCCACGAAAGTGGAAAGACTGAAATTTGCCCCCCCCCCCAGGAAGAAGTGGGCCAGCTGGGAGTTCTGGAGCTGCAAGCCTTTGAGGGAAGGAGAACCAACGCATTGCAGCAAATTACTATCGAAGACCTGAGCGTGTTGATGCCCATCCCCTGTGACATATTCACACCCACTGTTCAAGATTTCCTGTGGATGAGTGGTAAGTGGCTCCAGGAGGTGGACCCCACTGCAGAGGTGCCAACCGTTCCAGAATGGAAGGGTTTCAAGCAATTGGTGAGTAAAGTCATTAACAAATAGAAAACTACGGTAACCGTTCTTCCATTCATCAATGCACCACCTAACGAGTACAGACAGCACATACAGCGTTACAGTATGCTTTAAAAAATAGTCAAGAGATAGGGGCCACAGTTTGCTTCGTAACATTCGACCAGCCTTTATACCTAAATGCTAGAGAAACCGCGTTTGGGAACATTGTTGTGAGACTTGGTTGGTTTCACACCCTAATGTCCTTCATGGGGTGCATTGGTCACACAATGGCTGGATCTGGACTGAAAGATGTACTATGCCAAGTATTCGCTGCTAATTCTATTGACAAGGTGTTAACAGGCCACGTTCAAGGATATTTGCTTGTTCAGCTTGTTTTATGCCAAATTGTTCTGGAAGGAGCCAATGTTTCAGAGGAAGATAAGAGAGAGATCTTGACTTTGCTGACCAACATGCAGGAAGTTGCTCCGGACAAAATTGAAGAGAATGCTTCCTTGGTGTCAGCTTTGACGAAATTTCAGAATCATCTGAAATCCCTCAAGGATAATGGCCCTATCGCTGCTTTGTGGGTTCAATACTTCAATATGGTTACCCTGATGAAGAATTTCATCGATTCTGAGCGTCGTGGTATTTGGAACGGGCACTTAGAGTATGTACAGCAGATGATCGCAATCTTCCACACAAGTGGGCACTTCCCCCATATGATACAACTGAAAGCAAGCCATCCGGAGGCGTACAAGGAGTTTTCAGATAAGGAGTACTTCAGTATTAATCGCACAGATATACCTTGGGCAGGTTTTTGGTCGGATATGGTCATAGAACAAACTCTTATGCGCTCTATGAAAAGTTCAGGTGGCCTAACGCGAGGAAGAGAAATTACTGATTCTGTAATCGCCAAGTGGGTTTGTGGGTCGCCGGGAGGCAACGCCATATGTTCGTTATTGGAGGAGTTTCCTGAAGTGGTCTTTGCAACTGGAGAGCAGCACGTTGATATCCGGGTATCACGGCAAACGAGAGATTCACGAGATCGAGGTAAAATACACGAATGGTTCAATGATCATCCCCCTTTTCCAAAGTTGGATTCACTGATGTCACTGTCAGCAGGTATCGTGGAAATTCCAAAATAAACTGCCACCAAGCCCTGGATATTGGAACTAAAACTATGCAAAGTTTTATCGGCAGTAAATTTGGTGATATGAAGCAATCTTAAAAAAAATGGGGTTTTGTCACTAGCCAGTATGACCAGCACCATTAAAATCATTGGTGATAAAGTTACAATTAACCCTCTGACAATTTTCCGAAGAATTGTCATATCAAAAAAAGACGATAAAGATGTAGAAGAGCTTTTGACATATGAATTAACTCTATACCCCCTGGCCCTGTTCAGCGAGGACGGAATGCGAAAAGGGGAAAAATCATCACTCTATGATGTTTTGCGTGTAGAGGACAACGCAACTGTGGATCTCACCCACAACTTCAATGTGGTAGACGGTGGTTTCCTACTCCATCGCATGAAATGGAAACAGTCTTCCAACATACATATTATCAATTTGCCATCAGTACATTGCCTACGTACATAAACATTACGGTAAAAATTGTTCGGTGGTTTTTGATGGATATGGTGATGACAACAGCACCAAACGAGCAGAGCAGAAGCGAAGAGCGCTCACAAAAACTTCTGTTGACATCAACTTTCATGAAAGCACGACTATAACAGTTCAACAAGGGCATTTTCTTGCTAATGAAAGAAACAAAACAAAGCTGATTCACTTGCTCAGTGAGTGAGAAAATACAGCAGCCGGGATAGAAACAGCTGTTGATACAGGGGATGCTGACAACACTATTGTGAGGTGTTGGTTGGATAAAGCTGCTGTACATCCAACTGTAGCAATAGTTGCGGAAGATGTAGACTTGATAGTTCTCCTCATGGGATTGGCACCACCATCTATCAATATGTACTTCATGAAGCCAGGCCGTGGGAATGTGGAGACCAAATTGTTCTCAGTGCGACAACTTCAACAGCTTCCAATTTCCAAAACGATTTTCCTTCTTCATAGCTTCTCCGGATACGAAACCACCTCGGCGATACATGGAAAGAGTAAAGTAGGAATCGCTAAGCTTTTCACAGAAAACCCTGCCCTCACTCAAGACATTTCAGCAATATTCACAGATCCCTCAGCATCACCTGAGGACATCGAATAGGCTGGCGGGAAGCTTTTTTTGGCTGTATACAAAGCGCCTGCACATCAAGACAACCTGAACAAACATAGGTACTCGGCGTTTTTGAAGGCGTCAACGAATCTCAAATCAGACATGGCCACTCTTCCTCCGAACAGAGGAGCTTCAAAGCAACACTCGCTCGGAGTGTATTTACAGGTAAATTCATTTATATATAGTTTATTCTTTACCTTACAAATATTAGTTTGTGATGAATACTTACGTTGGTACCATTACTTTCTTATAGTGGCTCGGCAACCCCCTACCACCCATCCAATGGGGTTGGGTGAAGGGAGAAGATGGGATCCTTTACGCAGTTAAAACGAACGGCCCTGTGGCACCCGACTCCGTTTTTAACATGATATTTTGCCGATGCAGGACTGGGTGTGGAGTGCTCTGCGGTTGCCGCAAAGCAGGGATTGCCTGCTCCAGTGCCTGCGGCTACATCGACTCATGTACTAATGGAGCTTCTAAACTCATGTACTAAAATTTAGATTTCGACGAAATTTAATGTTCAATATACATATATCCTTAAGCTGTAATTATTTCATTTTTAACAATAAAATGTGTTTTTTTTAATTTTCTATTTACCCCTCCATAATTCCTTAAGCTTTGATCCTATCAAAAAAGTGTAACGAATCTTTATTATAGAGAATTTTATGTAGATTAATTTAGTATATACAATTTTTTTTGATAGATGCAGTGGTTTTTGAGTTATTAACGAAAAATTGAAAAAAGTACCTTTCGAGACCCCCTCCTCCTCCCCGACCCTTAGCTACACCCCACCCCTCAGTACTTTTAGTACATTCTTAAGGACACCTTCCCCTACAACTGTACCATTTTTGGCTTCTACATGAATTATTTCCGCTATTTGGTATTTTTTGGTCTTCGTTGCCTGGACTAACATGCTTACAACTTTAATGCTATAAAAATGATAATAATCAGTGGGCTTAAAATCAGTTAGAAATTTACAACACATTATTACGAATATCTTTAACTTACACAACCAAGGTCCGTGTAGTATTCAACGCTTCGGCTAAAACCACTTCAGGCATTTCATTAAATGATGCTTTAATGACGGGACCGATGATCCAAGACGATATATTTGCAATGTTAATTCGTTTCCGTACATTTCCTATTGCACTAGTATCTGATATCGCTAAAATGTATCGCCAGGTACTTATCCCCGAATCAGATCGAGCTCTACACCAAATCATTTGGCGGCGTAATCCCAGTGAAGAGTTATCCATTTACCAATTGAATACTGTGACTTATAGCACAGCGAGCGCGCCTTTTATGGCTACTCGCACATTGAAGCAATTAGCGCTTGATAAATGTGATAATTATCCTGAAGCTTCCACAAGATTAATTCATCATTTTTACGTCGACGATCTTGTTTCTGGCACCAATACTATTCACGAAGCTTCTGTCTTAAAGAAGGAATTAATTAAATTGTTGTCAAAGGGTGGTTTCGATTTACGAAAATGGTCGTCAAATGTATTAGAGCTGAAATCTAACGCCGAAAATGAGACGTCTTCATCTACCACTGTATTGGGTATAAAGTGGAATTTTGTCGATGATGAGTTTGCTCTGTCTCCGATTAAGAATATTTCAAAGTCGAATTTGGTCATCAAGCGATGTGTGTTGTCTAATTTAACGCAAATGTTCGACCCTATGGGATTGTGTGCACCTGTCATTTTTACAGGCAAACTGATTATGCAAGAAGCATGGAAGACAAATGGGTTGGATTGGGACACTGAATTGTCCAAACCTTTTTTATCGAAATGAGAAGCCTTTATAAATCAATTAAACATTTTATCAACAATCCGAATACCAAGATGCGTAGTTCCCGTTAATCAAATAGTAGAATTCTTGGTTTCGGAAACGCCTCCGAAAAGGGTTATGGTTGTTGTGGGTATATTAGATATGCGTTGGATAATGGAAATTACAGTTGTCGTTTGCTTTGTGTGAAATCCAGAGTCACACCCTCTAAGAAACACACAATTCTCCGATTGGAATTGTGTGCGGCATTACTTTTGGCGAAAATGTTCGATAAAGTTCAAAAGTCGTTAGATTTAAAAAAATCGATCGAGTAGTATTGTGGTCAGACTCCGAAATAACTTTATATAGGATTCAATCGTCTCCTTCGAAATATGCTACATTTGTAGCTAACAGAATATCTAAAATCCAGGATCTAGTTCCTCTGGATGTGTGGGCTCACATACCTACCCAAGAAAACCCTGCGGATTTGGTTTAGCGAGGTCTAATGCCTGCGGAAATTAAATCAAATTCAATTTGGTGGAACGGACCGCCGTTTTTTGTCGAATTCACAATGTCATTGGCCTACTATGCGAGCGCAAGTTCAGCTGCATCAGAGGATTACGAGCTAGCCATGATCAAATCGTTAGTTGAAGTAAATGAGTTTACTAATGACCTTATAGATCAATACTCAGAATATAGTCGTCTTTTGAGAATTTCAGCATTATGTCTTAGATTTATAAAAAATTGCAGACGGCCTCAATCTGAACAAATTAAATCATGTCAAATTTCTGTTGAGGAAATAAACAACGCCTTGAAAGGTTTCGTTAAACGTATGCAGTCACAAGTCTATTGTGTCGAGTTGAAAGAATTAAAGAAACAGGAGATTCTCAACAATAAAAACCCGATGAGAAAATTAAACCCGTTTATTGACGGTGATGGTATAATACGTGTAGGTGGACGGCTGGCTAACTCGTCTTTACCTTATGATAATATTCATGCGATTTTACTCCCTGCAGGCCTCAATTTTAGTAAAATGTTTATCAGAAACGAACATTCTCTAACTATTAAGTTACGTTCGTCAAAAGTTCTGGTTTGTTAATGATCGCAATATGTATCGACGTGTAGTATTCGAATATATTCTTTGTCTTAGAACAAAGGCAGCTTCGATCGAACAAGTCATGGGTCAACTGCCAATTCAACGAGTGCAACCCTCCCGACCGTTTTCTAATGTCGGGATTGATTTTTGTGGTCCATTTTCCACTCGTTCTAAAGTTAGATCAAATGTCACTACTATATCATTTGTTGCTCTATATATTTGTTTTGCAACTAAGGCAACCCATTTAGAGGTTGTGTCCGATCAGCGACAATGTCACCAATTTCATTGGGGCACAAAGTGAATTGGGTGATTTGAAACGATTATTTATGTCTGAAATTCATCGTAATGAACTTTTGAGATTTTTTACCGATCATAATATATCATGACAAACAATTCCACCTCGATCATCGCATTTCGGTGGTTTGTGGGAGGCCGCCATAAAAAGCGCCAAGCACCACTTAAAACGAGTACTAGGGAATTATATATGTACAATACAAGAATTAAGTACACTGATCGTTCAGGTTGAAGCGTGTCTGGATTCCAGGCCAATCACACCTTTGTCTGAAGATCCTTTAGATTTTCGTTCATTAACACCTGGAAATTTTTTAATTGGAGAACCAATTAATTTACTACCCGAGCCATCGTTATTTCACTTGGATGAAACCCGATTAAACCGGTTTCAGCGAATTCAATTTTATTACAACATTTTTGGAAACGGTGGTCGACTGAGTACCTGTCGGAATTGCAGAGTAGAAATAAATGGTTAAAACAATTTGACAACATTAAGGTAAGAACATCCTTCTTCAGAAAGAAACCCGACAGAGATAGATTTAACTGAAATGTTGCACAAAAACAGGTTTTAGTAATAAGCAGGTTGCGTGAACTTTTGGATCCATTGAAGCCAAAAAAGGGTTGCAGACGATTTTTTTTTTAAATTTAATGTTACATCAACCTCTTTTCAAAAATTTGATACCAATTGAAATAATGAATGCGGGTGATTTTACCAAAAAATTGTAAAACAAAAACATTGTTGGTCGAGGTAATATAAAACAAACCTTTCGAAGAGGTATGTTTCTCCGGTTAACATACTTTGCAAATTCGAATAGGTTACCTGTAATTTGAAATTTAAAATTTCTGAAAATGTACCTACATTTTTTGTCAATATATTGCTGGGCGCAAATCAGCTTTTAATGTGTGCCTTCTGACTTTATATTGTTATAATTGTCCACAACAGTGCGAATCAAAGGAAGGGTGTCCACATTCTGGAAAAACGCTGTTCAAAACAACCGGATATTGCTCCGTTTAGTTAAGTTTTTATGTTGGGGTCGGATAATCCTACCATTTCTCTAAACGAAACCATTAATTGCGCCGAACATTCTATTTAAGATTGTGCCTGGTGTGATATGGCCCATGAAACCATAACCTTTCCATAACTTTTTCATGGGCAGATTGGGATTATTTATTGGGAAAAAAAACGGATAAATTCTTATACCCCAAATGTAATACCAACTTATACCGCCGCGATTTTTGAGTTTACGTTGAGATCATTACGATTACTTGTTAACTTAAAGTTCAACACAACAAATTGAAGTTTTGTTGGCTCTCACACAGGGAAGGTCTATAGGTTAAGAATTATGTCGAAGAAAAAATCAAATATTTAGATTTGTCTAAACGAAACCGACATTCGACTACAAGCCAGTGAATGACAGCAAAACCTTATTCTCTGAAACTGTGACCCTTGCTGAATTTCTTCTGATATAAGAGACCTCGACGACTATCTGTTAATGAAAATCAAATCGCCACTTCAATTCGAAAACTCAAAAATCTTCAATAATCTCAGTATAGCAATAAATCTGAAACAACCTGTAAATCTGTAACACTGAATTATCTGTAACATCACGCAATACAAAATCAATTTTCGAAAACATCGACTATCAAGCAACTCCAACTCGACCATAAAGCTCGAATATCTGAAATAATCTGGAAAATCTTAAATTCTCGCAAAATCTCGAACAACGCTTAAATAAAATCCTACAATTATGTAGTTCTGAAGCTTATGCAGTGTTCACGACATTAGGAAAAAGACCATAATAGTGTGATAGGTAGATCGATACTTCTTCTTAAAGTTAGAATTTTTCCAACTAAAGTATGAAATCCGGCTCAGAAAATTTGGCGAGGGTGGGTTTACTGCTAGCATTCCATATACCTACATCGATCTAGATAACCGTTGGGTTGTTCCATACAAGCCAGTTTTATTGAAAGCTTTTAACGCCCGTATAAACGTTGAGCTTTGCAGCTCCATTAAATCAGTACAATACGTATATAAATACCTAAATAAAGGAACAGACCAGGCGGGTTTTGCCTAAATTCAACAAATGAAGTCGATCAATTTTTGTCAGGAAGGTACATTAGTACCTTGGAAGCTGCTCCAGCTTTCATTTAATATACACAAAAAGGCACCACGCAATAATACATCTTGATGTTCACTTAGAAAACGTGCAACGAGTATATTTTACGGGTGAGAATGCTCACGACGTAATTGAAAATCTTCGAGATACTACACTAACAGCCTGTTTTAAATTGTGTACACAAGACTGCATCGCGAGAACATTAATTTATGATCAGGTGCCTGCATAATATACGTGGAAAGATAAGAAATTCCAGGCCATCCAAGAGTAGTTAAAAGGTGAATTTATACGGTACATCCGACAAATGCGAAGTGTTACTACCTGCGAATGCTTTTACATACTATCAAGAGACCAACAAGTCGACTTGCATACTATCGATGATACGATATACCACAGCTACCAGGCTGCTTGCAAAGCCATCGGTTAACACGAACATGATGCACACTGGGAAAATACGTTGGAGCAGGCAGCTTTGTGTAGGTCAGCATCTGCCATGAGGCATTTGTTCACCATAATGTTGGTTTTCTGCCATGTGACTGATGCATACTCATTATGACTATCAAAACGGAAGGAAATGTCCGCAAACATCCATTACAAGATTCATATTGAACAACCCTTGGAAAATTTGAAATACACTAATTAATACACAATTAATAACATCATTCAAATAACCACCACGACTTCTCCGTACGTACTGCTTCTATGAGCCCAATTTATCATCACTTTTTCACATAAATTTGGCTGTATTTCATCAATAGCACGTTCAATGGTGATTTTTAATTGCTAAATTGTTGTTGGATTATCACCATAAACTTGTGTCTTAATATATCCCCAAAGAAAGAAATCACAAGGCGTTAAATCACACGACCTAGGAGGATAATTAAACTGGACCAAATCTTGAGACAATTTCATCACCAAATTTTGTTTTCAATAAATCGATTGTTAAGGTGGCTGTGTGGCAGGTGCAGCATATAACATTGTTCTGTATCGTTCTCCATTGACTGTTACTCTTCGACCATTTTCTTTAAAGAAATATGGACCAATCACTCCACCAGCATGAATTGCAAACCACACAGTGACTTTATCTGGATGTAATAGTGGCTGAACAGTTTTGTGTGGGTTTTCATCAATCCAAATTCTGCAATTCTGTTTGTTTACATAATCATTTAACCAAAAATGAGCGTCATTGCTCAAACGTTTCGATAAAAATGTTCATCATTTTCAAGTTGTTCAAGAGCAAAATCAGAAAATAAACGACGAATAAAATTCTCCATGAGGTTGTTTGAGAAAGATCTAATTGTTTAGAACGACGTGGAACCGATAAATTTGGATTTTCTCTTACACTTGCTGCTACCAAATCAATATTCTCTTGTGTGCGTGCATTTCTTTTTTGTACTGGTACTCTTGTATCGTGTAAAGAAAATTCACTTTCAAACGTGTCTACAATACGACGTCGTCCATGAATTCTTCTTAAATTTCTCTCAGTATTCACAAATGAGCACTGATTTTGATAAAACAATTTAACAATTTCTAAACGTTGTTGAAGCGTGTATTTTTTCATGATTAAATGACATAACTCACTGAACACAAATGATATAAGAAATGTCAAAAAAATAATAACCATTTTAAATTGTAGCATTCCTATTGGAAAACCCTTTACTAACTCGAACTGGGAACAACTATTTCTTAGATGTGGCTACTTCAAGGATAGCTTGTACTCTTCTACAAGAAGAACGTACTGCTCATGCAGGATTTCAGACAGATATTGCTAGTGATTGTCAGATGAACAAGGACCGACACAGTAAATGCTAGCTTGAAATGATCAAATTCTTGACCACATATCAAGAAATTTGCACTTGCAACAATGCGTTCTTACATCTATTTATGTACACATTACTAAAGTTACACAATGGTGACTTAACTGATGCACCAAGAAAATTTTATTCTGACCCACCCCTTTTTATTTAAACCCACTACTACAAGTGACACTGTTCCCCATCATGACATAGCATCGGAAATTCTAAATTCTTAGATCCGAGGTTTGATATACCAATTATCCAATTGTGAAGGATACGAGTGTTAACCATAATATATACTTGATTTAAGAAACTGAATTTTTTGAGACGAGCAGTGTGAAGATTAAGAGAGCTAATCGTGTTTTGTTACAACTCCAAAAAAAAAAAAATTCGAAACTCATATATTGCTTACATAATCGAACACCAGGCGTCTCGATGAATAAAGTTTAATTTTATACATTGAAAATGTTTTAATATGGATTATTCCCATCGAGTTGCTCTTCCGTCACATGAACCGTATGAACCGAATTACAGGTATTTTGGATATTTTATGTGATTTGTCAGGTTTTTGATTTTAATTTGATAGATTTTGCGAGATAATTCAAGATTTTTGATATTTTTTATTTTGAGTTTTGTTTAGTTGAGTTAAGCATAGTTAGGACACACCTGTTATAAGATTCTCGAAATTCGAATTTTTTGGATCGAGGCAGATTTTATCCAAATTTTCAGGTATTTGAGATATTTTTAGGAATTACTTATCACTTATATTTTTGAAGATTATTCGACTTAATCGATTTTTAATCGATTTTTTCGGGTATATTTGAATTTTTTTGTGTTTCTCGATATTACTCGAAATTTCCAAAGGGTTGAGTTGAGTGATGTCATTGAACAGAGATGACGACCTCTAAACGAAACCTCGGTTTCAAGTGAACCTCTTTCATTTACACGTATTTACGCTTTAATCAGACCGCAACCATTCTTGGCGAAGCAACATTTTGTTTTTCCAACTCTTTTAAGCGTCTAAATTACGCTAAATCCTGTTTAACGCTATTCTGCTCTCTTTCGGAAAATAATTTCTCGGTGAAAAGAGTAAATATATAAGTTTGTTTATTATAAATTAAAAGAGAGCTTCTATGTACCCTTAATATTGCAAAAGGTGTTGACAAGAGGAAAATACCGGCATTTAACAATAAACTGCGCAACCCTGAGATCAGAAACCTGATTGCTAAACATCTCTGTGAAATTAACCCGGAAAAATATCCCAGAAAACGATTATAGTTAAATATGGTAATACTAATATATTATAACTAGCGTATTATGAAAACTATAACGAAACAAAATATATTTACATAATCTGTCGTAGAAATTGAGTATGCAAAGTAAAACCAAATCATAAAATACTTGTTTGTATGTGTTTAATAAAAACACTATTAGGTACGTTAAATATATTATAAATAAATTCACTATTTTAGGTATATCATAAATAAATTGGTAGACAATAATTCACACTGAGTTATCATTACAATATTCACCTATACAAATTATTCGATAAAGTATTTTGAAGTTGCACAAAGCATAAACTACTGATCCCTTGAAGTCAAATAAGATATCAATTAACGAGCACGGCTTAGTATAGGTTTTGTAGGCCATAGATACAGCTTGCTTATGGCCACAGTAAACAAAAATTGTATTAGCCGTTAGGCAGATATAGTCCCTTGAAGTCATATAAGACGAGATATCAATTAACGAGCACGGCTTGGTATAGGTTTTGTATGTGCCATGGATACAGCTTGCTTATGGCCACAGTAAAAAACACGATATCAATTAACGAGCACAAAAATTATTTTTTTATTTTATTTATGTACAACCAAAAATTAAAAATTGTTCAGTCTGACATCTTTAAAAATATTCCAGTATTAGTTTTTGGCAAAGAAAATCGAATATCTCAAGTACTTATTATAATCACTTATGGCTCATGTCTTTGCTAGATTAAACATAAGTTGTATTGCTTTCAGGAAACGGAAAAAAATTACAACAACAATCATACTAGATAGATCAAAAAATAGTTTAGCTAACCCAAAAAAAATTCGTGGTTAACAAATCTTAACCAAATTTTTAGTTTTTATACCTGGCCACACGAGCTGAATTGATAAGAAAATACACGAAAAAAAATTAGAGCAAAATTTGTTTAATTTTTGCTGTTGCTTTGACTAGCGTTAACGACAAAATATACCTAACTCATTTTGGTTGAAAGCAATACACTTATAGTAAATCTACCAAAGACTTGAATCATAAGTACCTATTGGCGATTTGAAAACTGCAAAATGCGATATCTATCGCAAATAATGTATACTCTACGCTCTGCATGAAATGACATTTTCCTCCATATAAAACATATGGAGAGTGAAACTACCGTATTAAATTAAACCCTACCTACCTATCTCTTTTAACGCAAAATGACTGACATCTGGTGGACGATATTGAAACTAGAGTTAAAGGTGAACAGCAATCCAAAAAATACATTATTGGGCCATTTAGTTATTGATTTCGGTACGGCTGTATCCATGGCCTACAAAACCTAAACCAAGCCGTGCTCGTTAATTGATATTTTGTATGACTTTTAGAAATCCTAGTTGGGTCTAGAATTTTTATACTTGTGCTTGTGATGGTTTCTTGCACCAATTCTTCGAATTACAACTTACGTTTAACTATTGCTCCGCTTTTCGTATTAAAAATGTGCAGCTAAGAAAACACAAAAAATATCCGTATAAATTTATCCCAAAAAATATTTTCACATGTTATTAACTCATATATCTTGTAAAAATATTTTTTCGGGATAAATACTGACATGATAACTTTTTTCCGGGCTGACACTAAATAATGTCAGGATAGATATATTTTGCAGGGATAACAGGTAAAATATCGTGATATTGTTGTATTATTATATATTAGTGTTGCCAACACACTTTTCTGGGGAAATTTTCGGGCTAACTTCACAGATATGTGCTAAACTAGATGTTGCGGTGCGTTTTTGGGCAATTTGTTGCTAGTATCATCATAGAAAAATTGCATTGAAATTCGCAAACAGTCGCACCATTCATTCCGAAACTGTTATCTGATTGTATGCTTATACAAACCAATTTGGGTTTTGAGCAAGCATATAACATACATATGTTGGTAAAAAAAATTGATGAACTAGCTATATGGATTAATTAAAGAACTATCCGAAGTTAGAGGGCTTAAAGCCTGAAATTTTAATAGGATTGGCAGCAAAGTTAAATTTTTAAAAAAATGTTAAGTCTGATTTTGAGCATCTTACATATGTTTTACGAGTATCTTATTTGTTTCAATAATTATTTATTAGATGTTTCTTTATGTTGCCAAAAAATATGATGAAATATTTGAACAAACTACAAAAGTTTGCACATATCATAAATCACAAAAACATTTTTTTGACAAACAAAAAAACACCCAAACGAGTTAAGCTAATACAGAAGCTCTATTCAAAAATATTTAGCAGACCATAAAATATTGTTTGGTTATTCCGCAAAAGGTTAACTGGTTGGTATGGATACAGAACAATATTTAACAATCTATTTAGTAATTGTCTGCATACATTTTTATGGCGTTCACTATTTATCGAGCGACACAACTAAGGTATAATATCTCTGACACTTTGTAATCTTATCTCCACAATTATTTATTTTCTTATGCCTCTATTCTCTCGTATAACGCGTACTAAATCAAACATAAATAATTCATCTAATAATATTCACGTTATAAGCAAATAATAATAAATCCTTTATGTGCTAACCAAATATGCAATTTATATGTACACACAATCTGTTTGCTATCACATGACACTTTATTATCATTTCGCGCAATTTTAAAATAATATAAAAAAGAAAAAAAAAATAGAAAAAATAGAAAAATTAAAATTCCATTAGCACCTTTCATCGGTGTAATATAGGAAAATCTAAAAATAATACTAAAAAAATGTTTATCTATGAGGTCATTTCAATTACAATCTAATTAGAGATAGATATTATACCAGTACTCCAAACCCAACCAGAGTTGCAGTAGAATTTTATTTTTTACTTTTTTTTTTGCTATATACATATTTGCATACATATTTCATCTCTGGCTCATTATCTCGCCTCGTCTTATACAACGTACACATAAGTACATATTATTTATGCATCACGCCAAAGACAACAAAGTATTGTTACATCAATTATGATCATTAATGGGTTTTCTTATATATGAGGCCTGTGTATAGAGTATATCGAAAGCGGTGTAAAATGATCAACAAAAATTTGCATGTTTCCTGGTTTGCGCGTAAAATTGCGGCACAATGAGATTTATAAGAAGAAAAAATTTTGCGCTTTAAAGAATTTAATTAACCGCAAAAAATTAAGGAATTTATATACAATACACATAGAGGTATTAATAATTTGTATTTGGATTTGCTTTTTAAGATGACAATTTTTTATTTTTATTCTTTAATTTTAAGATGAAAGTATTAACACTTTAACGATCAGTGAATTTTTTTTTTTTTTTATGGAATATATTCACAGTTCATTTATACCACCTACACACAACACGAAAATGCACAGTATTTTTCTTGGAAAATTATTTTTCGGTGAACCATAAGATTGTGAAAATAAATTAATTAAATATTTAAGGTTTTATGTCTGATTGTTGTATACGATGTTGTATTTTCATTGTGAACCTCGAGCCAAAATTCCCATTTCACATTTTTCACTAAAATATTTCCATATTTCATAAATCATAAAAAATTAAATAAAAATTAAAAATTAATTAGAGATAAGTCGGGGTTTGTTTATGTGTACTACTACAACATCTACACACACAACAATAATAAAACTTGTATTCAGATTAGAGATTAGATTTTATTTGTTTGATCTCATTAACAATTTATTAGAGTTTATGTTGTTGATTTTTATTCTCATCTGTAAATTTGGGAGCAGAAGCATTATACATAGCTTCAGCTTATACACAGGTTTAAAGTAATAAATTTATTTAAATATACAGTAGATACAGTAGATTATTTTTTGGGGGGGAGATTTTGATGCGCCCGGGGTCAATGTGACTCTTTTAATATTATTTCATGTTTTGTTTTGTTATGCTGCTTGGAGGAATTTCATTGATGATGTTTTAACCATTTTAACGTGTTAAGCTAAATTATTTTTGGTGTTGCTTTTCATCTATTTTATTATATACATTTTACGGTTCAAATCAGATCTGTCAAATTTTACTTATAAACTAGTTTACACAATGTAGCTTATACAATAGTCCAAACGAAAACAATTTAATGGTTTCCATTTGAATAGAATTCTTCTCTTATGAAATTCTGAAGCTTAAATAAGTTTCTAGAAAGTAAAAAGTAAATGCTTTTACTTAAATTTTTTTCAAAAAACTTCTTATTAGTTACCAAACTTAATCGATTTTTTTCTTTCCAAGAAGAATAGAAGGATTACTTTGATCTTCAAATGCTTTCTTATCCAACGTTGAATTAGAAAATTTACTCCAAATTCTGTGATGTGGACATCGGATCGGACTACAAGGTCACACATTTTGGGGGATCCGTTTTGAAGAAACCCTTTCCGGAGGAACCCATTTTTGAAGAACTTATTTTTGACGAAACGATTTTAACGTTGGAGTAACCAATTTTGAAGAACACTACTTGGAACCCACTTAGTGACTCACTTTGTCGGAAGCCATTTTGAGTGTCCAATAAAATCTCCAAATTTTTCCTTCCTTCCTTTCACTGGCGCTACATCCCATGAAGGATGCTTCGCCAAATTATTCCGGAGTAACCCATTTTGGTGACACCCATTTTGGAGGAAGCAATTTTTAAACAAACCTACAATATTTAGGGGAACCTAGTTTAACGGTACCCTTGAAGGAACCCATTTTGATCAACCTGAGATACTGATGAATTTTCCCGGATTTCTCTCAATTCTCTCGGAATAGCCAAAATTGGCCATGAGATGATTTTGCGAGGTGGACATTTCCCATTAGATTTTCATGTTACTCGTATCAATTGTGAGTATTCACGAACTTTCTCATGAACCCATTTTAGAGAAACTAACATTGGATTAACCCATTTTGGAAGAGCCCTGTTTGGAATCTATTTAGGAGGAGCTAATTTCTGAGAGACAAAACATTGGAGGAACTCTTTTCGGGGGTACCCAACTTGGAAGAACCCATTTTGGGAGTACATTCAAAGAACTTGGAAAATAGTCGAATGATTTTGGAGGAATCCATTTTGGCCAACCTGAGTATCCTACGAAAGCTCCAAATTGTTCCTTCCTTCCGCTAGCGCTAAGTGCTACGAAGGATGCTCGCCCAAATAATGGCGGAAGAACCCATTTTTGTGGCTTCCTAACTATTTTAGGGAACCTATTTTGGAAGAACTCTTGGAGGAGTCCATTTCGGTAAACCTGAGAAACTGACGATTTTTGCCAGATGTTTTTCATTGTTCCAGAATTCAACAGAATACAACTCAATATATTTCAAGATGGACATCGATTCCAATTATTAGCCCTATCAATTGCCAGTTCTCATGAATTTTCCACATTTTTGTCATTGTTCTGGGATGGCCAAAATTGGTCCTAAACATTCGACACTCATGTTTAACTTGATATTAGTAATTTAAAACTTACTTTCCTCTAAATTGCTTGTACTTATGAATCCATCAATAAGATTTTAAAGGTTGAGCTGTTAATCCAACGTTTTTATAAGTGATATATGTGAGTCATAAGTTTCGGGGCCAATTTTGGCCATTCCAGAACATGACAAAATCTTGAAAAAACTCATGATAACTAGTAATTGATAAGACTAACAGAAACACAATCCCCACCTTGAAAAATCTGGAGTTGTATTCCTAAGTTGGAACGAAGAAAGTACCTCTGACTACCAATCTGGATATTGGAGTATTTATTGTAAATTTATTTGAAATAAATTTGCTAAAATACTACAGGTTATGGGCTTGTGTAATATCCTAGTATTTAGTATCAATGAAAGTAAGAATTATAATTAGTTTCGAATTCTTGAAAAGTTATTTGATAACAACTTACCGTAATTTGTGTTAGAAAGTACGCAATAAAAAAGGCCACAAATCCCCCAAATGTACTGAAAAAATGGTTAAAGATGATAAAAATCAGAAAAAGTGCAATGATTCTGGTGGCACCTTTCAGTGCAGTATTTTTAACGAGAAATTTTAACAAAGGTGATTGGTATTTAAATTCTGGTGCAACGCAACATCTTACCATAAACCGAAATTGGATTTTCAATGAAAAGAAAACATTTATTATAAAAAGATGAAAGTTGAGACAAGCGGAAATGTGAAATTGATATAGCTAGATAGATGTCAATGATGTTTTGTTCTTTCCGGAACTGGCAGCGAATTTATTGTCTGTAAGTCAAATGACAAATCGTCAAATGACAATCGCAATTGCATCAACTGATAGTTCCGAAACGAGGCATCGCGACTTAAACTATCACGATTTGAACAAAATGAA
Organism: Tipula vernalis; assembly: GCA_958295665.1. NCBI lineage: Eukaryota > Metazoa > Arthropoda > Insecta > Diptera > Tipulidae > Tipula > Tipula vernalis. Next base: position 129,857,454 of record OY282558.1, on the reverse strand, counting down.
ATCAAGCGCAGTTGGCGGCATTTCATTTGTTGATGACAATTGGGAACATGTGACATCAGCCGTTCAGCAAAAATGGTTCAAGAGCAGAACAATTTTTGTAGGTGATTCATGCTGACTTAGCAAGACAAACTATGAAAACGTTTCACTTGGCGGTGCTCACTATTTATTGGTTTTGGTCGATGATTTTAGTCGAATGAGACCTTTACCTTTTTTCTGAAATCAAAAGATGAAGCATAACGGAAGATTTGTGAATTCAAAATATATGTCGAAAATCAAACTGAAAGCGTGTCAAGAAGTTCGGGTCAGACAACGGAACTGATTTTTGTAATGGTATCAAAAGGCAAACGTCAACACCATATACGCCTCAACAAAATGGTCTTGCTGAGAGTACAATTCGTACTTTGACTGAACGTGCAAAGTGCATGTTATAAGACGCAGATCTTCCGAATAAGTTTTGGGCTGAAGCGTTTGGAACTGCAACGTATTTTAAAAATCGTTGCCTCTCTTGTCCTTGGAACAAAAAACATCGATCGAAATTTGGACTGGATAAAGACCGAATTTAAGGAACTTGTGAACTTTTGGATCGCGTCCAATGGTGCATATCCCGGACGAAAGACGTAAAAAATTTGACGCAAAATCGCGTGGGCTAATTTTCATCGGATATTAAATTTAATGAATCGAAAAGACATCAACATATTTCACTGTGAGTTTCATCGACATGGTGACATTTAGTCTATATAATTCGACCCTCTAAATCTGCGCTTTCAGTTAGTATCACTCGACATCACTAAGTAAAAGTCCAAGAAATAAAAAATTTTGAATTGCCATAATCTCGAATATCGGTTTCAGAACCCAAAATGTAGGATTCGTCAAAATGGTTTTAAAATTTATCTACATATCCAAAAGATGGAGTCAGCGGTAATATTCCTTAACGATACCTCTTAAAAAAGCCCGTACAACTTATTTTTTATTTATCGTTAAAAATTATTTCAATAGCAAAATATTTTATTCCTTTTTCGTAGGACTAAATTTTCTGCTTCGTTGGGCAACATCCGGTTAGGCCAAAATGACTTCTTTTTACCACATCTAATATAATTCGAGATTTTAACTCATCGATATTTTATTTTTCGAGATTTTGTCGTACAGAAATTTTGTTTGTTTGAAGCCCTCTTTTCATTGATAGAGGGAGGGCAAAACATTGTATCTAACTGTAAAATGAATCTCGTTGAAGTAAAATTCAAAGTAATAGAAAACTTCATAACGTATATGTTACGGAACGTCTTGTTTTACCTAGGCATACTGTCAAAATTGGTTTCTATGGGCCAGCTTTTAATGGATGGCTCAATATTCAAGGTAGAGGCAAAATTAACAGCTCAAACTTTGCTCTCTCAAATATCTAGGATCAAAGGAACACATCTGCGGTTATACCAACAACAAACCATAAGTTCCACCACTTGATCGAGAATCATACGGAAGTACAGTTTGACCATGAGGAGATAGCGTTATTACAAAAAGGGTTGAAATACAACGTAAGTCCAGTCAACAACACCAAAAACCAAAATAAAATTTTGATGAACATAGAGAACGCTATCACAAAAACAAATTTGGACCATCAGAATGAAATTAGAAACATGGTAGTACAAAAAATAAAAAACCAAATTCGAGAATTACCACCAATACATAACAACGAGAATATAATAGCTGTAAACATTAAGAACAAAATAAATAACAACGGTGCAATTATTGTTAAGGCCGATAAAGGAAATATTATGGTAATAATGGATAGGCGAGATTACGATTTTAAAATTAATGAATTCATCGTTAATAACAGTGTACAGGAATTGAATGAAGATCCAACGACAACGTACAATTCGAACATGAAAGCCATTATTAATAAATCAACACATTTACTAAAAGTTTGGAAAGGGACCACTCCATTAAAAACAACTTGGAGTTGGTAAACAAGAGTGAGGCAATTAACATACCGACGAATGCAATGTTAGCGTCATTTGATGTCACCAACATGTATTCTAACATACCGGTAGATGAAACTTTGGAAATTACGAGGAAAATATTATTGGATCAGCGAATAGACATACATGTCATAAACGAGATTGTCACTTTATTAAAAGAAATTACCAGCCAAAACTACTTCAAACATGGGAATAAATACTAGATCCAAAACGACGGTTTACCTATGGGCAGCCCACTTTCCGGAACATTGGCAAATATTTTTTTAAACCATGTCGAGAATGCATACCATATATTTTGAACAGCCGAAATAAATTCCATGAGAAAATTAAATATTGGCACAGGTATGTAGATGGCGTAATTATACTTTTTACGGGAACCAGTAGGCAGCTGGACCAGTTTCACAGTTATTTAAATGGAATTCATGCGAAGTTAAAATTCACTGTGGAAATCGAGCAAAACAAAACTATTAATTTTTTGGATTTGACTATTAAAAATATAAACTAGAAACATAAGTTCCAAATTTTCCGTAAAACAACTCAAACATTTCAAACCATACATCAGCAATCATGGCATCCATTCCAACACAATCTATCTGCATACCGTCATATGATCCATAGGCTAAATAGTGTAACAATGACAGAGGAGAGCTACAAAGGGGAACTCAACATCATCAAATTTATTGCATACCAAAATGGATATGATACCAAAATGGTTGATACATTGAATAATGGTTATAAAAGGAAATTGAAATATAGGTCAAATACAACGTTATCTTTCGATGATAATAATAATAAAAAATACCTAAGTTTGGAATGGAGCCAGATGAGCCAAAAAATTCAGCATATTTTCATAAATTTCGGATATAGCATTGCTCACAAAACACAACATAAATTAGAAAATTTGGTTAAAACGAAAATTAATTCCATTTTAGATGGTGTTTATAAATTAACATGCTCAGATTGCCCCGCATTTTATATCGGCCAAACAGGACGTTCATTTAGAGAGAGATTTAGAGAACTTCTCAAAGGAATCGGAAAAATGAATACAGAATCCAGATTCGCGCAATATATAAACCACACGATGCATAACTACGTGAGTTTTGAGACAAATTTAGAGGTGCTGTATATAGGATGAGAAAAGGAGATATGATGGATCGGGTAGAGGAATTTGAGATTTTTAAAAACAAAGAAAATCAATTTATGTTGAACAGCAAATAAATAAAATATACGAGCTGATATTCCAACGGCTAATCAACGTAAGCGAAGGTTTTTTGTTAATTTGGAAAATATACAACGCAACCACGGCAATTTTGGGTAAATAAAAGCGAGGAAAAAACGTTTCAATTCAATAAGTATTGCTTCAACTGAAGATGATGTTTGTTGACATCGAAATCGATTTTGAATCGAAAGGAACATACTTATTGAAAAGATATATAAAATAAAAATAATAACAAAAAAATGCGTTTTGATTATTTTTATGTAATATAATTATCTAGGATCAATGATCACTGAGCAAAACTATGTTCCTGTGAACATTCAATCGAGGATCGCGGCAGGCTACCGAGCATTTGATGACGACATCAAAATACTCAAGTCTCCTCATATATTGCGCAAAATAAAACTGGACATCTTCAAAGCGCTGATAAGATCCTTTATAGTTGCGAGTCTTGAACGCTGACATCACAAAACATCCAGAAAATTGCTGTAACTGAGCGTAAGGGCATCAGATGAATTCTCGGCCCCTTTAAAGAGGGAGCCACTTACAGAATACGAATGAATCACGAGATCAGAAATGATCTCGATATAATCGACATCATCGGATTCTCTAATCAAATTTTATTCAATGTATGGAAAAATATTATTGGCTTCTAAACTAGTTTCCGTTGTGAAAGCTGGTTGTAGCCTATGTTAAGTATTGAAATAGTTTGTCAAACATTTTCAGTATATGAGCTATGGTACGAATAGCGATGTCGACACTAAATTAATGCTTGAAAACGACTTAATCAAACTAAGTAAATGGTTTTATCATCATCGGCTCGCTATAAGCGTTAAATCAAAAGTTATGCTATTTGGGAAGAATATCACTAATTCTTCGGTATACCATTTAAAATACCATGTCCATCCCTGTGATACAATCATTTGCTCGTCTCAGTGTTTTGCACTTGAATTTGTTAACGAGTTTAGATATTTGGGTTTAACAGTGGATGCTCAACTAAATTGAAAGTCTCATCTCAATGTCACTAGGAAAAACGTACTTGGTGCTATACATAAATTCTATAATCTTAAGAAATTATGCCCAAACAGTACTCTGCGGAAACTATATCACGCCATAGTTGAATCAATAATAATGTATGGAATATCCAGTTGGGGTGGCACTTATTTTAGTAACATTGAAGGTCTATATATTGCCCAGAAAAGGATTATTAAATTAATATACCACCTTCCTCAAACAACACCATCAATTCCTATGTTTCGACAACTAAATTTGCTACCACTTAGATATCTTTACATATACAAAGTCTTGAAAATGTTTTTATCCGTAGTAACAGTTTTCACAATCGGATTACACAGGTGTATAATACAAGAAATCCAAATTACTATAATGCTGATTTCCGTTGCAATTGTGAGAAGTTTAGAAGATTTTATCTTTATATGGCACCGTATTTTTTTCATATTTTACCTAAAGATATAAAAATTCTAACGACTGGACGTAAACATAAATTTGAGAGGGACGTTCGAAATTGGCTGCTCAACATAGAAAATGTTGAAAGATTTTTCTGAAATTAACATTATATAGCTTCGGGTAATTTCACCAATTAAAGCTGTTATCGTAAACATTAAATAATTGTAAATTTAAATGCAACTAAGTGTAATTATTATTTTTTTCCATATATACATATATAAATAAGAAAACTATTGTGTAATATATATTTAACTCAATGTGTCCAAAGATTTTATAGAATAGCATGTTTAAATTGTTTTCCTACAATCGCCGTGAAAAGCAGGCTTTTTTTCTCTGTTTTCAAAGCCCAAAGTGTCTGTTTTTTTGACAGTTAATAAACAAATTACTTTGTCACACGTTTCTCTTAGAAACGTGTGACAAAACTTGAAACCGCACGCTAAGACTAATGTTTATATAAAACATCAAACCAAATTTTTGTTTTTCTTTATGAAAAATAAAAAAAATCTTAGACTACTCGATTGAACAAAATGTCGGTCCTAAAATAAAATCGTATTGTCAGTATAGTAAATTTTACTACAAAATTATCTTTTTATTATATTTTTTAAAATGATTGTAGGAAAAATAAAGTGTGAAACACGTCCGCAAAGTTGTTTGTCACGCTCAAAAGGTTGCTGGCCTCCGTCCCGTCGGCCAGCAATTTCCTTTCTCGCGTGACAAACTGGCACTTTGCGCTCTTGATACACAAATAACTATTATTTGCTCCACCACAGATTTTCATCTAAACGGAGCTTTACTTTGTTCAACTATAATATGTTAATTAGTTTATAATTTGTTTGTATTATTATTAAGTTATAAGTTGAAATAAAGAAATAAATAAATAAAATAAAAAATATTGATTGGAATGTCGGAATCAAACGGAAAATTTTGCGAAACTTCCTAAGCAAATTTCCTACAAATTTAATAGTTTTGTTTTTCACAAATTTAATTTGAATTATTTGTAGATTAGAACTTTCTTGTGCTACTAACTATCAGCTAATTAAGTGTCTGGGTAAATTTTAATTTTAAAATTAAATTCCCCATTTTTAAAGATTTCGAAATCCGAGATTATGTAGCCAACTCCAAACATTTCCTTTCATTCGGAAGGAATTCCGGTCCACTGAAGCTGCCACTTCCGGTTGTCCGATTTTCCCGAAAATTCACTGAGACCTTCCAATTTTTAAAAAACGCCTAAATACAAAGTTCCGATTGGTTACCATCTGAGCTGTAGAAAGACACAGGCAGGCACACAGATTGACGGATACCACTTTGAACCCAATTTTTCGAACATAGATGACCCCAAAATAAATAAATCCCCAAAAATCTCAGCGTCGAAAATTTTCATGATTACTGAATTTATGAATGTGATGAACTTTGTAACCATTTTATTTTAAAAGCTTTTACAATTGTTCATTACTCAAATTCTGAAGCTTTGGAAAGTTTTCAGCTTTTGTATTTTTATTTGTATCAAATATTTACCAAGAGAAAGCTAGTTGGTAAAATAAAATCACTGCCTTGCTTTAAGTGAATGCTGTTCCTTCTAACAACTTCTCTACTATTTTGAAAGCTCAAATTTACGGATAAATATTGTACGATATTAATTTGCAAACAATTTTTTAGCCGACCTCATCAAATATGTCACAAATGTATTATCATTTAGAAAGCTCTTGTTGTGCTTGAACTAAAAACTTAGGATTATGAATTATATTACATTTCTTAAAAGCACTATATTACGAGCTTTTACATTTTTCGCGAAATTTGAAAAAACAAATTTTACCAAAACAACCAAAGGTGTCCGCTTTAAAACAAAGGTGGCCAAACAATAATTTGAAAAATATGAAATAGCTTATATAGGTCTCGTTCGTCAGTTAAGAGTGAAAGATGAATCTTAAGTTAACCGAATATAACATGAAGTAAATCTCCTCACTACACTTTAATTTCACCTGCCAGCATTAGTTTTGCGTGTACCCATTACACTCTCAAATTTCGAGAACGCTTGTAATTCACAAATTCGTAGAATTATAAGATTCGAGCTTTTCGAGAATATTCATGTTTTTGATAGAATTAGTGATTTAACTTCCTTGAAATCGAGTTGCTTGATAGCAAGATTATTAGATTCTTGATTTTGAACTTGGTTTTTCATTCAGGAACTTTGTTTTTCACAAGAAATGCGGTTTACAATTATTGAAGCACGCTACAATAAAAAGTGGTCGCTGGTAAATGTAGAATATGTGGCCAATTGTTCAGTATATGCAGTAATTGCCAGTAGTTTTAATGTCTATTGTTTCGACGAGGTTTGGAACAATAATCCAGATATACCGTATCGAAGGTATGAAAAGTTGCAAAACTGTTCACGTTTCACCAACGCTAATTGACGGTAAGCCTCTGTTTTCGTAGATGTCACAAATGAGCTGTCTCTAGTAATGTATTATAAACCCCGCTCAAATATTATTTTAACAATGTTAGAACATTTTCCTTTATTCCAAGTTTCCATACGAAAGGCCTTAATCTATTACCATTTTAAGAAAATGAACTAAAAGTGATTTCAGAACACGAAACATACCCCCAAACACACATTTTTACATATGAGGCACCAAGTGATTTTATTTTAGCTAATTTCTGGCAAGATTCCGGATCGACACTGTTTGAGTTTTTTGTTAAAATCCTATCGGATTTTCTAGAATTTCTCGCCAATAGGAGGATTTTTTGGAAATTTTTTGTGGTTTGTTGAATTATTTGGGACGTTAAGAGTAATAAAGGAATAGTTTTTGTAATTTTAAGGGTTTCCTGAGATATTTTTAAAACTCTTGACTTCTCATATTTTTACAGGGTTATCTTGGCCATCTCGGCTTAACATGTTATCTCCTAGTTGTAAACGGTGAATTATTGAGAATGCATTTGGCCGAACTTTTCCTAAAATTTCTTTCCAATTTATTTTCGTCAAAATAGAGAAAATCAGTCAAAGGAAATGGACATTTCCTGCCATTTCGTTTTTGGAATTTTATGGATTTTGAATTTTGGTTCTTAGAATTTTGTTTTTCTGGAATTTTGTGCCTAGAATTTTAAGATATTCCTCAATTTATTACTAATGAATGGGAAAAAGTCATTTTAACGCGTTTTTTGTATTTTTCTCAAAAGAATTAAACGTACGTACCTGTAAGAAGGAGTTAACGTTAGAAACGTGCATTTATTGGCGTTTGATCCCATACGGGTCAGAGCATGTATCATGAAACGACGGGCAAACAGCTACTGGGATCAATACTTTAAAACAACGAAAAAAATTTGTTCAATGTTTGATCTGATCCGGATCACTTGGTGTCATGAAATTTTTTTTTTTTTTAGGTTCTACATTTCAATCCGATTAGCAAAAAGCAAACTTTCAAATTATAAAATTGTGTAAGTTATAATTCCAAATAAGAAATTTCATAATTAATAATTTCCAAATAAATGGAATGAATTCCAAAATTTTTTTGGGATTTCAGAAGTTGTTCAATAAAACAGTTGACTTCTTAAAGATATTTCGTATTATGGTGACCTCATTGTTCAAAGAGGTTTAATGCTAAAATGGTTTAAGGAGTTTGCTACTAAGGGTAACTTTGGATTAATTTACCGTTATCAAATTTTCCAAATCCGGACCACATTGTAGCGGAATGAAAACTAACTGGCTGAAACATAAATTTCAGTCAACACCATTAGAAGTCCAGCATACTATTTCCATTCAGAAAGCCATTGACGAAGAAACGTATGCGGTTACAAATAAAGTTCAACACATTGTTGATCCAGAAATTTACCAACCGTCTGCTTCAATTGTTACCCAAATGTCTTTTTACAAATGGCGATAACTGCACCATTTGGTCACTATGAATTTCATATTGCACTGTATCAAAAAATATGCAGATACAAAAGTTTGTAAACAAGGAATGAAACTGTTTGCATTTATATCTACTTTTCAACTTACGATCGGTAGCTGGCTTTATTTAGAACTTAATGCGAAATGGCATTAAGTAGCTGGCTTTATTTAGAACTTAATGCGAATTGTATTCGAGGGCTTACAAATTTTGGGAATTACTAACAAATAATCGCACATTTTTCGAATAAATCGGTCAGCGCTATGTTTGAGATTCTTAGAATTTTTGAAGAATTAAACCAAGCGACTTAACTTAACAAGGTGTAGTGGTGCATCTCTTATGTTATTATGACTTTCTATGTGGATTTTATTTTTCGGATTAGAACTAACCGCTTTTTCGATGGCATTCATTGGTTCACAGATGACATCAAAATTAGATAAAATAATTCACTAAAAATGCTTACTTGTTCTCATTTCTTATTTATTTGTAACACCTACATAGGCGTTTTTTATGAGAAAACTGCAGTGGGAAGCTGGAGAAATATGTTGTTACAGATCATAAAGCGAGTCCAATAAGCCGAATTAAAATCTTAATTTGCGTGTGTCATTAGGCAAATTTCCACCAAGAGTAATTTGTGACGGTCCTTTGTTCCTTCGGACCACTTTGTATCTTCACAAGAAATGGGTGAAGAGTTAACATGGACAATGGGGATTAACACAAATTGCGACTTTAGCTTGTGGAAGTTGCAATTCGAGCAAAGAAAACCAATTCAGAAATTGAACAAATTATATTGCTCGAGTCTAATAATCCATAACCCTATATTTGACAAGTTGAATCTCTTTTGTTTTTTGAACTTTGCAATATTTTAGTAACACATTGCTTATGTTGTCTTGTGGTAATAAGTGTAAAATTTCATAACTTCGTTTGAATTGAGAAAAAAATTGAAAAACAGTGTAAAATAGAATCAAATTTTTAAAACCCCATTTGTCAAATTTTAACTTGATGAGCCAAAATTGAACGAATTGGTGCAATTTTTTTTTGCCATTCAACCAATTTTGCATCAACTTGCACATTCAACTCCTAGCAGCCATCCAAAGTTTAAGCAAAATCTCAACTCTTCAAAATTTTCGCTGCTCAAGTTATACAGTGGAAGACAGATCGATACATTGCAGCAATCCCTGTGCTGTAACGAAGCGGCCATAATAAGGTTTGAATTTCTGTTGGTTTTAGTTTGAGTGAAATTTGTCGTCGAACGTAGAGCGGTGGTTAAGAAGGTTGCTTATTTGACCTAAATTAGAGAATTTAGAGAGAAAAATTCAAAAGTTGAGATTTAAGCGTCGTTTATAATGCTTCTTAGCATTTTATAAATTTTTTTTTAATAATTTCATTAACTTCCAAATTTAACAAATTTAACAGTAGTATAGTATAGTAACTAAGTACTATAACCTTATGCGACAACTTCAAAAAATATTCTTTGGGTCTAATGTTATTAGGATGTTAGCTACATTTTATACTAATTCTCCTCTTTTTGTTTCATTAAATTAAGCAAGTATAGCAAGAAATCCAAGGTTTAAGCTTGGTATTTAATTTTCGGATGACAGACATGTAACAAGATGATGCAATATTGTTAAAGCAACTTACGAAATTGTTAAGGCTAGCGGACGTATGACTATCTAGAGAGTTAAAAAAATTGTACGATAAAACTAACGAATAAAATTTTGTAAGATCAAAAGATATGTATGGGCCGTTATTATGAGAAGAAAGTCTAATACTGGATGACAGAACTATTTCTAATACAATTAAACAATGATCAGTAATCGACAATGGAAGAACGGATGCTTTTAACAACTCCATATCGTTATTACGAATACGAGCAAAACAGTGATCAATACAAGAAACACTACAGTTAAAAACACGTGTAGGAGAATCAACCAGAGACTGCATTAGGCAAATTTAAAATGTTAATGTTAAAATCACCTAAAACAAATAAATCGTTAGTTTCAATTACACTTAAGGAGGACGAAAACTCCGAAATAAAATTGGCTACAGAAACAGACTGAAGGCGATAAACACCAACAATAATGAAAGTATCATTATTAATTTGTACATAATCCCACGTCAATAATAATTTAACATTTGATTTGTCCCCTAAACTATAAAAATTTGGCAATTCCTCAGTAAGAAAGAGATAATTCCAACAGTAGAGATTTAAAGTCTCAACTCAAATCAAAATTTATTTAATAAATGAAATGAAATCAATTAAATTTGAAATTAATTTTAAAAATTAAAATAATTTTTAAATTTTGGGATTCTAAACATTTGACGTCGAATTTGTACCGAAATTTTGGTAATTTTGATATTTTCAAGTTATCAAGCTTAGAATCTTTATATTTAAATTTTGGAGGATTAAAATTCAAATTAATCGTATTTTTAGCTTTTAATTTAATATTATAGATTTACGTCTGTTACTCTGAACTGTTACTCGTCTGTTATTACTCTAAATCTCAATTAATCATATAGTATAATTAATACGTGTAATATCTCGTGTATGCAGCTTTAGAGTAATGATTAGGTGGTAACAAAATTAAATTAATCTTACGCAGGAACAGAAACGAGGGAATGTGACGATGAATGTTGTAAAGGAATTTGGGAGTAATAATAAAATTCGCTAATACAACCAATAGTCGTGTCTAGATTTTTTCTTACTCGATTTTCAATTTGTTTTAACTATCATTGTTTGAACAAATTTTACTCATTCGATATTATCTGGCATTTTATCGTTTTTGTGGGGTTTGAACTGTACAATTGTTCGCAGTTCAGAATTGTAATTTTTAGGAATGGGACGGCTTCAATATGAGGCGCTTTTGGGCTAGAAAACTATCGAGTGTAAATCATTTCATGAGATGAGCTTGCAAAATGAAAAGATACATTTGATAATAGCAAATTATGGACAAACATTAAGGTAATTACTTCGGTCTAAAAAGACCAAAGTATTGAAATCCTGTCAAAAATGATCAAAAATTTGGTTGGTCCAAAACCACTTTTCTCGACGTTTTGAAAGTCCCTGAGTCTAAAAAAGCAACAAAAAAAATGTCCGTCCGTCTGTCTGAATGTCTGTTGGTCTCTACCCATGGTATCTCGAGAACGGCTTGTTCGATTTAGAATTTTTTTTGCCAATCTGTTTCTATGGTCAAGGACGAGATTTGAAAAGCTTTTGGAACCTGTGCGTCAAGAGGGTCGGGTACCTGGCATACGAATTGACCTAAAATACCTGGTTATAGAAATATTTACCAATTTTTTATATATGCTGTTTTGAATATTGAGTTGGGCATTGAGTTTAGGGTTGAGTTGAAGGTTAAGTCAGGGGTAAATTTGCGGGTGGAGTTGAAGTTGAGTTGAACTTGAGTTAGGTTCTGATTAAGATGTAGTAAGCAGTTGGCTAATTTTTATACATATATCTGGTTTGAGGATTGAATTGAAAGAGAGTTTGCGTTTGCGGGTTGATGTATGATTTTTGGATTAAGTTCTGGAATATGGCCAAATATGAGGGAACTTGCCTATTTCTCAACCAATAATGATGAAATTCGGCTTGTGCATTGGAAATAGGATTTTTTGGAAACTCATAGAAGAAACTTACAAAATTGGAAATCGATACAGCTACGTGAATCTTACGACCAGCTAACTGTACCCCAGACCTAAGTTTTATAATGCTTTTGTGGATAAGTTAAGCAAATCTAAAAATTATAACCTGAAAACTTTAAAATTACGTTAAAGTATTTTAACTCTCAATTACCAAGGTATTAACTAATTAACAACAGATTTAGTTTAAGCTGCAAAAAAATTTTGTAATTGTTTATCAAAAACTAACCAACTTTTCATAATTTCAGTTAGTGCAAACTAACCTTATTCAAATTTAGTCCAACAGGTCAAGGCAATTGAGTTTTTTAATTAATTAACTTTAAGCACTAAATATAATTGTGGACCTTTCTTATTATAAAAAGGATTAAAAGCTTCTTAAATCACCAGAATGTGGATCAATTGATCGACCATCGCTCAACCATGTCTAATTCGTACTATGCGCTTTTGGAAATTAGTAAAATAATTTAGCATAAGATTTGCTCTAGAATCAAAATGTATTAACTTTATATCCCGTATTTATCAATACACAGTTGTTTATGACATCTTATTGAGATTGAATCGAAATTTTGGTAATTTTGAAAACTCACATGTATCTTGCTTTGAATCTTTTAATTGAAATTTTTCAGGATTTTAATAATCGAGATTATCGTCTTTTTAGCACTTGAAGCTGAATTTAAGCTTTCGATTTAAAAGTTTAAATTTGTCAGTTTATCGAAAGCTGAAGGTCCGGAATTTAAGTTCTAAAAGTAGTAAGGCTTATCCAAACGACAAGTTTTTTTTTTTTTCTTAGGGTAAGAGCGCCCTAACAGATGTCTGTCAAATTTCGTGTCAATATCTTTAAAAGTTTATGAGATTCGCTTATTTACTTTTATCTAAAAAAAAAATGGAAAAATGGAATTTCGGTTTCCTAAACGTTGGAAATATTAGAAAAGGCTTTTGACGACAAAGCACTGTCCGGAGCGAGCGTTTTTGATTGGTATAAGTTGTTCAAAGAAGACAGAGAACGTCTTGAAGACGATGAACGCCTTTGCCGTCGTCATTGGACGTCTATCGATAAACACAACATCAAAAATCATCGTTTGAACATTAGAGATTTTGTTGGCATCAGCCAATTTTCGTTTGGGTTTTTGTCTCACACTACATTGGTTGGATATGGCTATTTGGCCAAAAGTTCGACCCATATCGTTCCGCAACCGTCCTTTTCGCCTGATTTAGCTCTGCCTGACTTCTGCGTATTCCTAAAACTAAAACAAACGCTCCGCTAACATCTTTTTGACTCGATTGCAGCGACACAAGCAGAATAGAAGAAGGTCTCGAAGGAGATTCCGGAAATCGACTTCAATAACTGTTTGGAAGACTGGAGAAACTGTCAGAATTATTGTTTTTAAAGTGTGTTTTATGGATATCACTCGCTGTTTATTCCCTAGATGGCAGCACTAGTTAGTTAGTTTTATGGTTTGTTCAAGTACACACGATTTTTTTTGATTATTCGATCTATCGAAGAGAGCTAGGAACATGTGTTTTTTTCATTACTTTGTGATTAACAATAAATACTTTTGTTCATTAAACATTCGAAGTTATTAAGTTATTTACCCATAATTCCACATATAATCGACAGGTTATGGACCCAGAAACGTGTTTTGGGTAATATTTTCGGAAATAAAAGTGAAAATAAGACAAATTTTGTGAGGTTATATCCAGCCGTGTGCGAAGTGAAAATTGTAACCGACAAAAACTAGTCGTATTGGAAAAATAATCCACGCAGATGTGTGTGGACCACTACCAGAAAAGTCATTCACAGAACGGTATATTTCTTGGGTGCAAAATCAGACGTACTGGAGTGTCTAAAAGACTTTATAAAGAAAACATAAAAACATTGCCCCAGAGGAATACAAATTTTTAGATCTGACAATGGCCTGGAATTTGTCAATCAAGAAGTCATAAAATTGATGAAAGAATATGGAATTTCTCACCAAAATTCAGTAGCCTATTGCCCTGAGCAAAATGGCAAAATAGAACGTGAAAACAGAACTGTTGTAGAAGCTGCTCGTACAATGCTGCATGCTGCAAAATTTGAACTTAAATTCTGGGCAGAAGCAGTAAACACTGCCGTTTATATTTTGAACTGCACAGGAACCAGTAGCATTAAGAATAAATCACCATATGAAATTTGATACAACAAGCGACCAGATATTCAGGAATTCCATATATTTGGAGAGAAAGTTTACGTGAAATTGTCTGAAAATAAAGTAAAGAAGCTAGACCTCAAAGGGGAAATAGGTTACTTTGTAGGCTACGGCGATACTGTAAAAGGTAACAGAGTTTGTATTCTAAAGGAAAATGATGTTTTTGTCAGAAAACATTTTATCTATAGAGGAAAATTAATGGAATCTACTAAAGAAAATCAAAATCAAGCACTATTGTATCTCCCTGAAGAAGAAAACACACAATTCAAAAATAGTCAGGCTGAAAGAAAAGATGACGAGCAAATTGAAGAAAATTTAGAAAATCTTGAGTTACCTAACCAATTATCTGATTCAGAAGAAGAAAATGAGAAATTTTGTACGCCAGAAGCCGAAAGGAGTACAGGGATTCAACTAAGAGATCGATCCAAACTAAATAAACCAAAGAAATTAGAAGACTACGAAGTAGATTTAGATAATATCTGTGATTATTGCATTGTAAACCCAGAACAACCGCTGACTTTTCAACAAGCAGTAAATGGTACGAATGCACAAGAGTGGAAACAAGCTATGGAGGAGGAAATGAATTCCTTAAAAACCAGCAAAGTGTGGGAGCTCGTTAAAATACCAAAGAACTCGACCATAGTTGAAAATAAGTGGGTTTATAAATTAAAAACTGATGCGAATAGAAATATACAAAAATTTAGAGCCAGATTAGTAGCCAGGAGGTTATATACATGAAGCAGCCAACAGGATTCAACGATGGTACAACAAGAGTATGTAAGCTACTAAAAAGTTTATATGGTTTACGTCAATCGTCTAGATGTTGGAACCAAAGAATAAAAGTTTTTCTAACAGACTATGGACTCAAACAATCAAAGGCTGATCCTTGTATATACATGTTAATCAAAAATAATCTGATAATACTCCTAGTGAGCATCTATATAGATGATGAACTAGTAGCTGGAATCGACGAAGAGACTGTGAATGATTTCTTGTGTGCACTTCAGAAAGAATTTGATATCACTTCTGGCGATGCTGACCTTGGTTTACAGATTGAAAGACAAAACGATGGCTCTATTCTCTTACGTCAAAGTGCCTACACAAGAAAAATTCTCAATAAATTTAATTTAGAGCAAGCAAATGCTCTTGTTATACCAGCCGATCCACATCAACAGTTGAATGTAAATGATAATGAGAAGACTGAGTTAACAACTGCTCCATATAGAGAAGCTGTGGGCAGCTTGTTATATTTATCAAAAGGTAAGAGACCAGATATATCCTATTCGGTGAGTATGGTTAGTCGATATGGAAAAACCAACGAAATTGCATTAGAATGCAGTCAAGAGAATAATGAAGTATCTAAAAGGAACCGTTGATTATGGTTTGCACTTTAAGAAGCATAAAACATTATCCTTATGTGGCTACAGTGATGCAGATTTTGCAGGAGATATTGAAACACGCAAATCAACTACAGGATTTATAGTTATTTGGAGTGGATGTGTTGTTAGCTGGTGTTCTCAAAGACAGTCTACAGTCGCCACCTCTACCACTTATTCGGAATGCATTGCAGCCTTTCTAACAGTCAAGGAAATAGTTTGGCTCTTAAAGTTAATCGGAGAAATCTATCCTCATCAAAATATAGCTACAACTCTCTATATTGACAATCAAAGTACGCTTGAATTGATTAAAAATCCTGTTCTTCACAAACGAAGTAAACATATTGACGTACAATATCACTACATCCGAGAACAGTATGACAAGAAAGTTTTTCAACTCAAATACATCAACACCAAGGAACAGCCAAGAATCTTCAAATTTCATCGCAACAGAATATGCTACAAACTTGAAGAGGATTCATAACTTTTGCCTACTGAATTTTTTTATCTGTAAAAATTGTTTGTTCGATTTTGTATAATTTTGATATTCCATAAAACAGTGGGAGTGTCAGAATTATTGTTTTTAAAGTGTGTTTTATGGATATCACTCGCTGTTTATTCCCTAGATGGCAGCACTAGTTAGTTTTATTCAAGTACACACGATTTTTTTTGATTATTCGATCTATCGAAGAGAGCTAAGAACATGTTTTTCTTTTCATTACTTTGTGATTAACAATAAATACTTTTGTTCATTAAACATCCGAAGTTATTAAGTTATTTATCAATAATTCCACATATAATCGACAAAAACTTTAGCATAAGCATATTCTATCCGAAGGGGATTACTTTGAAGGTATGAAAAAATAATAAGCCGTTTGTGTTTTATTTAAAAAGTCTTACTACTTTTTGATTACAGTGTTAATCAAGTCAGAATTGGATTAGACGATTATCGAAAGAAACATTGAGCCAAAGCTCAAGTAAATCGGAAGCCTGTACCCTGAAGTAATCAAGACTGCATAAAATTGCAATTATGGAAAAAAAATTGGTAAACTATTAAGTTAATTTTGTACTCTGAAATTAGTGGTGGAGAACCATCGATAGTTTTATCGATAGTCTACACTTTTATTACGTCATTCCACTATTTTCATAATGACACGTTCAATAATTTCCTATATTTGGAATGTAAATTGATTCGAAATAATTTACACTAATATCCCTTAAAATTAAATTAAACCTGCCTACTAGACCAGTGTTTCTCAAACGGTGGTCCGCGAATCACTAGTGGTCCGTGATATATAAAGTTTACAAAAATTCGTTTTGAATATTTCTTAATTTTCTTTTCTACAACTTCGCATCACATGTAATAATAAATTGTTTTCCAGAATTGTTTGTTCCGTCAATTTAACCTATGATTTCTGGTCCTCACGGCTCAACAAAAGTTTTCTACCGATGACTTGTTAAGATTAAAACGTTGATTATGCTTTTAATATTCGTTGCGCATAGAGCATAGAGCGAACAATATTGCAGCGATTTCAAGAAACGGTAAACTGATGATTAGAAGGAAACATAAGTAGTATTGTCACAAATAATGTGTCGTCAATGGTTAAAGTTAACCAAATTCTCAAAATACACCACCATCCTGTCTTTCGCGTTCACATTAATCTCAACGGCTAATTTCTGAGCTGGAGAGTAAAAATAAGATCCCTTTAATTTGATTCAAGAAATTCTTTGATATAGTATCGTATAATTATTGTGTCGTAGATATTTAATTTTACTGTGCCTTCAGTTTTTCAAAAATATAAAGAGTAACGAACCAAGACTAACGATGATTTTTATAATGCCAAGTAAAGAGGCCTTAATGAGGCACCTACTATGTAATAAATTGTAATGAACGATTCGACAGCAGCAAAAACTAGAGGGTATAAGGTATATAAAGGTATTCGCAATATATTCGATGAAGCTGTGAATGGCAAGTGTACAAAACCAATTCTTAGTGCACGAGCAACATAAGTTCCCTCCGGAAGAATTTTTAGTAAACCTGGATACATAATATCCGACCGATTTCGATCCTAAATCTATTTAAATTCTTTTTCTTAAGCGCACCTTCAAGTTTCTAAATATTTTTTTTATTCTAAATACTCAATATTATAGGATTACACTATTTGTTGTATTTACTGTATTTTTATATTAATTTAATAACAGCAGCTAACAGATTTCGCGAATTCAAAAGTATCGGAAACTATCGATGGTTAACGGATAGTTCAAGGTAAAACTATCGATAACTATCGATGACAAGAAAACTAGAAATTGAAACAACAATGTAGAACTTTTGACCTGTTAACCGAACCCAAGACCTAGGCTTTATAGTGCAAGTGGGACTTAGATGAAAAACTCTAAACCCCGGACCTCAATGGGATAAATACTAATTAGAGAAATTAAATAGCTCGGATTTAGTTAAAGCTAAAAAAACCTTTTAAATATTTTAGAAAAAGTTAATCAACTTTTTATAATTCCAGTAAATTTCAGACCTTTCTTATGATGAAAAACATTAAAAGTTTCTTAAATTTCCAGATTATGGATGGGACTGCTGAATCATTTCTTATTCGAACTGTAAACTTTTGGAAACCAGCAGAATAATGAACTGGTGCTATAAAGCATTGCTCCTGGTTAGTGATATAGTTTTGATCGGATTAAACGTTTTATGAAAATAAGTTCATAAAATCGAAAATTTCTAAATTTTGTAAACCGAAAATTCAATAAATTTTTTAAATTCCTTAAAATGCCAATTCACAATTTTCGAATTATTTAATTTCCTAAGTTATTTTGTAGAATACATACTTAGAAATTAATCCAAACTTTTTTTAATTCTAGGTTCATGTACCCTCCTCCAATTTCAGTTCCACTTCAGTTATGATTTATTTAATAAATGAAATACAGAATTAAAAATTTAATTTTTCAGTCTAAATAAAAAATTTGATATCATATTAACATCGAAAGTTTGGTAATTTTGAAAATTTAGATTCGCCTTAGATTCGAATGCATCTTCTATTTACCTTTTGAAACTTAATTGTATGCCCTCAAATTAAAATTTTCCATTTGTATTTAGAATTAAATAAAATTCGAAGTTTGCACTTTATCGAAAGTTGAACTTTTCAAATTTAAATCAAAATTAAATTTTAAAATTTCCCAGTTTTTCTTTTCAATCCAGTATTATAGTTTTAGACTAGAAGAATATCCAGTGACACATTGAGCCAAAACTCAAGTTAATCAGAGCCGTGAGTTTTGAAGTGGCTGCTTGATAACAGCAAATTATGGAAAATAAATTTTAGTTAACTAATTTAATTTGGTAGAAGGTGGGAAATCGAAACAGCAATGTAGACCTAAGATGCAATTCTCAAATTACATTAATATGAAAGCTTAAAATTGTTTGTTAAAGTTTTGAACTTTGAGATTCTCCGTCGTTTTGGTTAGAAATCAAATTTCGCCAAAATCGAATTCGAAGGCTAATTTGAAATTAAATTGTATTTAATAATCCTGTTCATAGTTAAAGCCTACAGAAAAATTTGGAATCTAATTTTTCAAAAATTGTAGCTCCCAGAACCCGAAAATAACGGTGCATATATATTTAAACAAAACAGATTGGGCCAGCCACAATTTTGGCGCCACAAACTAGTTGTTACAAAATTTTTAAACCGTAAACAAATATGTATAAAATCTCGGCCCGCCTTATCAAAAGCAACAAAACCATATTTACAAAAAAAAAGAAACATTAAAACTTACATTATCAATAAACATCAAGAAAAACGACGAAAAATACTTCTATAACTGAATTTTTTTTTATTTATTTATTTTTTGCAATTGCAAAGTTATTTTCGATTTTTTTTTATTTTAACTTTACGCGATCATTTTGATAAAACTGAGAAAAAAAACATTCGTATTTTGTTTTGCATCAAAAAATTTTCACCAACAACAACAACATCTAAGAAAATCACAAATTACTTATAAATAAATAAAACACATTTTCATAAATTCTCACTCACTTTCAATAAAAACAGAAAAAAAAAAAATAAGAAAATTCACGCAACCAAAAAATTCACTTTACAACTTTTATATATTGTTAGCTTTTACTTGGAAAATTGTACAAAAAAAAACTTAAAATTGTTTATTTAAGAAAAATATATTTTCCTTTTATTTAAACAAAAAAGAAAATCATAATAATAAAATCAAAATATAAATAAATTGAATTTATTTATATTTATATAACATACAAAAAATAAAAAAAAATTTATTCGGTATGTTTTGACTTTACTGAATGATCAACAGAGAAATACTGAAATGAAAAACTTAAAATTCATAATACAGAAACACACGATGTGTGTTGCTTGCTGCTTGTATAGTATTGTCGAGCAAAGAAGAGATTATTGTAAAAATAAAAAAATATTTTGAGCAACACAAGCAACAAATTGTACGTACATATACTATTTTATAGCAACAACAACAAATACAACAATTCAAGCCAGATGAAAGAAAATGAATTTTTTTCTTTAACGTTTGAATATTTTGGTGTAAGTACTCATGCTACATACATATAGTATGTGTGTTGTGTTATTTTAACTCTCTCTTAGAGTTTGACTTGTTGACTGTGGTATGTAGTGCAGTAAAGTTAATATACGTTGGTGTGTGCTGTTATATTTTTTTTATTTTTTTGAGGTGGACTCTCAATAGCATTGTTTTTGTATTTTCTGTTTTCTTAAAGTTTCTTCTTATTCTTGGCTTAGCGCTTTTTATTTTTCATTATTATTGTTTTTTAGTTTTTGAAGTTGAAGGTATACGAATAATAAGAAAGTTTTGGTTGAATTGGAAAATTTGCGTGATAATTTTTATTGTTGGAATATTATTATTATCGTTGAGAAACGCTAAGCAAAAGTTTAAAAAGCTTCTGTTCTCATAAGTTTGTCAGTCTGTTCGTTTCTCTAAATTTTTGGCCTTGCAAAATTTTAAAAAGTTAATAAACGATGTAATTTTTAAAATATGTTTAGGACAATTGCAAAGTTTAGTATGCTTTTTCAATTTTTAGGTCACTTCCGAATAATACGATTTCTCGTTTGTTGCATCGTGATATCCTCGTTACAGCCTATTCCATTAAAGAGAGAGAACTTTTTGTCGCAAAAAGCAGTCGCTGGAATAATATCAAAGCAACTTTGATTATACAAAGCCATAGTCTAAAAAACGAAGCTTTTATAAGGGAATTAGAAACGAGGAAAAAACCAAACTTCTCATAGTCAAACACACAAAACTTATAAGAAATCACTTTTTTTCCTAAGACAAATTTTTAAATGAAAACGTTACAAATTCTTAATTATGATTTCTAAAATTTTTTCATAAATGTTTGAATTTCAACATATATGAATATCGTTTAAGTAAATCGTTTTCATTTTCTTGTAATAATTGTTTTATTTAAGCCAAAATATAAAAAAATTTCATAACAACAGCATTCTGTTCAAATTGAAATTAAAGCTTACTACAATTCATTTGGTCATTTCATAGATGGCAGTGATGGCTCTAAAAATTTGGTACCATTTCTAAAATATATTTTTTCGAACTTTCATTTTGAAAAATACATCAAAGTTGGCTCTGACAAATTAAAATAATACTTGCTAAATTTATCTTTAGTTTTACTAGTGTACGTAAGATGTCTAAAATGGTTACAGAAAAATACGAAAAAAAATTATTTAATCGCAAAATTATCACACATTCCTACATTTTGTGAATTTGTTTTGCTTTTCCTACAATTTTTGAACTTGAAATTTCCCCAGGTGAAGGGGCACAAGCATTTTTGTGCTGAAAAAACTTTCCAAATTGTTCACCTTCCACTAATGTTATGCGGCCAATAGAATTTCAAAAATTAAAAACAAAGCACTACTGTTTAATTTTCACTTGATCACCAGATATTTATTTAAACTTTATAATTTTTTTATTTTATTTTATTTGGTTTGAATATGTTTTTGTCACAGAGTTACATCGAATAATAGAAATATTTTATTTACAAATAGCATTTACAACGGAAAAATTTGTATATAACATCAAAATTTAGGTATATAAGAGTAAAAATAACAATAACTTGAAGTTTGAGTTATATACAAGCGCAATTATATAAAATAAGTAAAATGTAACTGAACGAGTTATGTACATATATACTATTGCAAGAGCTGTGCAATACAATATAGCGAATCCAATACATAATAACACAGTACATGAAGAAATTCTTAAATTCAAACAACAATTTTATGATGCGTCGATTGATGCGTCAACACCAGTGGCCCTATTCTGGCTATTCCCTGAGAATTGGGAATTGGGAAAAATATTGCTATATTTCCAAACTTCAATAATTCCGAATTTTTTATTCCCTGATTCCCAAAAGTGTATTCTGGCGTAATTGGGAATCATCCAATGGGAAAAAACCTATTTCAAATTTTACAGCTGCCATTATGCAAAAATTGTATTTTCTACATATAAAATAAAAACTTTACCGAACTACGTTGTAAATTAAATATTGAAAATACACAAAACAAACAGTTTCTTCTAATTCTCAAAAAAAAAATTTGGGAAAAATAAACGTCAAAACTTACATAAAATGGAATTAATTTTTCCTTACATTAAAAATTTCCAATCGCCAGAATACACTTTTGGAAACAATAATTCCAAACTGCTAGAATACTGTCAAAATAGTTCAATTCCCAATTCCCAGGGAATAGCCAGAATAGGGCCACAGGTGGTAATTTTTGGTACGATTTTTCCAAATTTGTACGGCCATCACTGGCATCTATGTAATGTATATTGACTTAATAACCAAACGAGTTGTAGTAAGCTTTTATTTCAATTTGACCAGAATGCTGTTGTTATGAAATTTTTTTATAGTTTGGTTTAAATAATTCAATTATTACAAGAAAATGAAAACGATTTACTTAAACGATATTCGTATATGTTGAAATTCAAACATTTATGAAAGAATTTCAGAAATCATTATTAAGAATTTGTAACGTTTTCATTTAAAAATTTGTCTTAGGAAAAAAAAAAGATTTCCCATATGTTTTGTGTGTTTTACTGTGAAAAGTTTCGTTTTTTCCTCGTTTCTAATTCCCTTATAAAAGCTCAGATTTTTTGATTATGGCTCTATAAA
Source organism: Tipula vernalis (assembly GCA_958295665.1). Taxonomy (NCBI): domain Eukaryota; kingdom Metazoa; phylum Arthropoda; class Insecta; order Diptera; family Tipulidae; genus Tipula; species Tipula vernalis. The sequence goes on along the minus strand of OY282558.1, from coordinate 129,834,533 downwards.
ATACAGGGTGCTCTGCCCAGAAGCCGCGAACGAGGGACGCGGTGACTCTGTGGGGCATTTGACCTGAAAAGGGCCGATTATTTTTTAGTCAAACTAGGATATCAACAAGTACCTCAGTATAATAGACTCTTAAAGCCGTTGGGTATTGTTGTATAGTTTTTTTAAGTCGGTGGTGGGCAAGACAAAATTTATTTGGTCGCTAACAATGGAAAGATGTCTTATTTATTTGAATAAGATGGATTCTCTCCTTCTTCTACTGCAAAGAAGCGTTGTATCCATAGCAAAATAACACAATACGCACATTTAATCACTGTGATTTTATTACACAACTGACAGTCTGTACCATGCATATTTAAACGTATTTACAATTCGAAGTGAAGAGAACTGATTGTGAATAAGTGATGAAAAATGTTTTATAAAATTTTTCCAGGGTAGTATAAGTGATTGTAACTTACCATCTGCACTTATTATTGGTTGAATTGTATAACTGTGTGTTAATTTTTTGGTAGTTTTTGAAGACCAGCATGTGTTTCTAGAGTGAAACCTGATTGGTCAGAGAGACAGATTTGATGCTCTTATTCGGAATTTCACCTGTCCTACAAAGTTAACTGTGTTTGTGTCACGAATTTTTTTATTTTTCTGGATACGATTTGATGTTTTATTTTGAATGTACGGAACCATTTTGATGATGCTTTAAATAAATCAGAAGATAATCCAACATCTTATCTGGCTTTCAAAGCCCATCGTTTTAAATCAACGTCATGTGTTGCAGTCCTTCCACCACCCTCGTTCGATTGATTCTCCCACTTATTTACCTAAAATAATTATAAGCGGTAAACATAAAATTAAGGTAAGGGGTGTAATTAGGCTGCCATAATATTGAACCTCTTATTTTCCCAAACTTTGAATTTGAAAAAACAAACATTGAATTTGGTCAAACATTTTTTTTTTTTTTTTTTTTTTGAAAAAATAGTCCACCTTATAGGATCCACCATTCTAAATTTCCAAGATTTGACAACGGATACATGTTCAGCGACCCCAAAAGCCCTCGTATATCAATTTTCGTGCAAACCTTGTTGGTACAAAACTCAAATAATTTATTTGTGATAGGATAGTTTACCCCGAAACACGTTAACTTCATTTTTTCATATAGGTTTTAGGGGATGCAACTCCTTTAGTCTAATTTTACAAGGATTACAAACTTTTTAAAAGAAACAATTTCCATTTGGTTTTGTTTAAAAATATTGTGTACAAGGGAAGATATTTGCAAAAATATGTTTTAGGGGTGAAACTTAGGGGTAGTTTTCACCCCCTAAAATACATCCTCTAATTCGTCTCGCTTATTATTTATTTAGAGTTTTAAGCCGGGTACGTTTTTTCTATCCAATTAAATATACGATCTGGGGTGCTTTTCTTGAAATATTACGAAAACTTTCGTAATTAGGGTTAGTATTAAAGTAATATGATAACTAGGGTTAAAACTAGGATTTTCGTAATACTTTGACACTAACTCGCAATATGAAAGTTTTCGTAATAGTTCAAGAATAGCACCCCCGATTTTACAACTTTAAGTATGTAAAAATGTTTGATTTTGACCGATTTTTTCAAATTTTGAAAATTTCACATTTTAAGATTTTCAGTTGGGCATCGTTATACAAAATAAATAAATTATTCAAAGCAAAAAATCCCAAAAAATCAAGTTTTTAATTGTAAAAAATTTTTGAAAAGCTATTTTAATTCATTTTATACCTTAGAAAATGGGGGTTGCCGCCGCAAACATTCGCTTTAATTTTGTTTTGTTTGTTTTACATTCGTAGAAACTGGAACAATTAATTTTGTGTTTCTTAATAATTATTCACATAGTAAAATACTAAAGCATTGGACCCTATGCGCAAGGATGACAAGAAAAGGTCAGAAAAATTTCAAAAACATTTACATTTATAATAATATTTTTCAAAGCCAATTAAAATTGGTCCTTTCAGCACAAGGATGGCGTGAAATTATGTAAAACACAAATTTAAATGCCAGAAGAGCCCATTAGATTTATATTAAGTACGATCAATTATAATTTGATAATAAAATAATCCTACATAGTTTCTTGTCATTCTTGCACGCAGAGAACCACTGATACTGTTCATCCTTGCGCAAAGGCTCCAATGCTAAATGGCTTTGGAGAGTTCTCTATTTTAGTATCTGAATAATTAAAAACACAAATTGTTGAAAAACGTTCTAATTTCTATAAATATTGGAACTTTAATAAATCGTCAAGGCGGCGGTAGACCCCATCCTCCAAGATCAACAACGAACTAAAATAATTTTTCTAAAATTATTTATAATTAAAAAACTTGATTTTTTGTGATCTTTTTTCTGGATTTTTATTTTGCGATTTGTTTGCTTGCCTATTTGCTTGCCCTCGACTTCTCAACAGTAAAAATACCAGCAGGATCCAATACATATTTCTTTACTACGATCAACTACAATTTGTTATCAAAAGGATGCTACATACTATCTTATCATTCTTGCGCCTAGAGGGCTTTAAGGATTTTTCAATTTTAATATGTGAAAAACAAATGTAAACAATAATATAATATAAATATTTTTGCGTAAAGGCTCCAATGGAGAGTTCTTTATTTTATTAAGGGAATAATTACTAAGAAAGGCCTATTTTGAAGAACATTCTAATTTCTAGTAAAGTTGTTGTTTTAATAAATCATCAAGGCGGAGTAGGGATGGAGATGCCGCCCCCGTTTTAACGATATATTAAAATTCCAACATTAATAGAAATCAGAACATTTTCAAATTTTTTTCTTTTTCAATAATTAATCCTGTATTCAAATAGATAATTCCGAAAATGTGACAAATTTTTCAAAAATATTTATGTTTATCTTATTATTATTTACATTTGTGTCTCACATACATAAATTGATAACTCCTCAGAGCTAATCATTGGTCCTCTGTACGCAAGGATGACAAGAAAATATGTAGATCGCTTGTTATCATATTATAGTTGATCGTAGTTAACAAAAGTCTGATGCCTCTAGGCATTTTACCTAGTGTTTTTCAAGATTTTTTTGCGGAATTTTATTGTTGAGAACTTGAGGTGCTTCCTTATATTCGGCCGAATACTTAATAAGTTACTATCGTGACCCTAAAAAAAAGCCCAAAAAAACCAAAAATTCCTGGAAAAAAATTGTTTTAAATAAAACAAACTTATGAAATGTTACTTTCATTCGTTTTATACCTTAGAGTATGGAGCTGCCGCCTCCAAACCCCCGCATTAACGATTCATTAAAATTCCAACATTTTAACAAACTCCCGCTTTCACACAAAATCAAGCAACTCCTTTTTTCAAGTTCGTGGGAAATAAAGGTTTCGTGTTTCAAATTTTTTACAGGTGGAATATTTCAATTTGATAGATTTATTTTATGTATTCTTGTTCATAAAATATTATATTTCAAACGTAGTCATTAGTTTTCCAAAAAAGCAACCAATAGTAAAATCATAACTAATCTAAGTTGACGAAAAAAATTTCCTAGCAAAAATTTGTGACTATTTCATAGAAAACCTAGTATCTTTGAAAGCTACTAGGTTCTGTTTAAAACTGGGCGAAAATTTTACAAAATTTTTTTAAAATTTTTAGTAACTCCAACTTTCTATGAAAATGTAAAATAACCCATTATTATTGTATAACCCAAGCTGCTAGGGGCAACGTGAGTTATATTTTATATAACAAAATGTTGAATAGTAATTGGAAAATTATTCGTAGCCAAATTGAATGAAAAACTATATTTAACTGTCCAAAAAGTAGTTAAATTAGAGTACACCATGACAATTTAAAGAACGGTCACTATGATAAAATATATTTCAAAATTCAATGCTCCACTGTGAAAACACAAAATGGAACTATTTCTTATTAATTTACGCAATTTATTTCAACAAAAGTGGATAAAATGTTGTATGCTACTCGTGAGCAAAGAGATATTATCCACTAGGGATAATGTGACAAACTTATCCCTCGTGGATAATATCTTGTTTTGCTCACTAGCACCTTAAATAACTATTGTCCACGACTAACGTATAATACACTCATTATTCGTTTGTTTCTTCAATTATAATGATATCCATTATTCACTGCTAGTTTATCTAGTAGTCCTTTTTTCCATTACTCACTACTACCAAATTAAAATTTCATTTTTGAAATTTTATCTAGTAGTTTGTCGTCAAGGCGTCAAAATGTCAACATAAATTATTTTAGGTTTATTTAAAGATTTGATAATAAAATACAATTTTTTATCGGTCGTGGACAAAGTATCGTATTCTACTCGCATATAATGGCTGTTATTCACTCAGATGATTTACGACACTCGCCTATCGGCTCGTGTCAGTAAACTTCATCTTAGTGAATAACAGATATCATTACATGCTCGTTGAATAATAACTATTATTTTATTAAATTCGATGTACGCTGCATTAGTACGCTTACAGTTTTTGGCAGGACGTAATTCATCACATTTTATTTATATTGTATTCAAATAAAAAATTAATAAAATATAAAAAAAAAATGAAACTTTTTAGTTTTTTACAGCTAATTCATCACATTTTTGGATTACTAGTTAGCATAAAAAAAAAAATATTAGTTATAATCTTAAAAAAAATTATTTATGCAAATGGCACAAATCGGGTGCGTTTTCATTAGATTTTAATCCTCGCCAAAAAAGCCTTTTACATGGCATTTGCAATTTGTTTTCCTTTTTAGCAGCATTCCTGTTGATTCGGTTTGTTATGTTTTCAAATTCATTGAACGTATCACTATTGTGTGTATTCTAATAATACAGACTTTTTGATCCTCGACGGAACTCGAAAACTTTTATTTTGTTTAGAAAAGATAGCTCAACATTTTTTGATCGTTTCTGGCAGATATTTTTAAAACTACAGAAATCGGAAAAAGTAAGAAGTCGGCAATCGTTTTTCCCATTGGCTTCTTGCGTGTTTTTCCACTTTTTTGCCGATATTGCCATGTACCGAATCTACTCGCATGTATGAGTGCCCTGGTTCAAAATATTTAGTTGTGATGGTGTCTGGGCTCCAGTTCTGATTAATTACTGTCAGTAATGCTGAATACAGTGTCAATTTTTTTATATGAACGGAGTAATTGTCAGCCCAAAATATAAATTTCGACACATCACGTCATGAATGTTGAATAATGTGTATAAACAAAGATGCAACATCTGAGGCGGACCACCCAGTTATGGCCTCATGCCAAACGACACACAGATTAGTTTCATCGTGTTTATGGAGTGGTGCAAACGTTACATTGAACACCACTAATCTACTTTCGGTATTATAATGGCCTTTTGCGTATCAACCATAAATATATTTACGGTTCGTGGCCATTCATATGTCTTATTAATTTTGTCAAATTTCCGGGCTTCCGTATAATTAAATTTATGACATTTTTTATAGTATTCGGTTGTTCGTAAATTTCAAACCGCATTTTTTTTTTTTTTGCAACTCCAAACGACTAACAATATTGCATCGCGACCAGGTCGACTGGTGCATATTTCATTTTCATTTTCTAACGGCCGTGATGATTCGCTGTGATTTGGTGGTGGTATTTTTGTGTTGGATTTCAACAGCGATGATTTATGATGACGGAACAAAAATCTTCCGTGGCGTGTGACGTTTCTGTACTAATGGTTCGCTGTGATTTGCTAATGGTGTTTTATTTAATGGTGTTAGGTTTGTCACATAATAATTCTGTAAATTTGGTGGTTGTTGAATCATATTCCATCGAAAGTTCGTTGGAATAATATGTAATATCGGATTTCGAAGCCGTAGTTACCGAATGACCCCTAAAAGATATTGTAGTAAGAATAAATCTTTGAATATAGAAACAAAACTAAAAAACAGAACGAAGTTTTTGAATTATTTGACCAGCTTAAAAAGAATTTTCCCATAAAAATATTACTTTTATTATTAAAGTAGAACTGAATTAATTTGTTAGCAGGGCCGTATAGAAAAACTGCAATTTCCCACAAAAGATAGTAACTTACGTAAAATTAATATGTTTTGCATGAAATATTATGTTCATAAAATTAGAAAAAAAAATATTTTATTACATACATAGCCTAGCAATTTTCAAAAGATACTATGTTTTAGGCGCAATCTACTCAAATTTCTGTCAACAAAACCAAATATCTTTTTAAAGTTGCTAGGACCTGTAAAAATTTTTTTTTATTTTTCCTCGTGACTACATTTTTTCTATATTACTGCTATCCTGTAACTAACGGTTATCACACTACTAAACAGTCGTTATACATTTACGAGGAATTATATATGTAATAGCAATGTATATATTCATCTCTTTCATTTTTATAGATGCTAGGTTCTGTGTGAAATTTTTTGCTAAATAAACAATTCAATAAAAGTTACTAAAAGTTTGTTTTCTCAATAAAGTCGTCAATAGATGTGAACTAAAGTTCTTTGACTGTTAAGCAGATAATTTGATTGGAGATTCATAGAACAATTAATCACAAAATCTAGCAAGTCGCAGTTGCTACTTTTTGCGTTTTCATGGGAGCAAATTAGAGCTAATTATTCACAAACTAAAATAGAGAACTCCTTAAAGCCACTTAGCATTGGACAATTTGGGCTAGCAAGATGAGAGGAAAACGATAACAAAAACTCCTCAAAGCCCCCTAGCACTGGTCCTCTCTCAAGGATAACAAAAAATTATCAAGTATATTTTTGTTTTATAAAGTAGTTAATAATTATTCATTGGAGTCCTCGTTTTTAATGAGGCACATGATTTTGTATGTTTTGTGATTTTTTTTTTGGGAATTCCAAAAAATACATCGATTAGCAAAAAAAAAGCGTCTGACCAATTTATTTCTTTTAGAAGCCTGAAGATTTCAGGATTTTAATTTTTTAAGTTATTTATTTGTTATGTTTTTTAGAATTTTAGATATTTAAGGTTTTGGATTTATAGGGTTTAGGTTATTAAGTGGGGTCCGAACGCCGAAAGGCCAAATGGGTCTGAAGGCCGAATGTCGAAAGGCCGAATGTTGAAATGCCGAATGGGTTGAATGGCAGAACGCGTGGAAAGGCCGATTGGGTCGTAAGGCCGAATTTTCATCAAATTTTCTTTCATTTAAATCAATATTTAAAACCATTGAATTTATTTCTTAATGTAAAATGATTAAAATAAATTGAAAATACGTGCTAATAAATCCTGTCTATGTAGCATATTAATGGGACAGTGGTAAAACCTTGCAAAATTAAAATATCGAAAAAATAATCAAAATAACAAAATTTAATTATAGAATATAACTATAAAATTTTTCGAATTTTTTTATCTCGAAACGGAAAAAATTCAAATTAACTTTTTTTTTTAATTTAAGTAGAAAATATTTTTTTGGAATCATTACATTTCAGAAATTTCAAAAAGAAATCGAGAAATATATTGTTAATGTAAATCAAAAATTTCCATTTTGAGCATTTACATAACATGAAACATTTGTGTTACATCTATCAGCAGAAGCGATACGACTGATACAATTCCTTTGATCTGTGTCTGCAAGGTTGACGTAGCATTTACCAAAATACATTCGCCTATTCTATACTAACCCAACGAATTAAGCCTACCAAAACCCAATTTGAAACATTTGTGATGTATCTATCTGTAGACGCGTGTGTGCACACACTTTGACAATTGTGTTCCTAAATTTTCGTTTTTCAGATTTCTTTCCTGAATTTTATGTTCTGATTTTTGTTATGTTTTTTCGGGAGACAGGTATACGTAAATAGTTATGATGTTACATAAAGTCACATAAATAGAATTATTTATTATATAATAATAACAAAATCATATTATTTATTTGGGATTTGAGATAATTCGGGATTTCGATTTCAAGATTTTAAAAATTCGATATTTCGAAATTCGAGATTTTGAAATTCGAGATTTCGATTCCGAGATTGTGATATCGATATGACTTTTGCCCAGATATACCCAACCCATTTTTCCCGGAATTTTGTTTTGATTTTATCTATTTTATTACTATGGATTGTAAAATTTCTGATTTTTACTTTCTTTTACGTGGGTTCGAAATGATGTCCCAGTGAATTTTACTCCAAATCGGCTAACCGGAAGTGGCCACTCCCTTGGTCCAGAAAATTTATTTTGCAAACACCTTAAAAGTATAAGGTTTACAAAAAGCTACTTAATACAAAATATTTCCAAAAATAAAAAATTTAAAAAAAAAAATTCTCAAAATTCGCTGTTCGTAAAAGAAAGTCGTGTGTTGGCCACACCTACATTTTTTTTTCAGGTAAATCTAGTTATCCCAAGAAATAATTTTCAAGCTAAATTTAAAAAAATAATAATTGATTTAATTGATTGATTTTAATGCTTCGTCAACCTTGCAGACACAGACCAAAGGAATTGTATCGCTCGTATCGCTTCATCTGATAGATGTACCACAAATGCTTCATGTGACGACAAAAGTCTAAAAATGCCTATAAAATTTATTTTTCATTTATTTTGAACAAAATATTTTTTCTGGATTTTTGTCTGGATTGCTTCTTTAGTAATTTCTAGATGTTTTTTTTGGGGGATTTTTTTTCTGGATTTTCAATTATTCTGGATCTTGAAATTTCTGGATTTTTTTTTCAGACAAATATAGTGATCCCAAAAATTTTGATAAAAATATAAATTTTGGTTTTCATAAAAATATAAATTTTGAAAATTTTCATTCATAAAAAGATGAAAAATTAAAATCAATTTTGACACAAACGCCAAATCGGCCTTTCGACCCTTTCGGCCTTTCGACAATCGGCCTTTCGACATTCAGGATGTCGGCCCTATTCCTTGCAATTAGCACACAAAAGTAGGAAAAAATAAAAAAAATAAAATGGACTCTCTCTTCTTCTTTTTGTGTACCAAAATTTTTGTCTTCCTATAAAAAAATGAGGAATTCAGTACCTCGAGGTAAGAAAATAAAATAACAACAATATTATTTTTATGTTAACAATGTTAGGACAATTGTTTGAGTCACTGTATATCATAAAATTTAAAATTTCTCTCACAGTTTCATAAAATTAAAACTTTTTTCCAAAATACAATTGGAATAAATTTCAAAATCACTGTATAAGATATCAAGACAAACTAGACAAACGATTAAAACAAAACAAAATAAAATATAAATTCTATCAACGCATCTCATCCAATAAAAATTGTTTTCAATCCATGCCCCAACATTTCCACTCGCGCAACACAAATTAAATGTGTTTAAACCGACGGAAACGCTTCCTATGAACAACGGCAATCCAAGAATAAGTAACACATCCAAAATACAAGCAAATTCTTCGGCAATGCAACAATTAACATTCACACACACACATACACACACACACACACACACACTTGCACATACGTCAATGCAACAATTAACATCCACCAAAATACCTTCAACATCATTATTAGATTCATTACATATATGTAATATAATGAAATTCACAATAATTACCATTTACCGTAGACACTAAACTAAGATACCCTAATGCACATTTTTATACCCCATGTATAGTTGTTGTCTTTATTTTTTTTTTAATATACAAAGAAAAAATTGTACACAATTCGTGTGTTGCGAAAATACCTGTCTAACGGTACTTGAGAGCACCGTTAATTTATTTTTGAACACGTTTGATCGATTAAAACTATTAATTACACTACACTTATATATGTACATTAAAAAACCAAATTCTGCACTATATAACACAACACAACACATCACATCAAAACTATTATTACAATACACTATTACACTACATAACAACAATACAATAGTAACACTAATTTAATTAATTTTATCTAATTTCAATCAATTTAAACTTAAGAAATAAAAATTTAAATTTAAAATAAAATAAAATAAATTTCACTTACGGAGATAGACTAAAACACGGTCATCTCCATCGAGGGTACATCGTCAACCCAAATTAACTTATTATTGTTGTTTCTACTGAATAAATGAATTTAAGTTTTTACGTACAAAATGTTTATTGAAATAAAAAAAAATTTTGTATTTAAAATTAAAAAATTAATTATTAAATTTTTATACCAGTTTCACAATTAACTAGAATTTTTATTAGTTTTAGGAATATTAACTTTAATTTTAAAAAAATATTTCTTTAATGAAGTTAATTATTTTACTATATTTAAGGAAGGAATACCTAGATTCAAAGAAAAATTTTAACCACAATAATTTGTAAAGTTCCATTAATTTATGCCTCTAAGTTATAAAAGTTATCAAAAATTCATCAATTTTTTATGGACGGTGCCAATTATTGGCAAAATATGAATTATTGTTCATATAGTTTATGTTTAATTTTCCAAAATCGTACAATTTTTGACATTAAACTATAAATTTGATAACCTTGGAATTAGTCACACCTTTCTTACATTTAAAGCGGCGATTTTTAATACAAGCTTGTAAATGATTGAATTTGCCTTCTTTAATTAAAATTAATAAAATTTTAAGTTTTAGGTGTCTCAAGATTTAGTTTGCTATTAGATGTCTAGGTTTTCTTAAATTTTAATGTTTTTGAAAATGAGAATGTAGGTAGCTTTTTAGATATTATGTTTTTCTGACTTTTAAAGATTTGGGAATTTAGATTTTAATGTGAAACCAAATAAATTGAATGACAGAGAATGCAGTGCAAATCCAAAAATAATTACGTCAGCAAATTGTTACAAAATTAAAATTAGTCGTTCGAGAGTTGGTTGGGACGAGTTCTAATTTAGTTTCGCCAAGTATTTAGATATATAGACCCAAGTTCCAAAACATTTGAAGAGAATAATTATAGAAAGGTGTACATATGCGTTCCAAATGTTTAATCGGTTTTGAGTCGATGTGGCTGTTAGTCACAGCACGAAGAAGAGATGGGAAGTACGATATTGTCTTGGTTTACCATTATCGCAATTTTATTTCTCACCAGGCTAGTGGGGCACACCACTCGAAATATTGTTTGATAATATCACAAATTTCATTTTATTTAACTGCGTGTTATGCCAAATTATTTTTAAAAGACCCTATTTGTACTTTTCATTGCAACAATACAAACAATTTCCTTTCGTTTCCCCAATTCATACACTTGTTGATCGCTGCACACTACATATGTACATATAATGTCTCACCTTTAACAAAATTATTGTACATAAACTACATAAGATACCTTAAAATGATCAGACAGACTGGCGAACAGGAAATCAAAATTTACAATCAATAAACATAACAATATAAATATATCGTACACACAAAAATAAACATTAAAAAAACATAAGTTGAATACAAAAAAAAACTTTAACTAAACGAAGAAGAATGCAGTTTTTATGTAAGAACATAAAAAAAAAACTTTGCAATAAAAGCATATTATGTGCATTAGAACATATAAATTCAAATATAGCGATATAGACATGTTTTGCTGTCGTGTATAAAAATGTTTGCAAAAAACGATCGGTACAAAAAGCACTCAACATCGACGTCATTTCTCACCACCTACATAATATTCGTGACGTAGTACATACATGTTTTTATATAAAACGATTTTTTTTTTCTTTTTAAAGCGACTAATCCTAGTTCTATATAATATGCATACACAACATAAAATATAACACATAAATCATATTAAAATGATTTATGTATGTCGTTCTGAACCTCTTCAAATGACATAATTTACATGAGAATACGATTTTTTTTTTTTTTTACTTTTCAGTAATTAACCTAAATTGCTTTAAACAAAATTCTCATATGTTTGAATCGCGGCATGCGCGCAAACAAATTATCTAACAACTGGAAATCGCAACACTTCAAAATTTCTATTTACCTTCTAATTATATTTCTAATAACCATAATTGTGGATAGCACAACGTACAACAACTACAAATAAAAACGTGACAACAAATATATGTGTTTATTTCTACAGTCATAATTACTGTACAACACTGTCATTATGGTGAATGTGGTTTTTGGATCAATTAATTTTTTTTTTTTGCTTTTATTATAACGCCGTGTGTATTTGAAGGGAACTTGAGAATTATAAATGGCATACATAAGTACTTTTCGTTAGAAAATAATACAAAAAAAAAATCGTAAGTAAAAAAAAATATCAGTTTTTATTTCGAATAAAACCTTTATTGTAACTAGGGGAAACCATAAACAATTGTTTTAACCATGCAGCTTTAAAATTATTTTGATTTGTTTTAAATTCGAAAGTCAATTATTTTGTAGGCAAGTGTTTCCCGATTTGGTTCTTTTCACTGTGTTGGCATTAGACCAGTCGAGGAAGGCCATTTGGTAGTTGATCAAATTGCCCTACAAGGCAAATTGTAGATATGAAAATATTTGATTTAAAAGTTTCAATTTGTTATTTCAATTGTCAACTCAATTCAATTTTAGATGGGATTCTTAAAACGTTTTGTGCCCAACAGCGATGAAACGTCGTTGTTTATATTATTGTTCCAGTCATCTGAAGGTTAGTACACTACAGTTAATAGAAGGTTAATATATAACTAGTTGTTAGTGCGTCAAAAAAAGATTGATCGAGATAGAGCTTTAATTCAAATTTTACTTACTAGCTGTTTAACCATTTGACATGATAAATAACACTCACCAGCAGAGAAAACGGGCCACTCTAAAAAAAATTATTTTCATGCGAATGTCTTTCTCCGCACTAGCTGGAAACAAATGAAACAAAATCCACATTATAGCTCATTCAAAACAATCTTAGAAAATGTGGATGAGACCTACTCTTTCCAAACATGTGGTTGAGGTTTTTCGAATTTTGAACAGAAACCAAACCATGAAAAAATTTTAAAATTTTATTTAAATTTTCACAAACATAAACACAACAACAAAATCATAATTAACCAACCAAAAATGTTTAGTAACGTGTATTGTTCCCCCATGCTTGAATAACCGCTATTATCCTCCGTCCTATACATTTGATCATCTGTTAGATATCGCACGGTGAGATATTACAGACATTCATCCCAAACACTAGAATGGCTATACTATATTATGATTGGCTAAAGGGCATTTTGATTCCCACAAATGAAAAGAAATTAATGCCTTAATGGAAATTCTTACTTAGGCTGTTAGTGAATGTGTTAAAAACTTGTTAAAAATTAAAATTTTAACAGTAAATTTAAAATACTATATTTTTGTATTCATCACAGTAAAAATTTAACGCGATACTGACCGTATATAAATTTTGGCAGATGTTGTTAAAAAAACATAGCCTAATATTTCATTAATTCGGTATTCATTGTTGTTCATGTATGCCATCAACGTATCCATTTAATTTGAACTATGCATTTAACATTTTATAAGAAATAAATATTTGGACATACTCGTATAGGGAAAACGGGCAAATGTAGTTGTAGAATTTCTACTATGGCCCGATGTCGCAAACTCTCTTGTGGTAGAACGAGCAGAAATATTTCCAAAAACAGAATGAATTCATGTATGAAAATCCTGAATACAATTATGAGAAATAAAAGAACATAATATGGCAACATATAATTGGCATGTGTATAACGTATTGTGCTGACTCTATTAGAAGTGAATTCCGAAAATTTAAAACTTCCATTATTATAGAAGATCTACATATATCGCATAAACATGTTATTTAATCTATCTCTGCTATTTAGTTATTATTAATTAAAAATAAATGATTGAAATTTTTTTTGTTGTCACAATAATAAGGTACATTTTTGTACAATTTAAGATTGTCAAAATTTTAACCAATTCACACAGCAAAATATGTTTTGGTAGTTAAAAATATTTCACCTCGATTATTTATTTTTTACCTAACTTTTAACTAAATATTTTTAACACATTGACTAACAGCCTTAAACACTTTATATAAACTAAAATGTAATGTTTTAAACCTATATTTGAACAAATCATGTCGCAAATTGAAAATCATTCGCAAATACATATATTAATTTTAAAATTATGAGTAAATCCAGAGTAGAAATAATGACAAAAAGTAAAGCAGAAAAATTATGGCTTTCAAATGAGATTTAATTATTGTATACCTATCCCTCGATTAACACGGTATTTGATTAACACGGATTTGATTTAACACGGTCAACGAATTGAGACAAAGTCTTGATTAACATGCACAGAAGTTTCGCCGCGTTAATCAAGTACCGTGTTAATCGAAGGACAGGTGTATTAGTCGCGATTAACACGGTTTTGAGTTACACGGTAATTTGGTGGAACGTAATTACCGTGTTAATTGAGGGACAGGTGTATACTAAAATCAACCAGCTCACAATGAAAGTACACAATTTACTCGTGCATCTACAAATAGCGAAAAAAGATACGATAATGCGTGATTTACACGTTCCAACAATGTTTTTCCAACTTTTTTTGTTGAGACTTAGAGCTACACGCAATAGAAAATATTTACATGCGATAAAAAGAGAAAAGTATAAAACAAAAATGTCGGGCTTGCTATAATCTTTTGTCGGTATAAAATTGACAATATAATTTTTGACAGATACTTTTGGTACAAAACAAAGATTCTTAAATATATATTTCTATTTAAAACGAATAAAAGTAAAAATAATATATAAATATGGAAAACCTAGGTGAGCTTCTAAATATAATATTTAGCGAAAGTGAATGTGAAGAAGACAGTTCTTTGACGAATATCTTATTTGAAGATATTGAATGTGAAAGTGGTCGCAAAAAACAAAAAATAAAAAATAAAAGAAGATATTGGGTTCGCCCTTATTATTGTGAGCGGGACAAAGCTGGGGCTTTTCAAAATGTTGTTTTGCCGCTGAAAATCTCAGTTCGACGAACTTTTAGCAATTGTTGGACCGGCAATACAAAACAAGAGTTTATTAGAAAAATAATACAACCTAGCACAAGATTGGCTATCACGCTCAGGTATAACTAAACTTTTATTTATTTAAATATTAATAGAAAAATCGAATGTGCTACATTCATTTTTCAGATATTTGGCAACTGGTGAGTCGCAAAAAAGCCTGTCGATTGTTTATAAATGCTCACCAGCAAGTATTCATTTCATAATAAGAGAAACGACCCAGGCAATTATAAATACACTTAAGCTAAAGGTATTTAAAAAAGTTAATGAAGCACATTTCATAGATGTTGCAAATGGCTTCGAAGAAAGATGGAATTTTCCACACTGCATTGGCGCTATAGATGGAAAACACGTCTCTATACAGGTAGCTTCGAATCTTATATTAAGCCAAAATTAGAATTGTATGTATAAAAATGCTTTTATTACCAGGCTTCATCGTATAGTGGATCGACATTTTTTAATTATAAAAAAAAAATTCTATCGTGCTCATGGGAATCAGTGACCATGATTACAATTTTATTATGTGTGGATGTGATATAGGGGCCGCTGCAAGGCAAAGTGACGGAGGCATTTTCCGTAAGTATACAACCGCATTTTGCAAAAATACCAAATATAATTTTGATTTATAGGTTACCGCAGCCATCGAATATATCGGACCGTTGTGTCAATATGCCATATGTGTTTGTTGCGGATGATGCCTTTGGCCTTCAGAAAATTGTTTCGGGATATTGGTGACAAAATGGAGAGTATTTAGACAACCAATAATTGCAAATGTAAGTTATTTCATTTGTTCATTTGAATAATAGTTACATTTAAATAATTTTAATTTTACAGGTTGATACAGCTGAAAAAATAATAGACGCCTGTGTGTGTCTCCATAATTGGTTGAGACAGCAGTCTTCTCCAATACCATATATCTCGCCTGGCTTAGTGGACTTACAAAATAGCGATGGAACGCAAACCGATGGGACTTGGAGAGCTGAAGTTAATGACAATGTGAGAGGCATACAGACAAAATCATTCAACTCAACAAAAGAGGCAGAGGAAATACGAAATAGGTTTTCATTTATTTGGGTATTTTATTTATCATTAAGAAAATTAACATTTCCAATACCTTGTGAAACAGGAATACCCTGTAACAAAAAAAAAATCAACGAAGACAAACAAAGGAGAAAATAGTTTAGTTTTAAAAAGTATGTCAAAGAAGAAAGACGTAAATTATTGGTTTTTTTTAATAAAATGTATTTCTGCGTTATCGACTAACCGTTGACTTTTATTTTGTTTAACCTAAAATTTTAAATTACAAATCGGGTTTTAGTTCAGAAGTGGGATAAAGTACTTAAAATACGTGACAATAAAGTGCATTCGAATGAAATTAAAAAAAAACAAACGGTGAACGTAAAATAAATCAAGAACGAAACGTGAATATCTGTTAATTGGTGCAGGAGAGTGAGAGAGTAATACAGTTATATATAATAACGGAACTTTGTGGTATATAAAATTGCACAGGGTGAATCCCATCAAGTTGTTATGGATTTTTCAAATCTTTCGGTTGCGCAATTACGAATCGAATGCGGTAAACGTGGGTTAAGCAATAACGGGAAGCGTAAAACGTTAGCGGAACGGTTAGAAACGTATGAAGATGAAACGTCGCGATTACAAGTGAACAATGAAAATTGTTACGAGTTGCAGCAAACTAGTGGCAATTTTACGAAATCTAAGCTTGGAAACATTAGTAGTACTCCTAGCGAAGTGAATAAACGAAATACTTGTGATGCAAACGAACTAAATGATGTAATGTTGCATTCGAAAAATGTTATTTACGAGCGAAATTTAACGGAACTTGAACAGCGAATACATTCTTTAGAGCGAGAGAAAGTGCTTATTGAGCGTGAGCGTATGCTTAATGAGGAATTATCGGAATTGTCGCGTTACAAAGCAAACGACGATAAACATACTACATTCCCGGAGAGGGATACCAACCGTAATTCTCAAAATCAATTTAATCTTATACCCCGTGATGTGATCGATATACTCCCTGAATTTGATCCTGCAAGGGCAGCATTATTAACGTCGGAACAATTCGTTCAAAAATTTGAATCGCTGATGAATATTTATGACATAAATGAACGAATTATTATGTTAACAATCGGGAATAAACTAAAAGGATCGGCTAAATTATGGTTTAATTCAGTTCAATGCGTATTTATCAAGTGGAAAATATTTGCAGACGAATTGATGAAACATTTTAAGTCACATATGGGCGAAGCAGAGTTACACGACAAGTTACGATCAAAAATTCGCAAACGAGACCAAACGTTGATTGAATATTATTATGAAATGTGTGCCATCGGCCAACGTAAAGTTTCAGATGAGGCTTTAATAAAGTATATAATTTTGGGGCTGAATGATTATCAGCTAAGTGCATCGTTGCGTACACAAATAGTAGCTAATGTGGATGAATTGCGTCAACGTATCGAGTGGTATTCGAGCATGCGGTAAGGAAGTGCGCAGAGTGCACGGACTACAAATGCTGAACACAATTCGGTTCGGCTGAATATACAAAGTAATATGAGTACGCCGGGAAAACCAGTTAACAAGGAAGCAACCAACGAAATTCGTCCAGCTAGGACGTATGAATGTTATAATTGTTCAAAACCAGGACATTTGTCTATAAATTGTCCTGAACCACAGAGACGAGAACGATGTAGGAAATGTTCGCGTGTTCATCCGAGGGGACAAACAGAATGTTCTACTATGACTGGCGCTCAAAAATCTTTCAATGGTAGAATAACAACCGACGATGCGTGTTCTTATATCAAAACTGTAATGTTGAACGGTAACGTGGAAGTTTTGGGATTAATTGACTGTGGAAGTCAATGCTCAATGATACGAGAAAGTAACGTGGGGCTTGGAATGGAACGAATTAAATGTAACGTGTTTGTCAAAGGATTTGCAGGTGGCGGTGTGGTTGCCAACGAGAAGATACGAGCGAGGGTTCAAATTGATGAAGTGGCCGATGAGATTGAGTTGCTTATTGTTCCTGACCAATATTTAAATACCCAATCTCTAATTGGTCAAAATTTTATTGATAAACCAACCGTAAGAATGATCAGAGAACACAATACGTTAAAATTTCAAAATCTCAACACAAGCGATACCTTGTTGATTAATCGAACTTTGGACATGGCAGAAAGATGTGATGTTTCAAGTGGCATTTCGTTAAATGGACAAAATGGAGTTATAAATGAAGTCCTATTGGCTGAAATAAATATGGATAAGTGTATGACTCCGAGTGAACGCGAATGTTTATTTAAGTTGATAGCAAAATTCGGTAATTGTTTTGCTCGAAATTTAAAGGAACTGGGGAAAACGGATGTCGAAATGGAAATTAAATTAAAAAATGATGAGCCAGTTGTCTATCGGCCGTATAGACTATCTTACCATCAACGCGAAAAAGTAAAAACAATGATAAGTGAATTGTTGGAACATAAAATAATACGTGAATCTGAATCACCTTATGCTAGTCCAGTCGTCCTAGTTAAAAAAAAGGACGGTGATGAACGAATGTGTATTGATTACCGACAATTGAATAATAAAACGATACGAGACCAGCATCCGTTACCGGTTATGGAAGATCAGCTATCACGACTCAGTGGTAGTAATTATTTCACTGTACTGGATTTAGCATCCGGTTATTATCAGATTACAATGTCAGTTGAATCAATACCTCGTACAGCTTTCGTGACACCAGATGGGCATTTCGAGTTTTTGAGGATGCCTGTTGGAGCACAAGCTTTTTTGTGCTGTTGTTCCCTTTTTTTTGCAGTTGTTAAATTTATTAAAAAAAAAAACTTTAGAATTTGAATGGTTGATGTTTTTTATTTGACGTTCAAAATGTATCTGATTTTTATTAATTATCTTTCGTTGTTAACACATATTTGAGACCAATACATGTATAGCCAAAAATAATGAAGTTGGCAATGATTTTCTTGTTATACAACATAATGTAAATGGTATAATATAATTCTTACATGAAATCGACTATACTTAATTTGTACTGTCAAATATATGTCAACAAACAGTACGTGATTAAAGAAAATATTGGTAATTAATTAATAAATTTAGGTAATAATAATTTTACAATGTTTAGTTTCGTTACAGAACTACAACAATAGATATTTGAATGGCTAACATAATAAATATACTGGGTGGTTAATATATGTGTAATAATAAAGATGTTAAATTAAATTGTATGTGTTTTCTGTTTTGTTCATGAGACATCTGGAGCTGGTGGTCGATGCATGAACATTCTCCCCGCCTTGGAATGGGTCAGACATTTCAATTGTGTCCTGAGGGAGCCGGCAAATTTTTGCTATTCCGCGCTTCAGGATTCCATTGGCAGTTTTAACATCTGCTACACGAACAATACCATCGTGACCACTGTAAACCTTGATCACCCGACCCAATTTCCATCTACGCGGTGGTTGATTTTCATCGTTCAGAACTACTAATTCTCCAACAGAAAGGTTTCGTGTTGCTCTGGTCCATTTGGTTCGTTGTTGGAGAGATTGAAGGTACTCACTTGACCAGCGCTTCCAAAAAATCCGATGATAAAACTCAATTTGCTTCCAAGTGTCTAACGGAGGTCGATCTGTTAGATGAGGCATCGGCAATGCATTGAGTGGTCGCCCAATCAGAAAATGCCCCGGTGTCAGGCAATCGATGTCATCAAGGCTGTTAGTGAGTGGTCCTAGCGGTCGAGAGTTTAGAACCGCCTCTACTTGTTTGATCAAAGTAATCAGCTGTTCGTATGTAAACCTTGCAACACCCATCATACGACGCAGATGAAATTTTGCAAGTTTTACACCTGCCTCATGTAGGCCACCAAAATGAGGGGTAGCTGGCGGCGTGAATCTCCACTCTATCTGGTCTTCTTCACACATTGATTGCAATTCATCGTTTAGCTGTTGGGATGTGAGCAACGTACCATTGTCTGAGAATACACGTTTGCAGAGACCTCGGGTGGCCACAAAACGTTTGAAGCAGCCCATAAATGATTGTGAGCTTAAATCAGAAGCCAATTCCAGATGGATTGCTTTCGTCACGAAGCAGATGAACAAACATAAGTAGGTTTTCGTCGGTGGTTTGCCACGAATTCGGTAGTGGACATAGAATGGTCCGGCGAAGTCCACTCCTACTGTATAGAAAGGTGGTGATGCGGTTACACGGTCCGGTGGTATATCTCCCATTGATTGTGACATAGGAGACGGTCGAGCTCGAAAACATTCTTTGCAATCTCGAACAACCTTCTTGCAGATAGTAGTACCATCAAGTGGCCAATAAGACTGGCGAACGGCAGCTAACAACGCTCGTGGACCGGCATGCAACAGCTTCCTGTGGTAATAGGTAATTAATGTTATTGTAAAGTGGTGAGTGGTTGATAACAAAATTGGGTGTTTTGATGTGTAAGGCAACGCTGTGTGCTGAAGACGTCCTCCAACCCGAATGTTGTGATTACTATCCATAAATAGTGAAAGCGATCGGAGTTGGGGCTGCTTTACGATGAAATTTGCCTTTCCCAACCCGTCGTACTCAACAGGAAAACACTCACGCTGTACAATTCTGATGATGGTGAAGAGTGCTTGGTCCAATTCTTCCAGCTTAAGCGGTCCGCTAAATTTGAATTTTGATTTCACTTTTAAGCGTAGCATATACGCAATGACTCGTCGCAGTTTTCGGAAGTCGTTATGAAATTTTATATCCTGTAGGATATTGGAAGATTCCGTTGACACGACGGCGACTTATGTCGCTTTCTTCATTTCATACATTTCCTCAGGCAGTGGAAACTGTTCACGCAATGTTGGCCAAGATGAAGGTTCTTTTAGCAGGAACGCAGGTCCATGAATCCATAGGTCCGATTGAATAAATTTTTCTGACGTCGTTTTGGCGGATCCATCGAACACCACTCGTAATTTAGTTGAAGAACTGTCCGGTTTGATCATACAATGATGCGGGAAGTAAAAATTCGGGTGATCGATGGTTTCCGGATCGATAGGTTCCATATGGCCTAAAGTTTTGTTTTCTTCGATAAACTTGATGTAACTGTTTAATAATTCTGGCGACTTATGGAGACGTGTTTCTAGGTTGAAGAATCGGCGAGTAGCGAGATTCTTTGAATCACCAAGTTGCGATGGACATGAGGAAAATGGAATTCTGACGATAAATCGTCCCTCACGGTCCCGTTTTGTAAATTTAGTGAAGTGTTCTTCACACTCGGATTCTTCAGATGATAACGGCTTTACAGAATGTGGGAGATTCTCAATTGTCCAGAACCTTTCAATTGCTTCACTCAAACCCACTGAATTGTCGCCAGCCAAATGACAAAAATGTTTTGATTTCGGCACCGTTGATGCCTTGCCAGAAACTATCCAGCCTAGTACGGTGTTCTGCAGCAAAGGTAAGTGGTCAGCAAGTTGTAATTGACCCACAGCGAGTAATTGATGGTAAATCTCTGCACCAAACAGCAAATCAATGTCTCTAGGTTTAAAAAACTCTGGATCGGCAAGCTGGATATTTGACGGAATTTCCCACGAATCGATGTTATAAAATGGATTGATTGGCTGGTAGCTCGTTATCTTGGGTAGTACTTGGACGTTTAAAGTCGTATAAAAATTGGTCGTGTTTGACTTTACGGTGATTGTTGAACTGGAAAGCGATGATATGACGTTGGCTCCAATTCCGTGAATTTGGCTTCCACTTTTATGACGTGGTAATTTTAGCAACTCCGAAAATGATTCAGTCATAAAATTTAGTTGCGAGCCGGAATCTAGCAGTGCTCTCCCCACAACAGAATGTCCATCTTGGTCAATAACATTGACCAATGCAGTAGCCAGATAGACAAATGATTCTGAATTTGGCTTAGATTTGGGTTTTGCTAGCGATAACGCAACTGATATGGCAACATTATTGGTTTGATGATCGCTCTGTTTGTTGACTGATGTACTCAGGGCCTTCGAATTTGTATACGGTGGTACTGGTTTCGATGGTGAGTGATGTACTCCTTCCTCGCCTTTGTGAAGGAGCGAATGATGTAATGAGTTACAGTGTCGGCAGCGAAGGGTCACTGGACATGCATCTACTGTGTGATCAGAACGTAGACAATTGTAGCATAATTTGGAGCTAGTTACGAAATTGTGACGTTGATCAATTGGCATGTGTAGGAATTTATGACATCGAATAATCGTGTGTCCACTGGTTTGGCATTGCACGCAATAAAACCTTGGTGGGTTGGTAACATTAAGCAATGTTGTGGGCGGACGGTTGTTGCGTGGAGTAGGTTTGTCCACTGGTTTTGATGGTGTTGATACTATCTGAATGAACTTTGGTTCGTTGTGGATACGATGAGCTCTAGCACTGAGAAAATTGCACAGATCATCCATTGTTGGCAGGTGGGTTGATGGAGCGGCATTGTCCCATTTAATTTTTGTATCTGCATCTAGTTTTGAGACCATTAAATAAACAATAATATCATCCCACTGCTTCACAGGCCGTTTGAGCGCCTCGAGTGAGCGTAGATGCGATCGAAAATGATCCACAAGGCCCAGCAACTTATTGGAATCCGGTTTATCGATACATTTGGACGAGAATAACGCATGCACATGCTGTTCGCAAATAAAATTCGGTTTGTCGAATCTATCCTTCAGAATTTGTCGTGCAACTTCATAATTTGGATCAGATAACTCGACAGCTGCTACGGCACCAGCAGCGACACCGCCAAGTGACAATTTAAGATATTGGAACTTAGTGCGTTCACTTAGGGACGGATTGTCGTGTATAATGGCGTCGAAGGTACCAATAAATGAATTCCATTCCAGGTATCCACCACTAAACGTAGGAAGCTCTACTGTTGGAAGTTTAGCGCCAATAGTTACAGGTAGTGGATTTACTGGTTTTGCTTCAGTGGCTTGCGCCATGCGTCGTGCTTCTTTCAGCTCTTCCAATTTCTCCTCAAGGTCGGAAACAATTGAAATATATGATTCCTCAATCTTAGTGCGTATATCTTCAGTTAATAGCTCTGCATCCATTAGATCGTAAGGCGGTAACATTCGTTGATACACAGAAAAACTCTCGTTTAATTCGGTTAAACGGTGTTGGATTTGATTGACCTTTGCAGTTGAAAGTTGGTTTTCAACATACCGCTCATACCGTTCCAATTTTTCAATCAGGTTGTCGATAAACTGTTTAGAACGACGAGGATCCGCAGGCATTTTGTAATTAAAATTGTACTTACAGTTCGGCTGGAGTATAAATTGTTTAATATAAGTACCGTTCTTCGTTGGTTACTGTAAGTACCGCTATTTCTACCACGCCCAATGAAACGGATTCCGTTACGCCAGACAAGCACCGATACAACTATTTTGTATTTCGCCACAACTTTTCACTACAAGATGGTAGTCTTTTTTAACTCGTTATTCTACCACCTCTTAATGCACTGATATATACTGATTGTGAGTACCCCACATCTGACACCAAATGTTGGAGCACAAGCTTTTTTGTGCTGTTGTTCCCTTTTTTTTGCAGTTGTTAAATTTATTAAAAAAAAAAACTTTAGAATTTGAATGGTTGATGTTTTTTATTTGACGTTCAAAATGTATCTGATTTTTATTAATTATCTTTCGTTGTTAACACATATTTGAGACCAATACATGTATAGCCAAAAATAATGAAGTTGGCAATGATTTTCTTGTTATACAACATAATGTAAATGGTATAATATAATTCTTACATGAAATCGACTATACTTAATTTGTACTGTCAAATATATGTCAACAAACAGTACGTGATTAAAGAAAATATTGGTAATTAATTAATAAATTTAGGTAATAATAATTTTACAATGTTTAGTTTCGTTACAGAACTACAACAATAGATATTTGAATGGCTAACATAATAAATATACTGGGTGGTTAATATATGTGTAATAATAAAGATGTTAAATTAAATTGTATGTGTTTTCTGTTTTGTTCATGAGACATCTGGAGCTGGTGGTCGATGCATGAACAATGCCCTTTGGGCTAACAAATGCTCCGGCGGTTTGCCAAACAATGATGAACGCCATCGCTCGAGAGGTTGACGATAATATAATCGTTTATTTGGATGACATTATCATACCAAGTACGACCATCCAGGAAGGTATGGAGAAGTTGGAACAATTATTGAAAGTACTACAACAACGAGGATTAACTTTAAAATTAAAGAAGTGTCAGTTTTTCAAGGAGAAGGTTGAATTTCTTGGCCATGAAACTGATTCTCATGGTATACGACCGGGATAAAACAAAACCAATGCAATTCTAACCTTTCCAACGCCTACAGATAAGCATGAGATACGACAATTTATCGGATTAGCAAGTTACTTCAGAAAATTCGTTAAGAATTTTTCAATTATCGCTGAACCGCTAACGCGACTAACTAAAAATAATGAATCCTTTAACTGGACAAACGAGCAAACAACGTCGTTCGAGTTATTAAAAAGCAAGTTGGGAGGTCGCGATATTTTAACGTTATATAATCCGAAATTAGAACATGAGGTGTGCACCGATGGAAGTTCCAAGGGCCTCGCCGGTATACTATTCCAAAGAGACGAAAAAGGTGAAACCAAACCTGTGTCATATTTTAGTCGCCGAACAACTTTGGCGGTCGTTGAAGCGCTTCAAAGATTCCGTATTTATTTGATCGGAAAGCCATTTACTTTGGTCACGGATTGTGCTGCGTTGACAGCTTGCGCTACGAAAAAGGATTTAATTTCAAGAATAGGAAGGTGGTGGTTGCGATTGGCTGAATATAGCTTTAATACTGTTCACCGAAGTGGACAGAAGATGCAACATGTCGACGCACTTAGCCGGAACACAATTGACGACGGAGTGGATCTTGAACCAGCAACGATTGATGTGTTCCTAGTATCACAGCAAGATGATTGGCTTGTCGGTATGCAACGCTTAGACGATGATATTAAACAAATCATCGAAGTTATGGGTCGAAAACCAATTAATTCTGATGAACAACAGATGCATGCAGATTATACGGTATATAAAGAACAATTGTACCGAATTGTACACGGTAAACGAATGTGGGTTGTGCCCAGAACATTAAAGTGGCGTATAGCTAAAATGAATCACGACGATATGGGACACCCGGGCGTTGAAAAAACGGTTGAAGTTATTCGCAGACACTTTTGGTTCTCTCGAATAAGGGACTATATAAAGAAATATATTTCGTCGTGTCTGGAATGTGGTTATACAAAATCGAAAGGTGGAATAAAGGAAGGTGAAATGTATCCTATTGATAAGACGCCAATACCATTTCACACCATACATGTGGACCACTTGGATCCTTTCCCGAAAACGTCCAAAGGTAATGCTCATTTGATAGTTATAATAGACGCGTTTTCAAAATACGTAGTTATCAAAGCAGTAAAATCAACGAATACAGCTCCAGTTATATGGGCTATGAATGATTGGACCACTCATTTTGGAGTTCCAACGAGGTTAATTAGTGATCGTGGCACTACATTTACAGCACGGTCATTCGAAACATATTGTTCGGAAAACAATATCAAACATATTTTGAATGCTACCGCAACGCCAAGAGCTAACGGCCAATGTGAAAGGTACAACAGAACTATCTTGGGAATGTTACGAGCAATGGTTGGAGAAGACGATAGGAAATGGGACACAAATATTCGAAATATACAGTGGGCATTAAATACAATGATCAATGACACAACAAAACTGTCACCTCAAAGGCTAATCTTAACATATGAACCGCGAAGTATATTAAAAAATAAATTGTTGCTGTCAATAGAAAATAATAAGTTTACCGATGATGACGTGGCAACTATTAACAAGCTAGCTTATGAGAGAACGAAAGCAGCTGGCATACGCCAGAAACAACGTTTTGATAAAGCACACTGTGCCCCTCATAAATACAACGAAGGCGATATGGTATTCGTAAAGTGGGAAGGCGGTGCCCCAAGTGGTACATCAAGAAAGTTAATTCCAAAATATCGGGGACCATATTTAATTGATAAAGCGCTTGGTAACGATAGATATCACATTGTCGATGTTCCAGGAGCCGAACAAACTCAGCGGAAATTTGATGGGGTATGCAGTTCAGATCGATTAAAGCCTTGGTGTACGTTAGAAGATCTGGAGGAAGCAGGAAATATCGACGACATCGATGAGGACATCTCTGGTGACAGGATGGACGACTGAAACAGGAATACCCTGTAACAAAAAAAAAATCAACGAAGACAAACAAAGGAGAAAATAGTTTAGTTTTAAAAAGTATGTCAAAGAAGAAAGACGTAAATTATTGTTTTTTTTTAATAAAATGTATTTCTGCGTTATCGACTAACCGTTGACTTTTATTTTGTTTAACCTAAAATTTTAAATTACAAATCGGGTTTTACTTGCCTAGGTTTGCCAACTATTTTAATAATGAAGGAGCGGTACCGTGGCAAATGGATAAAATTTAACGAATCGGAGGTAAAATAAGCCAGACATAGAAGGGTACTAGATTATAATTTAAAGATTTTTTTTTTTATTTAATTATAGAAAATATCAAAGTGGGGATCTAGGTTGTAGAAGTTCGAGCTACTTCACCTTAACAGATAATTAATTTTTTTGTAAAAATTTGTTTCTAGTGTTTCTTGTTTTTATTTATTTCCAGGTATCAAATGTGTTGTAAGGAACAGCGACTTTCATCAATTTTTCTTTAACTCGGGCAGTATCTAATGAAATATCGTCCCGAAAAAATTATTCTTTTAATTTTAAGCGGTTTTTATGCCTAATGGAAGCAACAATTAGATTTCATTTTATTTTTATTGCTTCCATATGTGCTTTTCCTCGAAGAAAAAATATTAAAAATAAATATTTTTAAGCCATAGTTTATTTTTTTTTTAATTCAATTTGTAATTTTTTTGTATTTGCGCAAAACTTATTTCCCATTCCACCTCGTTGCCAAAATCATTGCTCAGGTCTTTTAGTTCCGAACAGATATATTCAAGGCAATATAGGCTTTGACTTTCACGCCAGTGGACGTGTTTTTTTCTGAAAATTATTTTCTTTTAAATTTTTTTTTTGTCGCAAATCAAAATTTACTTCAACGCTCGAGCCATGCAGATATCATCCCGAAAACTAACAGAAAAGGTGGTGTAAGATGAAGAAATCGTTTTAAATTCATTTTCTTATAAGTTCGGTAAAGTTTGAGGGTCAAGGGTAATGATCGAGTGAAGCCAAAAGAAGCTAATGTACTAATAAAAGTTCGTGAAAAGATATTTTAGAAATAATTTAATTTTAATATTTCTGCTGTTAATATTTATTTAATACCAATATAGCCTTCTTGTATATTGTTGTTAAAGATATGTAGAAAACTTTAATATAAACATTTTATAATATTATGGTTTTTTTCATTGAAAAACTTGAAGCTAAAAAACACCATTTTTACTATGGATTCCTGTGGAAACCAGTGAAAAGTTATACCACTAAAAAAGCTTCTAAAAAATACGGCATTATGTTATGGCTCTATACTCTAGAAGGCTCTGATATTATACGTTAGTCGTGGACAAATTAAATTTACATTAATAATTTTCTAATTAAATTATTGTTTTCAGATTGTTGATGACAATATTAAACCGCCCGCTTTAAATCTGTTAATTCAATTCATTCATTGATAATTTTATAAGTTTATAGACGGGTCTCTTCAAATGTCGGGTTTTAGTTTTTATAGTGATCACTCTTGTCGTACCGTCGCGCCCTGGATGAACTTGCTCTATGCTTCCTAATAACCATTTTGTTGGTGACAGATTTTCTTCACGGATTAGGACAACATCTCCTATTTTTTCTTTAGTTTACCATTTGCTTCGTTTATGCATTGACGTCAAGTATTCTGTCTTTCATCTCTTGCAAAAATGTTGAGTGATCTGCTGCATATGTTGCTATTGGGAAAGATGAGGAACTTTAGTGTTATTTAGCACCAGTTGTGGAATTTGAACTATCGACCTTTCAATTAATAAGTGGCCTGGCGTTAATTCGTCTACGTGATCATCTGAGAGGACGCATAGTGGTCGTGAATTAAGTACTGCTTCGATTTGATTGGATATTGTGCTGAGTTCTTCAAATGTGAATAATGTGTTGCCCATTACACGTCTAAGGTGCTATTTAAAAGATTTCACTGTCGCTCCCTACAGTCCGCCAAATGTTGGTGCTACGACGCTAGGAATGAAATGCCGATTCTCACTGGCATCTATTACATCTATTATATCTACGACCACCGACCCTTAATAAATCTTGTTCATTCAAGAATGAATTTAGGTTGTGAATTTTACTCTTCTTTTATAGCTCGTGTTTCGATTTAATGTCGCTGATTTCGATGGCAAAGTATTCGTTCTTCCCGAGATAAAAAGTTTCGTTTGGCTCCTTGTTAGTTCATCTACCGTCAGTTTGGATTCTCTGAGAATTTTAGCACCAGATTTCACTCATTTTTATGTATCGGTATATCCAGGCCAGCACTCGAATAATTTTTTGACAGGAAGAAATTCGGTTGAACAGATGATGTATAATTTGTCATTATCAGCAATCTGCTGAGTTAGTCTTTGAATTGACATGATTCTAACATTCTCTCGATGTTTTTGTTAATATGTTGGTGTGGTTATATGTTTTCTGTAGTTGGGTTGGCTTCAGGAACTCGAAAGGCTTCTTTATGGACATTTGATTTATCGGAGTTAATTTTGTTTTCGAATTTATTAAAGTGACTTTAACTTTGCCGTTTTCATCGATGCAGCTGCAATAAACAACCGCAGAATAAGCTTTTCGGAATTTTTATTTTTTGCCATACCTCGGCTTTATTGACAGGTAATGGATCATCCCATTCTAGGTTTAAACACCACAAGCATTGGAACAAAATTTTGATGGTCACGATGGCTGGTGCGAGCCTTCCCATTGGGTCAAAGATGCGTGCTACAGCGAATTCTTGAATTTCGAATGCTGCTTCCGTTGTATGACATCCCGGCATAAAGTCGTCTATCGTCGTAATCTTCTGTACTAGCATCGGTTCATTTATCATTACGCTATTCCCGACCATTTGTAGAGCCTTTGTAGCTAGGTATGGTGCCGACGCCGTTCCGTATGTGACGGTCGTGAAACGATAATATGTCAGTGCCTTCTTAGATCGCCACAGCATTCGTTGATAATCCCTATCATTTGGATATAAGATAATTTACCTGAAGGTTTTTTTTAATATCCGCAGTAAACACGATACTATATAGGCGGAATCGCATTAGGATTGACGTAAGGGGTTCGTATTCGGTTGGTCCGACCATCAGCATTCCGTTTAGCGAGGTTTCAGTAGATCCTTTGAACGATGTGTCGAAAACACACCATGATGGTGATGATAATAAACTCTGTTGGTTTGGTTTATTTCGTCAATTGGTACTTCTTCCATATGCTTAAGAGCCAAGTATTCTTCCATGAAATCGTGATTGTCCGTTTTAAATTGTGTATTATTCGCAAATTTTCTCTCCATTGCCTCCAGTCTTTTTAATTCTCCGCGAGAGGTTTTCCCCAGCTTTACCGGTAATGATTTAAATGAAAGTTTCACCATAAACTTGCCATCCTCCATTACTATTGTGTTCTTCTCAAAATGTTCTTCACAGTATTTCTCTTCATCTGAATAATTAGTCGGTTGAACTGGCGGTATGATTTCTTCTATTTCCCAGAATCTTTCCAACGATTTATCAATATTCACCTCACAATGTAAGATGATGAGATTAAGTGAGCAGTCACCGACCCGAACACTGTATTTTGTGCGATGAGTCTGCCACTATTTAGGTTGATAAATCCGGGTTTCAATAAACTAACAAATTGATCACTTCCCCAGAGCACATCAATTTTGTTTGATTGGTTGAAGGTGGGGTCAGCTAGTGCTCCATGTAATGCAAGATTGGTATTTCAATTAACGTGACTTTTGATTTAATTAGGCACTCTAGTTGCCAATTATATTCCTCGATACGAGATGATATGCTTACTGTCAATTTTCTCTTGGTTATTCTCGCAATTGACTGACCAATTCCGCTAATACCGATGCGTGCATTTATTCGAGATAAATTTTATCGATGCGCTAGATCCTCACTCACAAAAGTCTCTTGGGATCCGGAATCTAAACGAGCTCGACATAGCTTCCATTCACCGAAACCATTTTTGATTTTTATTATGGCCGTTGGTAGCAGTGTTTGGTTGACGAGGTTGTGTGCCTGATTTACATTTACGTTATGAGTAGTGGTAATTGACTGCAGATGACTGTGATTGACATTGGTAATTCTTCACTTTCTGGTGGATGTAAACTACTGGTTGCGGATGTTTTTGATGTTATTTGGTCTGGTATTATTTCTAAATGAAGGAGAGTGATGTCTCTTGAAGTAAATTCAACATATTTTGGTTGATCGGTATAGTTGTAAGCACCTTGATTGTTGTTTAGGCAATTAAAGCAACGGCCATCTGTATTGATCAAACCTCTGATTGCTAATAGATTCATTGATTTGAGTTTGGTACATTCAAATAGCTGATGGTTGTTGGTATGGCAAACTGGACACTTGACATCTGACTTGACATGAAATCCCTTGACAGAGGTAACTGGTTTTAACAAATCTATGATCGCTCTCTTCCTTCATCTTCGCATGATTCTGTGGTTAACGTGGCAGAATATTTTTCTATTCTCGTCAGCAAGCCTGCCTTTTGTATTAACTTCGGATACTTAACTGATTGACACGGTTTACTAAACTCTTTATTTTGGTTTTTTTTTTACTGTCTTTGTTATATGCATCTTATGCATAATATTACCGCACGGATATTCTATCAATTCTGGTATTGATTTCGATTATGCGCACTATTGCGCTTTATTCACATTAATTTATTATTAATTACTCATATTAATTAAAACTGGTACTTATCTGAGCTTTAGAGTGGGTTTATTTCGGCCTGATTCCGCTTTGCTTCTATTCTGCTGTTATGCTGTGGTAATTTCTGCGATTGAATATAGCCGGTGCCGTATGATCCGGCTCGAAGGACCAATGTTTTCGCGGTAATAGTGGACTGTATTTGGAACGTGACGATGGGAAAAAATAAAATGCTTTATTTCCACAGCAATAGTTATAATTTATTTGAGATAGTAAAATTGTACACTTAAATGCTAGTTATTTATTGGTAAGTACAATTTATATTTGTTTTTGATGCGTATTATTGCTCGGCAGGTATTAATTTAATATGTTGTGTAAATCACTGAATAGCCCGTTGCGCAAATTCATATGGTATAACTTAAAAGTCGCAAATTGTTTAATGGTTTAATATACATAGATAGTCGGGATTCAACCCGTGAGCAACTCAACTCATACATTTTATGTAGATGGCCAACAGATCGTTGTAACCAGAGCGTTTCGCGTAATATAAATAAAAAAATATAAATTCATAAAAATATAGAAGTTTGCTCTGGTTGAACAAAATTGTTTAGGCAGGGATCTCTCGCGGTAACTTTTCGCCGACTAAAGCTCAGGGTTTGGGGTGGGGTTTGAGAGGTTTACATAAATCTGTAGTTTACCGCATATTAGCCGGAATACAATCTAACAAAAATACATTTTCTGCACCTTTCACGATTTTACCTTTTTCATCCTGGGGCGCAATCATGAAATCCGCTCGGAAACGCCGGTCGTTTATAAAACGTCACCGCTAACAAATCCGGCCGGTAAGAAAATCGTATCATGAAATCCGGTCGGTAAAAATATTGAGCAAAATTTAAGTTCAGTGGTTTTTACTGTATCTAGCTGTCAAAAGTGAATGAAAACCATTGTTTTATTCTTGTTAACAAAAGTGCGAAAAAGTGTATTTTAGTTTAGAAATAAATAGTGTATTTTCAAAATAATTTTGTTTTTGTAAGAGAAATTGAGTTGTTAAAGAATTGCGGTTTAATATACCAAAAAATGTAGGTTATAAAGTGTGTATATTTGAAATAAAAATATCGTATCGAAACGTTAATGAATTTGGTTAACATTTTATTTTTTTATTAAAGGAATTTGAAGAATGTCTTAGAGAACTTCTTAGCGGCTGATCCTTCCGATGATGACGAATTTGAACAAGAAGACAAACAAGTTAACTTTTATCACACATTTTAGATTTAAACAATGATTTCGCTTGTCCAAACAAGCATTTCAATTTCTGGAAATGAAATTACGCCTGAGCTGGAGTAAAACTAGAGCATCAATATCCCTTATTTTGAAATTATGTCTCGCCCTGGAAATTTTAAGTAGTGGACATTACCAATCTGGTGTGGGTAATGACTTCCTCATTGGAATGGCACAGAGTACAGTTTCCTCGGTGTTCAGTGAAACTTTGGAAATAATGGAGCGTACTCTGTGTTATGAATTTATTAAGTGTGAGCCCAGCCAAAATACAAAGCAAAAATTTTACCAGAAATTTAATTTTCCTGGCATTGTTGGCTGTGTGGACGGGACGACACACATTTACTATCTTAAACCAAATGAAAACGAACATTCCTTTCTAAATAGAAAAGGTCGCCACAGTTTGAATGCAATGGTGGTAAGTTGGGTACATATTAATAAAATCTTAATGTTAGTTAATAAAGCATGTATACTATAGATATGCGATGACTCGATGAAAATAATGGCAGTAAATGCAACTTATGGCGGGAGCATCACGATTCCTTTGTTTGAGCGAACAGCAATGAACGGGTTTACATGGAACGTTATTTTGAAGAAAATCCCAACTCTTTTCTTCTAGGTAATAAAATAAATATTTGATTAAAATTGTATGTACTAATAAAATAACCCGTATACACATTTAAAGGCAACTCAGGGTACCCGCTAGAACTATGGATGATGACACCTTACCGATCGACAGTGGAAAACTCAGCGGAAGCCAATTTCAACAAGCTACATTCCAAAGCACGTTGCATTTTGGAAAATTGCATTGGCGTTTGGAAGGGCGGATGGCGAATTACAATGTCTGAAAGACAATGTCGGTATGCACCTGTGAAAATCATGCAAATATGCAACGTAACAGTAGCTTTTCACAATATTTGTTTGAAATTTAGAATTTCGGCAACGGACATAAACATAATACCGGAAAACGAAAATACACTTGCCTTGCCTGAAACAAATAATGCATAAATAAATAAATTCATTTTTTATTTGTTAATTCATAAACGTATAAAAAATTCATAAGGTTCACAGGTCATTTTCAATTCAAATCACAGAATTTCAGTCAGTATTTCAATTAGGATGTGATTAATAATAAAACTAAATTTAAAAATATGAAACTTAAATAAAAAAGGTAAAAAATCAGTAACAGCTTTCGTGATCTCTGGACCGTTGGTCAAAAATTTGCTGCCGCTTTAAATTGTTTGCCTCTCTTAATAATATAATTTTTTGTTTTCTCAACTCAATTATAGTTGCATTTTGTTCCTGAAATTTTCTTAGGTGATCTTCAATGCGGCTGGAGCTATTTAATAAATTTTCGTTAACAGCTGACGATTTTTGTAATAGCTCAACTTTACTCAGGTTAAGTAAAGAAGTATTATTACTCACATCGTTACTATCATTTAGTTCCTCTGAGGGAAGCAAATTGACATTTTCGATCAACAAGTGTGTCATGTTTTCGTTTAGAACGTTGATATTGGCCCTAAATCTGTTTGAAGATAGTCCACTAACAGTGGCCTGAGGAGAGGAAGTATTGACGGAAGGATGAGGAAGTATTGACTTTAAATTGTACAATAACCATACTTTGATCAGCTTTGAAGAATGCTTCGGGTCATTGTCATGTACGCAGCGAAAATCCTGCAAATGTCCAACCTGTTAAAGTTAGCCGAAAGTTTCCAGCCAAAAGTGAAAAGTCGATAATGCAGATTATGTTATTGACCTTCAACCCGAAAATAAATCAACCTCTAGAGTGTTATGTCTGGAGATGGATTGTATTCATGTGACTAGTCAATAGCTATCGCAGGAAAAAATTACATTCAATTTTCCCGTGGGAAATCTCTGAAAATTCAAAAAAGTTTCCAGCCGAAAGTAAAAAATGGATGAATAAAATCAGCCTCTAGAGTGTTAATGCCTGGAGATGGATTGCATTGATGTGACTTGTTAAAGCTTCCCGTGGGAAATTTCGGAAAATTTAAAAAAGTTTTCAGCCGAAAATAAGAAATGGATGAATAAAATCAGCCTCTAAAGTGTTATGTCTGGAGATGGATTACATTGATGTGACTTGTTAATAGCTATCGCAGTAAAAAAAATCAGTTCAAGTTTTCCGTGGAAAATCTCGGAAAATTCGATTTTCCAAAAATTATTAGAAAATGTGTATAAAATCAGCCTCTAGAGTGTTATGTCTGGAGATGAATTGCATTGATGTGATTTGTCAATAGCTATCGCAGGAAAAAAATTCAGTTCAAGTTTCCCGTGAGAAATCTCGGAAAATACAAAAAAGTTTCCGGCCGAAAGTAAGAAATGGATGAATAAAATCAGCCTCTAAAGTGTTATGTCTGGAGATAGATTGCATTGATGTAACTTATCAATATCTATCGCAGGAAAAAAAATTCAGTTCAAGTTTCCCGTGCGAAATCTCGGAACATTCGATTTTCCAAAAATTATTAGAAAATTTTTATAAAATCAGCCTCTAGAGTGTTATGTCGGAGATGGATTGCATTGATGTGACTTGTCAATAGCTATCGCAGGAAAAAAATAAATTCAAGTTTCCCGTTGGAAATCTCGGGATTTAAAATTTTGGAAAATCGAATTTTCCGAGATTCCCTACGGGAAACTTGAACTGAATTTTTTCATTCGATAGCTATTGACAAATCACATAAAAACGATTCAACTTCAGATATACACTCTAGAGGCTGATTTTATTCCAATTTTGTGGATTCTTCTGATTTTCCGATATTTTCAACGAATAGATTAAGCAAAGTTTTACACGTAAAACTATTTACAAAAATTTTTATTTAAATCCATGTATCCTATTTACTTTCGGCTGATAACTACTAATTTTTTTATATTCATAATCATAATCTGCATTACCTTAAATTCTATTATCATAATCTGCATTATCGACTTTTTACTTTCGGCTTAAAAACTTTCGCCTGGGATTAGCCAATCTGCATTCCCATTTTTTTATACTTTCGGCTGGGCTAACACAATCTGCATTATCGACTTTTCACTTTCGGCTAACTTTAACAATATCCCATGTCCCATTTTCTCAGCGCTTATTAACATATTATCCTTCAAAATATCCGAATAATTAATTTATTAATTTATTTGATTTGATTTCTTAGCTTAGCCATCCGTGTTTTGTTTTGATTGAAGAAACTTATTTAATTTGACAGAAAAAAAAATTCCGTCAACTACACACCTACCGGATAATTTTTGACGGTAATTTTCCGGGTAAGCGGAGTTCATGATACCGGTTTGAGCCAAACCCTTACTAAAATAAGTACATTAAATTAAATTTACATTAATAATTTTCTAATCAAATGATCGTTTTCAGATAGTTGATGACAATGCTTGATGACGATGGTTGCTCCAGAACAGAGATCGTACATGTTGGACGACCCGAACCGGTCTTTGGAAATTGGCGGTCAATCTACATCTGTAATTGCAATATACAATATAACTATCTCTGATAGTAAATCAACTATTTGGCAAAAGTAGTTAATTATATTGGTCTCAAAACTCTTTCGGTCTCTGTTTTTCCTAGTTAAAACCGAGAAATAATATCTGAGTGGCTAAAACAATTTGAAGATGAAACAATAAAGGCCAACAAAATGACGAAATTTTTCTGCATGTGCCTATCTTGTTTGACGCTAATTTTCTGTAGTACATCAAAAAATATTCAAAAAACGAGTAGTCGAGATTCGAAAACTTGCTTCTGCCTACAACAAACTAAATTGCCGTGTATGTTGTTTATATAAGGTTTGGTTTATATTCGATTGTGTCCTTGAGCAGTTACTCCCAAAACTCTTAAAGAACTTTACTGATTGTGTATCTACTTATTTTTCTCATAGACATGCATTGATTGTTGTTTTTACAACACAGTAAAAAAAAAAAAATTTAGGTCATCGAAGTTAATTAAATGTCAGAACAATTGAATTTTTTTTTTTAAATATTTTCTTTAATCACGAATAATTTTTATTTTGTTATTTTATTTCATCCGTATTGTACCACCCACTGCACAAGGTATGAGAGCGTCATTATGACGAACCTCGAAAAAGCGCAATTTATACTGCATGTGCTCCGTTGAAAGATAAGCTTAGCAGAGAGAGCCTTATTATGTTAACTTTTGTATATGTTACTGAAGTCGGTAGCCGCGCGATTTTATTACTTTGATAAACAATTAAATCACCTTCATTCATCATGGCTGGAAGACTAACATTAGTTTTAGTTTCACGTGTACCTACAGTTCATTTTTGTTATCGTTTATATATAAAATAAAACAACAACAACATAAATTAACATAAATCGTCTAACATTTTTGTTAACAGTTATGTGGGCTGTCGATTTGACCGATTCCATTCAAATACGTAACAACACAAAAAAGCTTTTTGGTGGTTTTGTTTTTATTCGGTAAATTTGTGCTTTTTCTCATTTTACAGATTTATCTAACTGTATATGTATATATATGGCTATAGACATGTCATTGCGGCATTTCATTCATTACACTAACTAACCATTTAGTAACAAAACAAAAGCCATAAAAGAAAAGTTAAGTATTTTCAAGTGACCACATACACAACAACAAAACGTAAAAAAATAAAATCATCCTACAATAATAACAACAAAAATATTGTTAGTTTCACTTAAGCTTTTTGTATGCATCAAAATTTGTATTTTATTTTATGCGGTGATGAAACCACTCGGTCTAGACTGAGGATCATAATTTAATCAGATTCTCTCACAAAACTTTTTTTTTTTTTTAAATTTTCTGTAGAGCTTTTTGATTTTTGTGATTTTTTTTTTTTTTTTTTTTGTAAAATTTCGCTTGCATGTGAGATTTAACATTTATATATATAAATACAAGAACAAAACACACGGTGCATGAAAAATTGACGTTTTTCTGTCTCGCTGAGGCGAAAAATTGTAATATTCACTCACAAAACTATGACAGTTGCAACAAAGTTGCATATTATGTACGTACATGAATTATTTGTGTTTCTTTGTTGTATACAATGTTTATATAATACGGTATATAACATAAACATTGTTGTTGCAATAAAAAATTATATGCCTAATAGGGGGGTGCATACATAATCAAAAGTATGGAAAATTTTTGTTTTTGAGGGACAGTTTGACGTTTTTTTTTGTTGCAAACATTTTAAAATTGGATTAGTCGTGATTTAACTTTTGTGTTGAGTTACAATTTATCGGGACTGGTATGAAATTGATCGACAAATATTTGTATTGCATTTGCAATTAGAATTTTTATTATTCGAGTATCTACGAGTAAATGCGGCTTAATTCAAAAGAAAGTTGATGTGAATAGAATACGCAGAGATACATATAGAACGTAATATATGACCAACTTCATTGATTCACCAGTTCATATAAGCTATTAAGTTGACCTGCTTAAATAATATGCAAATAAGTTGTATTTGAATTGATAGACTTTCAATTTATTGTTCTATTACTGTAAAAGCTTTCGTATTGAACTGAAAGGAAATGGATCGAGTTGGTTCTCTATTTGGCTAAAAGCGTGTTTTACTTCAATGTGATCTGATATTAACATTGAAGGTTGATAAAATTTTTAAACGAAAATTACGATTACAGTTAGAATTTACAATGGGAATTTTTGAAAGGTTTTGCCAATAAATTTATTCGGGTCAAGTATACTTCTTCTTGAACCGCAAGGTTCTCATTAATTAGCAGCCCATTAAACTTTGGTTTAACTGTGTTACGTTCCAGTTATTTTATTTTTACAATTTGGTATTGTGGAAGTTAAAGTGGGCAATGTGCCCCCATTAGGAGAGTTTGCTGAGTTTGGTGATGGTTCATCTCAAATTGCCGATTCGGTTTTTGCTGTGGCAACGCAAACCATACTGTTATTTAACTTCGTTTATTTGCTTTGCCAGTAGTATCAATATTCCTGAAAATAGTCGTGGTACCATGTCTTCCAGAATTGAGCTTATAAATGCTGAAGAATATGCCATTGTTTCAAATAATTAACCAGGATTACTGTGAATGGCTAAATATAGAAATGTAACGGCTCACTCATTCGTTCTCCGCCACAATGTATCAACTACATACAGAGGCGTCGGATCTCACCCAATCACCACTGTAACGCCGCCCAACGTTTGTGCAATAACTATTTTCTGGCGCATCGGGTTAATTTCCCCTTTCGTGCTCAATCACATCACGACTAACAATTTTAATTAATAATTTGCATGCTAAATTTATTAACAACGCTATAGAAATTAATGGGGTTACAATCTCAAGAATTGAGAAATACCTTAATTTACTTTAACAAAGTAATCAACTTCTAATATGTGAAATTTGCATTTCCCATCAATGCGTTACAACTGAAATTTAGCAGATTTTACTGGAGCCTCTTAGTGGTGACCCATTGTCATGAACAATGTTACATCTATTTTATTT
This sequence comes from Tipula vernalis, assembly GCA_958295665.1. Lineage (NCBI taxonomy): Eukaryota > Metazoa > Arthropoda > Insecta > Diptera > Tipulidae > Tipula > Tipula vernalis. Next base: position 129,795,937 of record OY282558.1, on the reverse strand, counting down.
TTCGACTTCCCTATTTTTATTTTTCGATAAGATTCGATAAAGGATATTAATAAGGTTTTAAATTCCTTTGATCCGACAATTCTACTTGGTTAAATATTTATTGAACAAGAAACAAGCCTCATCTATGAAGTGATCTACACTATTAACTTATAACTGCTGCGGAATCGATATATTAGGTGAAAAATGAATACCACGAACTACATGAGTTGAATTATTATCAAATCGTACAAAAATTTAACCAGGTTTACCAATATAATGGAACCAAAATGATTCACACGAGAAAAATTTAAACCGCAGGGTTACAAACCTAGTAAGCAGAAATGTATCATGCACAGACCTTCAACGTCCACCTCAGTCTCTAACTCAATTGTATTGCAATCACCAATGGAAACCCAATGAACCCCCGATTCACCCCTTAAATCAATCATCAAATCAACTCCAAACTAACTTTCAACTCAATCCATAACTCAAAACCAAACATAACGCATAACTCTATCGCCCAGCTCGAAACGAAATTCAACCCTCTACTCAACTTCAAACTCAACCGCGAAATCAATCTCGAAATCAATTCGATTCGAAAACTAAATGCCTGTGTGGAATCAACCCAAATCAACTCATTCTTAACTCCAACCAAATCCTCAACTAGGTCATAGCTTAATCCGCAACCGAACCACTCATTCAACTCCAACTGAATTTCCAATTCAACCCTCAACTAAGCCCAATCTAAATCAACAAGGTCTGAAAACTGCTATCAAACGTGAAATCAGCTTAATAATAACTCAACCTCCAACACGACCCTCAACTTCGAAAACTTTATTCGTCCATCAAGTCAACTCAAGCTAACTTCCAACTCAATCATCAAGGCAATCCCAAATAAACTTTCAACTGAACAGCTGAATCAACTTTAACTCTACTTCAACTCCACACTCGAATCAGCCCTGAAATGAACCCCAATCTGAACTCGTAAATCGACAAGTAAAGCTAACTCTAACTCAACCCTATAGCTCACTAAACCTTCATCTAATCCCAACTTACCACTAATTCAACCCGCAAATGGAACCTAATTCAACCCTCAACTCAACCGCAAACTTATCGCTCAAATCAATCCTGAAACCGGTCTTTTGTAAGAATTGGTCAATGTGGATCGAAAACCACGGTGATGATATAACCAAATGGTTTTTGGGTAAATTCGTATGGCAGGTAGATAGTCTTGACTTACAGCTTTCGTCTTTGAAAGGCGTGGTCGAGTTACCATGGCTAAAGACATCCCGACATCCTGTGAAATTCCGACATCTAGACGTCTAGACAGACGGATGGACCATTTTTTTTTTATTACTTTTTCGGGCTTAGAGAAAGGAGAAAAGTGATTCAAAACTTTAGTCCTTGCAGACCGAAGTTATTTTGTAAATATTCGATAACCTATAGCAAATCGTAATTCACAAGTCTAGAAATATGACTACTTGAACAACTTTACCAAGCAAATTTTAGTTTAAATTTAATTTTTTCGCAAATTTTGTTTGATTCCCAATTACTTTGTTTTGTTCATATGAAAATTGCTTGCTTGCTAAACGATTGAGTATTTGCAAATAATTTCAGAATTTCAACTATATCAATTCAAGCTTATCAATAAGTAATACAGTTTGGCGGCTCGGTAGTATTGGGGTCTCGGTTATGAAAAAAATTGTGTTCGACCGCCATTTCTGATTAATTTATTTTGCAGTCCAAGATATTCAGTTGTAAAACATTTAATTTGAATTAAGCGCAAAATTGCATTTTAGATTGGCCCTTATAAACTAATTTTTAGCATGAATTTGCTCGAGAGGATCACAATCGATATTTGCGGTGTTTCCTTCAAAATGGGTTATTCTCCCACTTTCATTCTCCTTTGTCAAATAATCGATCTGGTTTAAACCTCCATAATGTTGAAGATGTTATTCGTGTGGCAACAGCACAACGTTGCGAATGAAGATTTTATCAGTTTACTACGTTGGAACAATCACACCAATAAAAGATATTTTGGTAGGGGGAGTTGATTTATTTAGTAATTAATTTGGCTAATAATTTTGATGCGCATAACTCCAGGCGTCACAACGTTTGTACTTTAAGTAATGCGACTCTGGATTTGGTGCAATGTACAGATTAACTAAAGAACAGGACACTTCGGAATCTGACGTAAATTACATAAATTATATCGTATTCTCAATTTATTTAATTTTAACAATTTATTTTGAAATGTTTGCCATGTGATAACTTGTTGCAAAACTCTGATTCCAGCTTAGCTTCAACTTTCATAATTTCTGCATAAACTAAATGGATGAAGTATCGCCGGAACCTCAATATGCTTCAGTCCTAGTATTTTGACATAATTGTCAAACTGTAGACTCTTGCCAGTTCCAATAAGTGTCTTAGGATTGTATAAGTAATATCCGCAAAATATATATTAAAACTGTTGATCTGTATCGTCGTATATGATCATGAAATTTGAGCCTTTATGAGGTATTGAGCCTTTATGAGGTACCGTAATGAGGTATTTGCGTTAGAAATAACGTTATATAACGTAACGTTTCACATGATTTAAGGTTAAATAACGTTATAACGGAATCAAAAAAAAATTGGGAATTTTTTCCAATAACGTAACGAAATCTTAGGGTTTTCCGACCCCTGGGTTAAGAGGCAGTGAAAAATCTAGGTGAATAAGTGTTGATGGAGAAATTAGTTTGTGTTTTAATTTATTAAAAGCTTGTCATATTTAGCGTCCCACTTAAAGTTTGAATTTTTGCGAATGGGATAAGGTAAGTGAGTGGTAAGTGAGTGATTCAGATATCTGAGACAAATTTTCTACAAAACTTCTATAAATAGTAATTAGCTAGTCCAAAAATCGATTTAAGAACCCAATTTATTTTCTTAAAAGTTCCATGTAGAAGATGGGAGCTTTAACGCCTAGACAATTCACAACATCAACAAGCTTTCGATTGTGATTATTGAGATCACATCCATAAACTACGAAATAGCGAATTATGTTCAAACCAAATCGCTGGTGCCCGCCCCTTATACCAAACGGTATCCTTCAAAATTTGAAATAGCCTGATTGAGTGCTAAATTCAAGTGGAAATTGGTGGTATTCATTAGCAAGATTTAAATTAGAAAAATATGCCAACTTCCACAGTTGATCGATTATTTCTGTAATTCGGAAGAATTCATCGTCTATGGTAATTGAATTCAGTTTTCTAAAATAGACAACAATTCGTGATTTTTTTGTATTTCATTGATTTTAGTACGTTTCATTGATTTTAGTACGTTTTACTCTCATGACGCTTTTGGTCAACCTGACTCTGCGGCAAACGATACATAATCATTAGGTAAAAAATGGTTGTCATTGAAATTTACGCAAATTTTTATTATTGACTTCTGTTCTACATGATTAAGATACATGACATATTTATTTCGTCTATATTGATCTCATCATCCAACTTTGATGACTAAAAATATTACAAACCCAAATAGAGTAGAACGATGTGGTAAGATCTTCTAAAATAATTGGTTGTTCATTGGAATTTACGAAACAAACAATGAAAACAGCAGAACTGATTTCTTCAGATAAAATGTTAACATTAGTTTGTCAAAATTAGTACAGAGTTTACGATTTTTGTTAATCTTTCGGTACAAGTTGGAAATACAATTGAGCTTTGAGTTTTCCAGAATTATTTGCTTCGATTAAATTGTAATAATATTTTGACGTTTTCGCTCGTTATCAGAGCCTTCTAGAGCATCTTCCAGATCTCTAATTATCAGATTCAAAGAGGTGAACATTAAAGTTTAGGTAACGGAAACAGGGTTCAGATCAACCTATCTTTATTATACAATTAGTTCCTGCAATCACGAACAATTTAAAGCAATCATCGATTGACTTTTCCCAATCTTGTTTTAATGAGGACATTAAATAATTTAAAGAAGGAAGGAGTTGTCCCAAAATCCTAGATTAAAAATTCGAGTACTTTCGTCATTCATCCAAATAACAATAATCAATCAATTTTAAGCCCCTATTGACAAAATAGAAAAAATTTTCATCTGTAACTTTAATGCATGTGAAGTTTATCCTATCTATTTATCCTGAAAACAAAACATTAAACACAATAATTGACAATGCTTTAGACAGTCCTTCGAAGAAAAAAAGTTACTTAATGTTTACATTAAGAAATGAGGAGCAATTGGAAAATGAAGTCAAACAATTTGTAATTGATGTAGAGCAATCAGGATTATGCACAAGTCGATGAGCCGAAAAATGTCTGTCAACCAACAGACCAAAACACATATGGTGAAGATTGTAACCAAAGGCAAATAATTGAAGCTACAGACAGATGGGTGGACCGGGAATAATCTATGTTATGTCTATATCCAACTCGCCGCTCTTTCATACAAATCATTGTTTCGAGAGTAATATAAATTCTTGTTTAATTAGTTTATTTATGTATATGGGGCATTCTTTGTGAAATCAGCTCTGTCCAAAATTCAGAGCAATAAAAAGCTTTCTTTCAAAACTCATATTTTAGCTAATGTTCTGAATTTTTTTTGCCGGCTATTTTTTTCTGGCTTAAACCTTATGCTCAAGCTTTTTTGAAAAAAAAAAAGATGGCGCATCTAATATGGATTACAAATATGGTGTTAAATATTTAAATCAAAATGTCGGATACAATATGGCGGGATGATATTCCAAAAAACGAATCATTTAAAAGACAAAATATCACATCACATTCTGCATTCCTTTTGTCATAAAAGCTAAACATTATACAAATACTCTATGTTTAATTTTAGAGAATATCGGTGTCGATCGACGATTTTATGGTTCCAGATTTATTAAATTCAAAACGGATCCAATATGTCATGAAAGTTCCCATAGAGATATTTTGTCCAACCTATATCGCACGAGAAATTAGGCAAGGTGTAAAAAGTCATTTATTTTAACATTCAAACCACAATTTCTATAATCAAGCTTTAAATTCAATAGTCCTTACCATAGCTTTACCCAGAAACAACGACACGGACGAGTAAGGAATGTGTTTCTTTGGAGTGCTTCATTAGAGTGATTCCTCTTGCCCTTTAAGTTTCGGGTTGACTGATTATTGTGAGCCCACTCGCCTCTCACGTTTCGGGGTTCTTGATTAGTGTCTTGTATTATTCAAATATTAATGAAATTTTCTTGGAACTAAGAGGGTGATATTTGAATTTACTAAAGCATCTTTGTTAGCTTGTCTAATTTTAACTTTTGGGTGATTTTTGTCGTATCTAACCCTCTTAGCTTAAAGTGAATGTTCCCAATAAGTCAAAGATGGACCGAACAAAGGAGAACTGGAAATATACAAGGAACGATATAACCCATTTTTGCTAAACGAAAAAATTGGCCGCATCCGTTTGGACAAAGCTCAAACTCTATATCTGTATTTAAACTTTTAGCCCATCTGAATAATTCCTGCGAGTTGGTTATTACATCTTCGTATTACTTGGTGAGGCTGGCTCTGGTTGCTATTCTTTTGATGGTGCCTCCCACTCCATCGCAAGTGCCATTCACAATCGATTCCGAAATCATCTCTGTGTTTGTGTTTTAGTTAAACTAAAGATAAATTTAGCAAGTATTATTTTAACTCGTCAGAGCCAACTTTGATGTATTTTTCAAAATGAAAGTTCGAAAAATATATTTTCGGCATAATCTAATTTTAATATTTCTGCAATTAATATTTTTTAAAACCAATTTCTTGTTTATTGTTGTTAAAGATATGTAGAAAAAACTTGAACCCTAAAAATGTCATTTTTACTATGGATTCCTATGGAAATCAGTGAGAAGTTATACCACTAAAAAACTTCTAAAAAATGCGGCATGATGATTATGGCTCTATACTCTAGAAGGCTCCGTTTTTTGAAACAAATGTATAATTTTCGTTGTCGAAAAAAGCATATAGTTTGCATAGTTTCCAGTTTCAGTTAAAAAAATAGAGTAAGCAACCGAGTTATTTTCTTACTGTCGGATATAGGGCTACCAGACGTCCTCTTTTTGAAGGACAAGTCCTCTTTTTCACGTCCGTTCTTTTGTCCTCTCTCTTTTTCAAATAATTTCTAAAATGTCCTTTTTATTTGACGAATATTACATAAAAGACCCAAACATAAAAAAGCCTTTTGGAGAATTTGTTGGATTTTTTTCAGAGATGGGTAAAACGCTAAAAAATCTGATTTTTCAACAATTTTGCCAAAAATAGGTCAAAACCTTACATTATGGTTAAAAACTGTTGAAAAGTGTCAAAAATTGTCGAAAAGTGTCAAAAACTGCCGTAAAATGTTAAAAACTGTGCGTGCGATATTACGAAAAAGAGGAAACAAAATATTCTTATTGTTTCGCCAACAAGTTTTTAAAATATAATGGTAAATTAGGAAACTGTTCAAACTATTGAACAGTTCTGAACATAAATGAAGCTAAAATTTTACGTTTCTCAGTTTTTTTAGCTGTCAAAAAGTCCTGTCAAAAACATTCGAAAACACAGATTTTGAAAATCTGTCAAGAACTCATGGCTCGAATTGTAGCATTTTATCGAGGAGCCGTTTATTGGTTTAAATTTTGACTTTTATATCATGAGCAGAAGATAAATGTGCAAACCGTTAAACTTTAATGTAAAAGTAACAAGTGCCAGTGCTATTTAAGTTAAATTTTTTGATTTTCATTGAAAATTGAAACGAGTAAGTAATAGTAGTCGTATTTCCATGAGAATTCTACAACAACAATTGCTTGCGACACGAATTATATACATAATTCAAACAAAAAGTTTGAATTATTTAATCATTCCTAATTTGATTAGTTATACCACCTGACACCAGATGCCAAATTGTTCTTTCAAGTTGTTTTATTTCAATTCGAGAAAATAATTCACGACTTGTTTTCATAAGAAAAAATAATTCGAATTAAATTTTTCTCATGGAAATACAACTAATAATAAAAATTGTTTAACATTTTTTACAAAACTATCAAAAAGAAAATGCACTTTCAATTTGCAAATATAGCAACCAACAAAACAAATTTTAAGGAAAACACACGAGTCCCATCGTATTCCCCGACCACATTTTTTAATACAGGTGTGCAATCTCTTCTGCTAAACTGCAGTGCAATGTTTTCCATTTCACTTGCTTTTGGTAACTTAATAACTTGGAACTGTTTGTCTATGCATTTCTATTCCTGCTCCCACCATTCCATGGCTTGTCTCACTGGCAAGCCGCAATACAATAAAGCCATGAGTTCTTCTAACTCAGGTTACCATACATGCGTTTTGCGTGATAAAAAATCTGTAAGTTTTTAAAATATACCCCGGAAATCCTTAAATGTCTCTTCATCTTATATTTGACTAATAATCGGATTGTGGGATCGCGGTGCATAATGTAATCGCTTGATAATACTCATATTAATTTAGTATTGATTGGAGGCTTTACTTTTAGAAAGTGAGTAAAAAATAAAAAATATCTGCGGAGGTGAAAATTTCTCAAGTAAATGTCTTAAATTATTATTTATCACGGTATTATCATAGTATTCGGGCACGGCTTTAGTATGTTCATTATAATATTTCTTTTCGTTTGCTTAAAGATGGATTAATGAACTCCCCTAATCTGATGTCCTCTTTTTCTTTCTTACTAATATGGTAACCCTAGTCGGATAGTCAGTCAAATCAAAAAACCTTTGAGACCTCCTCCAAGTTGCAAGAGTTTACCATAAAATTTAACAAAAATCGAATGAATATGTATTTGCGTTTGGTATACAAAATTACTGGGTAAAATTAATGGGTAGATGCAATCGCAGCTCATCTGTTTTAAAAAAAAAAAACACAACGAGTATTATTAAATTTGCATGTTTGGATGTTAATCGGGCCGCGCAGTCACTCAATAGACTATAAACAGGCAATTGTCTATAATTCTGTAAAAAAGAACAGTTAACTAGCTGAAGATTAAATAAAATGCATAACATAATGAATAGAATACAACAAAACTCTAAAGGGCTGATTTGTGTTAATGATAAAACATTATCTAAGAAGAAAATATATTCACAAATTCTTGATACCTTTAAGCAATTATCTGGCATTCATTTGATTTTGTTTTTTTTTCTTGTATGCAGCTTAACTTAAGGATTTCCTTATAATATTAAAGCAATCATTTTGCAATGGATTTCTTATTATTTTCATTTTTTTTTTGCGTCTTGCGAGAGAGATAATTTATCTTTCTATAGAATCACAATGCCAGCAACAACTACAAAAGTAACATAAAAACAAAATAATAATAACATTTTCCAATTGCAACTATCATCAATAGTTATTGTAATAGTTGAGGTTTGTGTTGCTTTAACATTTTAATATTTCGTTATTGTTGTTGTTGTTGTTGCTGTTAAGTTTCTCTATTTTTTTTATTTTTTTGCAGTTTTGACTTTAGATAAAAAAAAAATAATAAAGGTTTGGTCGATTAAAATAAAAAAGTAAAAAATTGAAAAAAATTATTTTGTAAATTACGCTAGAAAATTCTTTTTAAATTAAAATAAAATAAAATAATAACAGTAATAAAATTAAACTACTTTTATCAACATTCGAGTGACGGCTTGTCAATTATTTGGTAGTCAGGCTAAATGAAATTTTTATTTATTTTATGTTTGGTGCATGGTTTTGTTTTTTCGAAACGCCCAATTTGAAAGTTTCGATTTTGCCTATAGGGATTTAGGGTATGGAACTATATTTATAGATTAGTGTTTCTTGATTTAAACTACAATTTTTGTTGCCCAAACAGCTTTCTAATTTAATCCATTCGATGAGCTGGCGGCCTGCCGTCATTATAAATTTTCAGGATTTTGTTACTATATTAAAATTAAAATTAAACTAAATTTCAAAAATACTATAAAAATTAATTGAAAGAATTCTCCAAAATCGAACAAATGCCCCAAGTATCGGAAAACCGCACAAAATTCCTGAGATTTTCCATATTGAAGAGTAATAGAAAATAATAAAACAAACCGTGATATGTTACGCTTCACACTATCTTCTGATGTAAAACTAGAAGAACTTCCAATGTGAAACATTATCTGGATGTCTGCTAATAATTGCAATTTATTTCAAATAAAGATAGGTAGGGGATATCGTTACAAAAATACTATATATACTATATAAAGAAAACAAGTATGTATGTATGTATGTATGTGGCTTCCACAAAAGCTCTTCAAGCAGTCAAAAAGAAACATAGGGGGTCAGTGGTCAAAAATTGTTGCCCCTTCCTCATGCTCCTCTGTGAGGAGGCATTTACAAGTGGTATTTTTGAAACTTCTTCGATTGAGCTGATTTTTGGATATTTAGTCACAAATCAGAAATAAATCGACACGTTTATCATTATTATTTTAACGGTGATGGTGATGGTGATGGTGATGGTGATGGTGATGGTGATGGTGATGGTGATGGTGATGGTGATGGTGATGGTGATGGTGATGGTGATGGTGATGGTGATGGTGATGGTGATGGTGATGGTGATGGTGATGGTGATGGTGATGGTGATGGTGATGGTGATGGTGATGGTGATGGTGATGGTGATGGTGATGGTGATGGTGATGGTGATGGTGATGGTGATGGTGATGGTGATGGTGATGGTGATGGTGATGGTGATGGTGATGGTGATGGTGATGGTGATGGTGATGGTGATGGTGATGGTGATGGTGATGGTGATGGTGATGGTGATGGTGATGGTGATGGTGATGGTGATGGTGATGGTGATGGTGATGGTGATGGTGATGGTGATGGTGATGGTGATGGTGATGGTGATGGTGATGGTGATGGTGATGGTGATGGTGATGGTGATGGTGATGGTGATGGTGATGGTGATGGTGATGGTGATGGTGATGGTGATGGTGATGGTGATGGTGATGGTGATGGTGATGGTGATGGTGATGGTGATGGTGATGGTGATGGTGATGGTGATGGTGATGGTGATGGTGATGGTGATGGTGATGGTGATGGTGATGGTGATGGTGATGGTGATGGTGATGGTGATGGTGATGGTGATGGTGATGGTGATGGTGATGGTGATGGTGATGGTGATGGTGATGGTGATGGTGATGGTGATGGTGATGGTGATGGTGATGGTGATGGTGATGGTGATGGTGATGGTGATGGTGATGGTGATGGTGATGGTGATGGTGATGGTGATGGTGATGGTGATGGTGATGGTGATGGTGATGGTGATGGTGATGGTGATGGTGATGGTGATGGTGATGGTGATGGTGATGGTGATGGTGATGGTGATGGTGATGGTGATGGTGATGGTCCTTTGATGATCCTTTACTCTCAACAGGGTTAGTGAAAAAATCAGCACATAAATGACCTTGTTTACGAGGTAAATAATGGTGAACTTCAATTTTTCATTATTTTGACTTTGATTTGAATAATTTTAAGTTTTTGCTTCAAATTTTGTATCAACTAAACATTAACTTAAAAGGAAAATTATTTCTTAATCCAATATATCAGATTATGGTTTTAATTAAACTTTAACATACAGTATGAAAATAATCGACTTTTGATTGAATTACTTTAAATTAACCAATTAATCGATATTAGCAAATTATTTTCTTCTTTTGATGGCTATTTAAACATATTTTGATGAAACACATTAAATAATAAGACAAAAACTAATGAAAATTTCCAAAATTTTACTAAACAAAATTCTTATATTACGACTATTTCAAAGATCGTATCGATTGTCAAAATTCATTCCTCACTTAAACTCAGTTGCGGAAAATAAATCACCCAACTTCCAAAGAATTCAAGTTACATTTCATTTCAATCGAGTAAATAAAATCGACGACGACAGTGTACGGCGATGAATACTTAGGATCTATCAAAGTGCTAAAAAGCAACCAATATTTCGAGCAAAAATATATCTGGATTTAACATCAAATTTTCGCTATTAATAGGTCAATATAAGCCGACATTGAACCACCACATAGAAAGGCTTGTTATTTGATTATATAAATGGATTTAAAATCAGTATCGGAATTTCTTCAACTTGAGTCGTCGAATTCTCGATTATTCATTAATTTGTTATTATTTTTAAAATTTTAAAACTAAAAACAACATGGAGATTAATCCGTTTGAACCTAATCGAATTTGCATCCTCTATTAGGGGCAACGAAATAAGGTCGCTGGAATTAATATCATAAAAAATGGATTTAGAATCGGGAAAAAATTGGAATTACATTCGACGAAATTTGCTAGTTTCATTTCAATTAATGTGGAATTAAACCAATTATTTAATGTAAATCTACGTCTCATCTAGGGAGATTTTACGTCAAATTCTTCGGTTAAGTAAAGTGGGAAGGTAAACAGAATGAAGAACTTGAGGGAAATATTTTTATAAACATAGAAATAAATTACCTGAATCATGAGTGTCTTATGGTATGGGAGTTCTGTGTCACATACACACGCTCAATATTTTTTTCCTGCAGGAACAAGGCACCATATACAGATCGCTAGCCAACAACTTAACAGTACTCGATCCTTTTCATTTGTCTTCCAGGTATGTGGCTACGTAAAAGATCAGATAGTAGGAACTCAGAGAGCGATAGATGGAACGATGGGATGTAGTTGGGGATTCATTGGATTTGAGTGAGTGGTTCGGTTTTAGAGTTTAATTTGGGGTCGAGTTTAGGCTTTAGTAGGAGGTTAGATTGAATTCATTTTAGTTGAGTGCATACACGCATATGGATTTGGTATCGTGTTGATTTTGGGATTGAGTTTTGCGTTGAAAGTGGAGTTGTGGAGTTTATTAGGTGGTTGGCTTGGGGTTAAGTTAAGAGTTGATTTAAAAGTCGATTTGAGGTTGTTTTGGTGATTGATTTGAAGGTTGGGTTGGCGGTTAATTTGGTGATTGCATTGCGATTAGGTTGAAGGTTGTTGTAAATTGAGAGGGAGGTTGAGCTGAAGATTGACTTAAGAGCTCAATTAGGGATTGATTTGGGAGTTGAGTTAATTTTCAGCACCGAAGTTCTGATCACCTCATGAGGTTTCAGCCCTTTATATTTTACATGTCTTGGTACTCTTGTAAAAATTCGGTGTACATCTTCTTGAAGTCATTATTTGAATGAAATTTCCTCTCCATGGCCAATAGTCTTCCTTGAATCTGCGTTGAATGGAAGCTTTGTTACGAAACATCCATCTTGTGCTCGCTGGGTGGTCGTTTTGAACCATTTTTCGAATTTCCCAAAATCGTCGTGATGTTGCAATGTCAATAATTGTGTTGAATGTTTGTTTAGTATTTGACATGATATCCTCATATACCTTCCTCCTATGACTCAGCCGAATTTTGTATTATGTGGTACCAAACTGGTTGAGCAAATTTTCTTGTTACCCTCTTCGACAAGGTCGAAGACTATTTCAGCTCCAAGCAGCAGATCGATGGATCCCGGTTTACAGAAGTTTGGATCAGACAGTTTAATGGTTAGTATGTCTTTCATATTGATCGTATTAAACTTAAAGGCTGGTAGTGACGATTTAATCTTTGGAATTATTAATGCCATCAAGGCTATTTGTTTCATGTCGAATCTCGACGAAAAACGTAAGTTAATACTTCGGTGAGCCTGACCCAACCTAGTTTGGCCAATTCCTGCTATTAAAGTTATTTTATTAGTATACGCGGTAGACCCAGTCTCTGGACTAATGCTTCCATATTGTCGGAGACTACCAACTATATTGACTATTGCCGTAGGTAGGATCATTTGAAAGGTGCAAATCAGGGTATGGTTCGACTGTATTCTGAAGAATTTGTATTCGCATGATAGGTAGCGGTAGTTGTCATCTGCTGCGGAGAATTGTCGTTTGCAACGCCATTATTATCTGAAGCTCTAGGATTTGTGTCACTATGTAAAAGACAGTGCTGTTTGCGATAACACTGGCGTCACTTTCCTCGAATTCTGCAGACATACAAAGAGTGACCTGGGTTCAAGCAATTAAAGCAAAAGTAGCTACTAATCCACAGCTTCTTCCGCTCGTCTATGGACGACTTCTTGAAAGTATCACAATCTATGAATCTATATTCTGATTCGTGGCATTGAGGACTTGCTGTCGATGCAAAACTATGTTTAGGTTGTACAATGGCCGTGTTGGTCTTGTAAAATGTACCTTCATGGATTCCAGCGCACCTGTTGTTTTTGTTGGAAATTTAAAAAAGTCATCTATTGTCGGAAACTCATTATCTGTATTGTTTTGTGCCCGTAGACTTCGAGTAGATTCACCACCCCAAGCCGCATATTACCTCATCGGATGTATCGAGAAGTTTCCGTATATTTGATGCATTTACCACACTGATACTGGGTTATTAGCTTATTAAGTGCCTCAATGTAGTTAGCTTCGGTCACCTTGAAGTGCTTCAGAAGTGAGTACGCTTCTCCTCTAAGCAGTCCCATCAAATATTGGAACTTCTGGACGGGACCTACTGTTTCTCGTTTATGGATGCTCGAACAGAAGAGATCAAAGAAGTGTTGCCATTCAAATTTCTCTTTCAAATTAGTGGCTTAAGAAGTACCAAAATACCACTTTCCAATTACGATTTACAGATTGGATATGATGGATGCAATATTTAGAATCATTTCACCCCTGAAATCAGGCTCGAAGGAAAATCTCTATGGTGGATTCTTGTTTAATCACTATGATGTTACTTAAGTCAATCCCCAAATAAAAATCGTCTGCACAGCTAGATGGTTGATGGATAAGAGATTTATTTATTTGGAATTATAAATTTACAATAATTTTTGCCATAATCAGATGCTATAAAGTTTGTGGTAGATTGCTGTGTTTATTTTATGTATAAGTACAATATACATTAATAGGGTATCAAACGAACTCTCTCGCTTAACTAAATTTTATATTTGTAAGGTTGATCAGAGTTTAAATTATTTTGTTGATCAGCTATCATCATAATAATTTCAGACTTTAGCACGAACAAAATACATATTGTTGTTTATATTCCAATCAATCAAAAATTATTTCCAATAACAATACAACAACAATTTAAAATTGTATGCAAATTGATGATAAAATTTAAAATATTAAATATTGTCTTCATTATAACCTGGATCGCGATTAGCCTCTAGTATTATTTAAGTTTAAAACAGCAGCAACAACAAAACAATTAGTTAGGCTTTACAGATAATAATATTCTCCCAAAAGGTTTTAAAATTATAAACACTCCCTGTATCGAGATATATATCGCCTCATATTATGCTCGTATGCTCAGAACGATATTGTATGTTTGTGGACATTTGAATTATGCGTGTGCTACAGAGATTATTATGTGTCGTGAAAATTATTTAACAGGTGTTTGCTTTTATATTATTAAGAGTTTCAAGCACTCCTCACGAGATAAAGAAATAATAATTTCAATTGAATGCATTACAAAATGTTTAAATGTCACTGTTAAACAATACACCAATCATCATCATCAGGAAAAATGCAACAGGTCGCAATCTGTCTAAATCTGCACAAAAGATGATGAAACAGAATTAAATTTGTATTAAAAATTAGTTTCAGTACATTATATAGATAATAAAACGACGTCTTTTTAGTTTTTTTTTTTTATAATCTTACAAACTTTGTGAAAGTATTAAGACGATACAGATAATCTTTGGTGTGGATGCGGAGTTAAATAAAAAAAAAACAACAAATAATGATTATCGCTTATGGTACATAGTTTCCTTTTCATATTTTTGTATAAAAGTAAATTTTGTGTACAAAGAAAGACGAGATGTACACATACATAATACCGTGAAGACAAGACAAGTGATTTTACAAAATAATTTGTGTATATGTTTATATATATGTTGTACAGAGCTACCGACCAATTTCAGAGTACCATATATGAAATAAGATGATAAATTCAAGATAAAATGAAAAATTATGATTATTACGATGACAATAATTATTATTATTGTCAGATGACAATAATGTATATTATAAAACGAGAGAATCACATAAAATTTAATAAGATATGGTAGAGAAGGTAAGTCATTCGATGTACGGCACAATCATTGCAAAAGGTTTTTGCGTTTTTTTTTCAATTTAAATAAATGAGTTTGTTAGTTTAAAACATATTTATGTGCACAACAAAATTTTTTATTATGATACAGTTCTACTTCACCAAACTCACGATGCTACAATAAATGCACATGGTATAATTCGCAAGATCGCAAATTAATGGCGGTAATCGTTTTAGTAATATTTTCTTACCAATTAAAGTGTTTTCATGTTAAAATCATTAGTTGATGTATTTTATTTCTATAATTTTGATCTACTCTGTTTTGAGCCTGCATAGTTTATAATATTTCGAACTACATATTGTTTGGGCTCCTAAAAATGTTTCTTGTACCTATGAACAAGTAAAGCTTTTAGTGAAAAACTTATTTCATCCTATCATCTAGTCTCGCATTAATTAAAAATATCTGATTTTGAGAGTAGATGGCACGAAACATCTTGCAACTTAATGCTCTTACGATTTCTAAGTATATCATTAAGGCATCACCAATTTCGAATATAATTTGAAAATATGAATAATTTTGAAATGATCTTAAAAATGTCGAATTTTCAAAGTATCTATCAAGTTCTGTTAAAAAATTGTATAAGCATTAAATATGTATTTGTAAAAATTGTCAATTAGTTTTAAGTTTGATAATTAATTTAAACAAGTTTAGGTTTTAATTTAACTTTTAACGTTAAAACTGACGGAATTTGGGCTAAAATTTAAAATATTTGCTCTCGAAGTTAATCATCAATCATCAAAAGCTTTTAGTTTTAAAATGTTTTCAAACAAAACTTTTTAACTCTAAAATTTGATATTATAGAGGAAGGTGGTATTTAGGATACAATTAGAATGTTTGTGTTCAATGAGCTTTAAGCTTGATAAATAAATTATACCTTTTGGGTGTGAACTTAACATTTGTGATTTTTTTCAAAATTTTAGGTTTTTGTTAAAATGTTTTATGAGCAAAAATTATATTTTGCAAAAAATGTCAAGAACTATTAATTTTAAAAGCTTTCAATTAGAAAAGCTTGCTAAACCAAACAATTTTACTCAGAAGTTCGACTTTACAAAGGGTAACGGAATTTAGGGACAATTTAGTCCTATTTGTTTCCAATAATAATTATTTAGAGCTTTTAGTTAAATCAATCCATTTTACTAGTTAACTTGTTATTATTATATAAGCTTTCGTTTATCGAAGCTTTTTGAATCAAATCATTTTACTCCGAAATTTGGTATTAAAATGGGCGATGTAATTTATGTGCAAAAAATATGTATTTGTAAAAACTTTCAATAGCTTTTGTTTTTACGAGCTTTCACTGATCGAAACTTTTTAAACAATTTATCCCAAAATTCCGTTACTCTTTGTTATTTTTTGTTTTGTAAGTAAACCTAAACCGTTTACAACCTTTCCCGTTACAATTTGTAACGGAATTTTAGAATAAATTTGGAATGCTTGTTTCCAAAACGCTTTGAGTATCAACTTAACATTATTGAGCATCCAATGAATACCAACCTAACATTTTTGAGCCTTTTCATAATTTGAGGTTTTCGTTAAAATGGTTTATGAACATAAATTATGTATTTGCAAAAAATGTCGAACCTTTAGTTTTAGGAGCTTTCACGTATCGAAGCTTTTTAACCCAAATCATTTACTTTTTATTCTGAAATTTTGATATTTTCAAGGATGGTAGAATTTTGGAATAAATTTAGAATATTGGTTTTCAATAAGCTTTAAGCTTGACAGTTAATTCCTAACTTTTGGGATTTGAACTTAACATTTCTTAACTTTATAATAATTTGAGGTTGTTGTTAAATTATTTTATGAACATAAATTATGTATTTGCAAAAAATGTCGAACCTTTAGTTTTAGGAGCTTTCACGTATCGAAGCTTTTTAACCCAAATCATTTACTTTTTGTTCTGAAATTTGATATTTTAAAGGAAGGTAGACTTTTGGAATAAATTTAGAATATTGGTTTTCAATAAGCTTTAAGCTTGACAATTAGTTTTTAACTTTTGGGATTTGAACTTAATATTTCTTAACTTTTTAATAATTTGAGGTTTTTGTTAAAATGTTTTATGAACATAAACTATGTATTTGCAAAAATATCGAACCTTTAGTTGTAGGAGCTTTCACGTATCGAAGCTTTTTAACCCAAATCATTTAATTTTTATTCTGAAATTTTGATATTTTAAAGGAAGGTAGAATTTTAGAATAAATTTAGAATATTGGTTTTCAATAAGCTTTAAGCTTGACAGTTAATTCCTAACTTTTGGGGTGTGAACTTAACTTTTTTAACTTTTTAATAATTTGATGTTTTCGTTGAAATGTTTTATGAACATAAATTATGTACTTGCAAAAAATGTCGAACCTTTAGTTTTAGGAACTTTCACGTATCGAAGCTTTTCAACCCAAATCATTTACTTTTTATTCTGAAATTTGATATTTTCAAGGAAGGTAGAATTTTGGAATAAATTTAGAATATTGGTTTTCAATAAGCTTTAAGCTTGACAGTTAATTGTTAACTTTTGGGATTTGAACTTAACATTTCTTAACTTTTTAATAATTTAAGGTTTTTGTTAAATTGTTTTATGAACATAAATTATGTATTTGCAAAAAATGTCGAACCTTTAGTTTTAGGAGCTTTCACGTATCGAAGCTTTTTAACCCAAATCATTTACTTTTTATTCTGAAATTTTGATATTTTAAAGGAAGGTAGAATTTTGGAATAAATTTAGAATATTGGTTTTCAATAAGCTTTAAGCTTGACAGTTAATTCCTAACTTTTAGGATTTGAACTTAACATTTTTTAACTTTTTAATAATTTAAGGTTTTTGTTAAAATGTTTTATGAACATAAATTATGTATTTGCAAAAAATGTCGAACCTTTAGTTTTAGGAGCTTTCACGTATCGAAGCTTTTTAACCCAAATCATTTACTTTTTATTCTGAAATTTTGATATTTTAAAGGAAGGTAGAATTTTGGAATATATTTAGAATATTGGTTTTCAATAAGCTTTAAGCTTGACAATTAATTCCTAACTTTTGGGATTTGAACTTAACATTTCTTAACTTTTTAATAATTTGAGGTTGTTGTTAAAATGTTTTATGAACATAAATTATGTATTTGCAAAAAGTGTCGAACCTTTAGTTGTAGGAGCTTTCACGTATCGAAGCTTTTTAACCCAAATCATTTAATTTTTATTCTGAAATTTTGATATTTTAAAGGAAGGTAGAATTTTGGAATAAATTTAGAATATTGGTTTTCAATAAGCTTTAAGCTTGACAATTAATTCCTAGCTTTTGGGATTTGAACTTAACATTTCTTAACTTTTTAATAATTTGAGGTTGTTGTTAAAATGTTTTATGAACATAAATTATGTACTTGCAAAAAATGTCGAACCTTTAGTTTTAGGAGCTTTCACGTATCGAAGCTTTTAAACCCAAATCATTTAATTTTTATTCTGAAATTTTGATATTTTAAAGGAACGTAGAATTTTGGAATAAATTTAGAATATTGGTTTTCAATAAGCTTTAAGCTTGACAATTAATTCCTAACTTTTGGGATTTGAACTTAACATTTCTTAACTTTTTAATAATTTGAGGTTGTTGTTAAAATGTTTTATGAACATAAATTATGTATTTGCAAAAAGTGTCGAACCTTTAGTTTTAGGAGCTTTCACGTATCGAAGCTTTTTAACCCAAATCATTTAATTTTTATTCTGAAATTTTAATATTTTAAAGGAAGGTAGAATTTTGGAATAAATTTAGAATATTGGTTTTCAATAAGCTAAGTTTGACAATTAATTCCTAAATTTGGGATTTGAACTTAACATTTCTTAACTTTTTAATAATTTGAGGTTGTTGTTAAAATGTTTTATGAACATAAATTATGTATTTGCAAAAAGTGTCGAACCTTTAGTAGTAGGAGCTTTCACGTATCGAAGCTTTTCAACCCAAATCATTTAATTTTTATTCTGAAATTTTGATATTTTAAAGGAAGGTAGAATTTTGGAATAAATTTAGAATATTGGTTTTCAGTAAGCTTTAAGCTTGACAATTAATTCCTAGCTTTTGGGATTTGAACTTAACATTTCTTAACTTTTTAATAATTTGAGGTTGTTGTTAAAATGTTTTATGAACATAAATTATGTATTTGCAAAAAATGTCGAACCTTTAGTTTTAGGAGCTTTCACGTATCGAAGCTTTTTAACCCAAATCATTTAATTTTTATTCTGAAATTTTAATATTTTAAAGGAAGGTAGAATTTTGGAATAAATTTAGAATATTGGTTTTCAATAAGCTTTAAGTTTGACAGTTAATTCCTAACTTTTAGGATTTAAACTTAACATTTTTTAACTTATTAATAATTTGAGGTTTTTGTTAAAATGGTTTATGAACATAAATTATGTATTTGCAACAATGTTGAACCTTTAGTTTTAGGAGCTTTCACGTATCGAAGCTTTTTAACCCAAATCATTTACTTTTTATTCTGAAATTTGATATTTTAAAGGAACGTAGAATTTTGGAATAAATTTAGAATATTGGTTTTCAATAAGCTTTAAGCTTGACAGTTAATTCCTAACTTTTGGTATTTGAACTTAACATTTCTTAACTTTTTAATAATTTGATGTTTTTGTTAAAATGTTTAATGAACATAAATTATGTATTTGCAAAAAATGTCGAACCTTTAGTTGTAGGAGCTTTCACGTATCGGAGCTTTTTAACCCAAATTAGTCACTTTTTATTCTGAAATTTTGATATTTTAAAGGAAGGTAGAATTTTGGAATAAATTTAGAATATTGGTTTTCAATAAGCTTTAAGCTTGACAGTTAATTCCTAACTTTGGGATTTGAACTTAACATTTCTTAACTTTCTAATAATTTAAGGTTTTTGTTAAAATGTTTAATGAACATAAATTATGTATTTGGAAAAAATGTCGAACCTTTAGTTTTAGGAGCTTTCACGTATCGAAGCTTTTTAACCCAAATCATTTACTTTTTATTCTGAAATTTGATATTTTAAAGGAAGGTAGAATTTTGGAATAAATTTAGAATATTGGTTTTCAATAAGCTTTAAGCTTGACAATTAATTCCTAACTTTTGGGATTTGAACTTAACTTTTTAATAATTTCAGGTTTTTAATCAAATGTGTGATGAGCATAAATTATGTATTTGGAAAAATTGTCAAGAGTTTTCAGAGTTTTCACTTATCGAAGTTTTTTAAACAAACCATTTTACTTCGAAATTTGACATTGCAAGGGATGACGGAATTTTGGGTAGGATTTAGAATATTTGTGCTTAATGTAAACTAAGAAGCTTAAGAGCTTTTTGCTTTAAGAGCTTTTCCAATCAAACCATTTGACTTTTAAATTTGATAATATAAAGGAAGGTGGTATTTTGAGATTCATTTAGAGTATTTTTTTTAATGAGCTTTAAGCTTGATAATTTATTTATACTTTCTCGTTAATTTTTGTGCCTTTCCATAAATTCTGTATTTCGTTAAAATGTTTAAAGGTGGAACCTACAAGAAATCGGAGAAATATCGAAATGTTGGCATAATCTCACAAGATCTTTTAAATATCACCATTTAGATTTATTTGTGTAACTTTGCTAGTTCTTACAACTAAAAGCTAGCAGATTTGAGGGGAGTGGATTGCCTATTGAAGTATACGGTCTTACCAATATGATTAACAATGAAGACAAAAAATACATTTCACGATATAAGCAATCAATTTCTCAGTTTCTTCAAGATGCAGAAGAAAATAGCGTACATACGGCGATTCTGTCAGAACGCTCGACTTAGCCATAGTAAAAACCTAAAGAAAATGCGGAGTGTATTGCCGGAGGAAATAGAGAGAGCAACGCAATGCATAGCAAAGCATTTTCAAAGTAAACATTTCCCTGAAGAATATAAATGTCTCCGTAATAAAAATTCATTTCCAGTGAAGAGAAAATTAAGCCAATTGATGTGAGTCGGTGGCCCAATTCAAATGTATCCCTGCCCTACGTACACGTAAAAACTCAGCATTCCAACATAAATTTACTAACCAGCTTAGTTTGTCAAAAATATGGGATCGTAAGAGGCAAAGATGTTGCTAAGAAAGTATTTGGTCGATGCGTGAAGTGTTTAAAACAAATCATGGAAAACTTACCAGAAGACCGATTAAAGTACACAGTATCATTTGGAACAGTTGGTATTAACTTTTATGGGCTTTTCCGAATTATACAGTGCGATGCAGAGCCACACCATTTACTGGCATAGCAACTTCATTGGTGCCAGAAATCATCTCAAAGAAGTGCACGGCGATTAGAAGTTTACTATAATGGCGATTTATTCCTCCAGGAAGTCCACATCAAGGTGGTTATGATAAAGCGCAATAAAATCCACAAAAACGCAGATAACTAGGACCATTGGCACCACAATAATAATATTAGAAAAGTTTTCAACACTCGTGGTTCAAGTTGAGGTCATTCTAAATTCGATGCCGATACGTTCCAACAAAAACGATGAACCAATACAATATAAAAATGTGCAATTGAACGACATTTTTATCATTCATGATAATAAAATCTACCACCTGCTCAATGGCTATTGGGACGAGTTACCATGTTATATCCAGATGCTGACGGCAAGGTTCGCGTAGTTGAAGTTAAAACCAAAAACTGCATACTCAAACGCCCAATGCAAAAATTATACCGCCTTCCAATTCTTGAATCTGATGGTGATTCAACCAGGGCTGTATGTATGTATGAATCCAACACCAGCTAAAACCAAAACCTAGAATTAGACAAAATTTATTTTATTGTCATTTATAATTTAGAATTCGTTTGAAGATTGCTCGCCATAAATTGAATCCAAATCTTCCCTGAACTTATTATGATGACAGCTGATCAACAAAATAATTTAAACTCTGATTCTCTGATCAACCATACAAATGTTAATATCTATTAAACCTTACAAATATAAAATTTAGTTAAGCGAGAGAGTTCGTTTGATACCTTGTTAATGTAGATTGTACTTATAAAATAAAAACAGCAATCTACCGCGAAATTATGGCAAAAATTATTGTGAATTTGTAATTTCAGCTCTGAAAGCTCTCTTCACAACCCTATATTCAGCTAAACCTGTTAAGGAGGCTCGAAGAACTGCGTTGGCAGTAAATGGCTAGTGAAAAACCACGATAGCACATCATGCCCGCTCAGATTATTCCTAAAAATGATTTCAAAACGCGGAAAAAAATATCAAATCAAGACGAATATTTCTCAGGCCAAACCGCTCATGGAAAAAGGAGACAGATGTTTGGTTTGATAATAAACCAATAGGGAAAAATACTATAAACCCCTGGACATAATCTTCCGCTGAATCAATTCGCTTAAATACCAAGGATAACAAAATTATCAATCACTCTAATAGTTCGACAGCAGTGAGTCAATTGGCTAAAAACGGAGTGGCAGAACAGCAACTATTGAAAATTACGAATTCTATAAAAACATATTTAAATCTTGATCGTGAGCATCATAACAAAATAATTGAAAATATGCGACATCCCAATGCAATAATATCCCAATGCCCTTGGGATATTACTGCTGATAATTTTTTTATACATACTACAAATTAGTTATACTTTTTCGTCATTTGCAAGTCCAATCCGAATTCAGTGGAAAAGTTCAACCCAAATTAATGTTGTTTTAGGGGCCAAAACCAGTCTTCAAGTAAACGTATTACCATATAAGTGTTACAATTACCATACATTGAAGCAAATATAATGTTTCATTATTAATTTAGGCAAGAGTATCAGTGAGGAAAAGAAAAGTTTCGTACATTAAATTAAAGTCATCGGGCCAGATGAAAAGCCTGTAGTGAGCTTTCTTGGGATTGGATTTCTTTCTTTAATAAAACAAAATTAACACTTTAATTTATATTTTACATTTTTTTAATTTATTATTCATGTTTTAATTTATAATTTCAATTATGTACGGCTAGCTCGATGTCCAAATTTATGTTGTCTTCTTTTTTGGTTTTTTATAATTACCGTAGTAGCAATACCAACATAAAAATTATATTATTAATTAAAGTAGGGCAAGAACTCAGTGACAATTTATGAGTTGGGTTGAGTTATGATACAAAATTTAATGTAGAGGTTGAGTTATATTACAAGCCTTCACAGGGTTTTTATTTAGGTTTTCCTTTAAGGTTCCTCTTCCGCCTTCATTTTAAGATGAAACATTTTAAAGCAATAAGGAGACTTTCCCCTTAGGGGAAACATGAAGTATATTTACTATGGAAATGGTGTGCTTTTATGATGGATGTGGTATATGCGAAGTAAAGGAATACGATGTAAACGAAGTCAAGGTGTGACGGCATTGGAGCTAACGTCACACCAGAGACGATCGTCAACCGCGATATACAGAAAGTCTATGTATTGGATTACGGGTTATAATAAATAATATATGTAAAATAGAACGAAGGTGTTTAATTAGCAATACTAGTGGAGATTTACGACATAACATTGGCGACGAGGAAAAAGTGAAAAAGTAAAAAAAATAATAAAAAAAAAAAAAAAAAGATGGCGAAACAAGAAACAATTTCGATGATGCCAACGATGTCAGCTTTTGACCACGAGATCGACGTATGGGAAATGTACAAAGGCAGGCTAGAGAATTTTTTCATAACGATCGGTATGGAAGAAGAAATATAAAAAAAGTCGACGCTGCTTATGTGCACCAAAAAATCCCACGGAGTTGACGTACGCGCAACTGGATGTGCTGTTTAAGAAACATTTCACACCACCTGTGTTAGTGTTTCAAGAACGGAAAAGATTTTTTGAGTTGCAACGAAGCGATGAATCGGTACAGGAATGGTTGATTAAAGTACCGGAATGTGCGGTGAGGTGTGAGTACAAAGAAGAAATGTTAGACGATATGGTACGCGACAAATTTACTACGGGTATTGGTGGAAAAATATTTGATAGATTGAGTGAAGAAAAATCTACGGTTACGCTCGATAAAGTGTTAACGCTTGCAAAGAAAGCAGAATTACAAAGCGACAACGATGTTACGGTAAATTACGTCACAAATAAAACAAATTCGCAGAATTACAGGCGAAATCCAAATACGAACGGAAGTTATGCAACACAACGACACCGAAGTAAGTCTAAGGAGAATTATATAAAAAAAACAGCTTGTAGACACTGTGGTTTCACGAATCATAAGGAAGTAGAGTGTAATTACAAAAACGTAATTTGTAATAAATGCAGGCAGAAGGGCACATGAAATCAGTATGTAAGGCGAAATACAAAACCATGAATATGATAGAGAATTCAGTCGACAACGAAGGCGAAATGAGGTCAAGGTATGAATTGCATAACGAACAGGAAGATGCTAAGAGTGAGATGAGAATGCAGTACAACGACAACAGTAGCGAATCGGGAAATGTTTTTGCAATACAAAACAAATTTTCAGGTGACGCGCTGAAGGTAGACTTGGAAATTTTTGGGTTTGCGTTTAGTTTTATGATCGATTCGGGTGCTGCGATTTCCGCTATTCCTTACGAAATGTTCGTTAAACATTGCGATACGAAATTATTAAGGGCCGACAGAAGTGTAATTACTGGTTACAGTGGAGAAAGGTTAAGTCTAATGGGATGTATTAGTCCGACAGTTAATTATAACGGTATAAAGAAAAAGTTTAAGTTTTTAATCATTAAAGGCGGCCAAATCGCAGTACTAGGACGAAATTTTTTTAACGAATTTAGCGTAGAATTAATTAGATTAAATAATATTAATTACAATGAGACAATTAGTTGTATAAAGAGTTTGGTCACGAGGTATTCTGATCTGTTTGGGAGTCAGATCGGTAAGTTACGAGGTATTAAAGTCAAGCTTGATCTGATCGACCACGAAGAAATAATTCCAAGGTTCATGAAGGCTAGGCAAATACCATCCGCATTTAAAGATGCAGTCGAGAAACAACTTTTGGAATTGGTAGGGGAAGGTATTATTACACGTACGGAAAACGCCCAGTGCGGAACTCCTTTAGTGCCTATCATGAAAGAGGATGGAAAAATACGGATTTGTGCCGATTATAGAATCACGATTAGATATCTGAAGGACACAAATTATCCAATTACCAGAGCTTCGGATATTTTCACCAAACTACAAGGTTGTAAATACTTTTCGAAAATAAATCTATCTCGTGCCTACAATCAAATCGAATTAGACGAGGAATCTAGGAAATTAGTCACGTGGAGCACGCACATAGGGAATTTTGAAATGACATGCCTACCTTTTGGAATAAAACCAGTGACGGGAATATTTCAAAGGGAATTGGAAAAAGTTATAAAAGGTATTCCAGGCGTAAATAATTTTTTGGACGACATAGTGGTAGCTGCACCAACAATAGAAGAACACAATAAACGATTGGAACTGCTTTTTCAGAAGCTAAAAGAGGCAGATTTAAGGCTGAACAAAAAAAAATGCATTTTTGGACAAAATTCCATAGAATTTCTAGGACACATAGTTTCAGCAGAAGGGATTAAAAAGATTAACTCCAATGAAGCAATTTTGACAGCACGTCCACCGGAAAATGTAACGGAATTGAAATCGTTTTGCGGTCTTGTAAATTATTACGGGCGTTTCAAACGTAATTTAGCGACGAAAATGGCTCCACTATACGAATTATTAAAAAAAGGAGTGAAGTACGAATGCTCTAAAGATTGTAATGCAGCATTTGAAAAAATGAAAAAGGAAGTAGTGTCCGATGTGGTTTTAACACATTACGAGCCGAGTATGCCAGTAACATTGACATGTGACGCGTCGAGTATTGGAATTGGAGCCATAATATCGCATACATATACAGATGGAAGTGAACGCCCAATCGAGTTTGCTTCACGAACACTCACGAACGCGGAGAGAAATTATGGAGTAATTCAGAAGGAAGCACTGGCAATAGTATATGGAACGAAGAAATTTTGCAGTATCTAGTGGGACGGGAGTTTACATTAAAAACAGATCACAAGCCTTTGGTCAGCATATTTGGGGACAAGAAGGGTATACCTCAGATGTCTGCTAGTAGGCTGCAGAGATGGGCAGTGCATCTGTCGGGATTCAATTTCAAGATTGAACACGTAAGGTCCGAGAGAAACTATGCTCACCTATTGTCAAGAATCCCAGTAAATAGTAGCAGCAAATCAACCAAAGAAGGAGCGTCCTACCTGTATTTGATAAAGAAGAATACTAACGTAATGATAGATTTCGAGATGTTGAGGAAGGAAACGATGAATGACGAAACGTTGAAAAGTATAATACGAGCAGTTTTGAGTGGTGATTTCAAGGAGCTGAATATGGACGTGAAATATAAAAAATATCTTCGAGATCGAAACGAATTGTCAGTCGAAGAACAAGTGTTAATGAGAGGACACAGAGTAGTGGTTCCACAAGCATTAAGACGAAGAATATTAAATCAGGTGCATGAAACTCATTTAGGGATGGTAAAAACAAAATCAATTTTAAGGTCGTATGTATGGTGGCCAGGAATGGACGAAGAAGTCGAGAATTTCATTGGAAGTTGTGATCCATGCTTGGCAGTTCTTCCAAGTCCACCGAAAGCCAAAACTATACCGTGGGAGACACCGTCGAGACCCTGGAGCAGATTGCACATAGATTATGCGGGTCCATTTCATAATTATCAATTTTTGGTAATAATTGATGCATTTTCGAAATGGATCGAAGTGTTCAGAACGAGAAGCGCGACGGCCGAGTTCACGGTTAATAAGTTGAATGAATGTTTTGCGAGATTTGGACTACTAGATCACATCGTAAGTATGATAACGGAACAACATTCACGGCGCATTTATTTAAAGAAACGATGAGTGGCTTGGGAATAAAACATTCGCTAACAGCGCCAGGTTATGCACAGACCAATGGAGCTGCAGAGAACGCAGTAAAAACCATCAAAAATGCAATGAGGAGTGCTTTACAGGATGGTAGTAGCGAACAATTAGACCAGATTGTGAACAAGTTTCTGTTCGACTATAGAGCGGTGAAACATGGTACTACGGGAAAGACTCCCTGGTCGAGCATGCTTAATTACGAAACCAAGATAAAATTAGATATTTTAAAACGAACAGCATGTGAGGATAATCTAGAAGGAAATGGGGTGACAGATCATAGGGACAAGTTCACAGAGCGAGATCGCAAATTCAAGGTGAACGATTGTGTAAACATCAGGTCTTACAAGGATCCATTACATCCAAAATGGACCAAAGCTCGAATATCGGAAGTGCTGGGACCGAGAATGTATTGGTGCAGGTTTGAGGAAGGTCAGATGATTAAAAGGCATGTGGATCAGATCAGGTTGAGGAGAACTAGAGTCGAAGAAGATTGCCCAGTAGATCAGAATACGACGTCGAGCTGCTCTAAGAGGTATTTGGGCAATCAGCAGAGGGATAGGAATTTAAGTTTAAGTCCAAAATTTGCGATTAGGTATAGAGTTGAGGGGAGAGAGGATACGAGTAGTGAGATTCAGGGAAGGGAGTTACGTGCCCGAGAGCAAATAAAGAAACCCCCTCGATATCGGTAAAAAGCATGAAAATCATGTAATAGTATAATTAATTTTAATTTGTTAATTAGGTTAAAAATAATGAAATTAAGAGGGGACGAGTGTGGTATATGCGAAGTAAAGAAATGCGATGTAAACGAAGTCAAGGTGTGACATATACGGCATTGGAGCTAACACCAGAGACGATCGTCAACCGCGATATACAGAAAGTCTATGTATTGGATTACGGATTATAATAAATAATATATGTAAAATAGAATGTAGGTGTTTGATTAACAATACTAGTGGAGATTTACGACATAACAATGGACTATAATAATTATTAAAATATTGTCGAATTTATAGATAACGTAATTTCGTTTCTGAAAAAAAACCTAAAAATATGCTTTTATAAGCACTAAAAAAAGGAATATAAACATTTGAAATTCGGAATAATAACCCCCTACCTCTTTGTAGTAAATTAGTAACATTAAGTGAAATTTAGGTAATTAAGTGATAATTAGGCAATTAAGGCTTTGATACCATAACCAAGGGACCTTTATATAGATAGACGATCACACACCTGAGTGTGTGAAAATCAAGTTCCATAATATTAGAAGAATTAAAATTTTAAGGCAATCGCTCTGTTTTACATGAACCCACATTAAAAGAACGAATAAAAATCCCCATCAATAAAATTGAGACATCAAACTTAATTCAAAAGTATTGTCCATATTTATATAATTTGTCGCATACATCATCTAATTTAAAGAGTACGAATATGTACGCGTAATTACATACCGTAGCGAAGTCTCAATCCACTTGTCGTATATTGTACATATTATATGGTATACATTTATTGATATGACAAGTTAATTAATTTATTTTATATATTTACAAGAACCATGAATAACAGTGTTTTTGTGTGCTTGTGAAGAGACACAGACTTTTTAAATTGCAATTTAATAAATTAATAACCGTTTTTTTTTTGTTACTTGTCGTAATTTAAAAGATGCATTTTGTTTTTCATTGCCTCGCTCTCTTTCACTGTCTTGGTTAATTTGGAATTGCCTTGATTGATCCCTATCATATTACATACTCGTATATGTGTTTATCACTTATATATTGGAATGATTGTCTTTTAATTCCAAATGATAATGTAATAATTTTTAATGAAGACTGTTGTAGCTAATACTTTACTCATAATTGAATGCGAAATGGATAATATACAATTTTAGCGGAAATATAAAGTTAATTAATTGAACATTTTTTATGTATACACGTACTTTGTAAATGGTATGGTATTTAATTGCACGATCAAACATAAGGAGCTCGCGGTCATCTATATAGTATATATAAAGATATAGGATTCACCTGTATATTTATAGCTAAAAAAAACATATTCTCTAATTATCTTATACGAGTATGTACGAGTATATACAAACATTGTATTTCCAGGTATCTCTAAATATCAATTGATTTTCTTAAGAAAAATCCATTATTCGGAAATGCGTGCAGATTTTTATGTGTAATTTATGTAATTATTCGATATTTTTTTTTTAATTTTAATTGAAATAAACAACAAAGTGTTACAGATATAAATACCTTATATATATATATATATCTTAGTGTGTATTTTGTAAATTGAGTATGTTGTATAAAATTCACCAATATTTCACAAATTAATAAACATACAATCATATTGGCTAACTAACCAGCATGTGATGCTTCAATGCACGATTACATTTATGCCTTAAGAAGCAAAAATGAAGAAAAATCGTTGATTACCACGAAAACATGTCATAATTACGAAAAAAATATGAAATAATACAAAACGTTCAAAAAAAATGTTACAAAGTTGCATCAAAAAATTGCAATGTGTTATGAGAAATAAGACGTTTGCATGAATCGGAAGAAGAAGATGAAAAAGGTCACTTAAATGAAGTAAAAAGAATTTGTTTTTGATGCATACACGTAAATCAGCAATTTTGATATGTTGTTGGACATAAGTCATTCTATTCAATGGTTATACTCAGTGTTGTGCCGCGTAGTCTACGTGCAGTAATTATTGATTTATGTCTTTTCGTTTAAAGAATGTATAAATGACGTCGTCAACGTAGATAATGTCGACAATGTAGACAATACGTCGACAATTCCCAGCAGTAAAAATAGCCACCGTTTTGATTTATTACGTATATGATTTTCAATACAATAAATGTATAATAAGGGTCTACTAAGAAATCCCGGTTACCAAAATCCCCGCTTTCAAAATCCCGGTTTTCAAAATCCCCGCTTTCAAAATCCCGGTTTTCAAAATCCTGGTTTTGAAAAATATATTTTTTTTAAAAATTCTGGTGAAGGCAAATTTTAATTTTGAAACGGGATTTCATAGTACAGCCGTGAAATAAGAATAAAAATCGGGATTTTCTGAAAACCGGGAATTTTAGTTTTGCAGGGGCTAACCGGGACTTTAAAAACTAGGATTTTGAAAACTGGAATTTCGTTACACAGCCGTGTAATAAATTAGCGTCTATCGACTTTTTAGGCTTTATCAACAGAAATAGATGAAAGACCCCAACATTTTCCTGAACATATTTAACTTATATAATAACGCATACAAATTTCAATACATATTTTTATTTTGTGTTGTTCTACGAGAAAACGGTGGAAATAACGAAACAAACTTACTTACTGCAACAGTCAATAAGTGCTAATAATCGATAGTTGCATCTTAGGAAATTTTACTATAAAAATTATTAGATTTGCCAAATTAGAAATTGAATTTCGACAACTGTAATTTGTTGCTTGTTTGATTTCACTTATAATAAGAAAGAAATGTACATATTGGCCACCAATGCACTGATGCTGTATATATTGGGCTAAACTATTGAATGAAGCCTGCGCAGTAAGGCTTAAATTAAAAACATTTAAATTACTATTGGTGGAAAGGGAAACAACTTTAAAAATATTGTTTCTTTCGATAGTATAACGAATAATATAATTATCGATAAAAATTTCCGAGATTTAGAAGAAAAATTCATCTTTTCGACCAACAATCAAGAAATTAAAGAAACATTTTTAAGCTCAAATATTAATTTGTTGGTTAAAATATTGTTTGGTTCAATAAAGAATTATCAAAATTAAAAATGTTTCGACAACAACTACAACTGACGAACAGACTCAAACGAGATAATTTTCAAAATTGATCTGTACAGAGGCGTCTTTAAGTCTAAACAGTTTATTTATCCTCACCTTTTTTACAAAAACCACTAAAAAATTTCTCGCAGTCAAGTTCTTGCGAAATAAAAAAAAAATACTATCGACAGTTTTCGAGTATGCAGCATTATAGTCGTGACATATTTTCGAGTGAGGAGAAGCTGTTCTAGTTGCCACTTGAAATGACTATTGTCGTAAAAACACATTGAAATAAGATGTTTTTCACAGCAGCCGTCTAGGGTTTATAGAAGGAATATTAAGACTTGACTTTTATTTGGCGTGACCTGGCTGAACTGGTGTTTTTTTTATAGAATGTTTTGGAGGACAGTACACTGCCGATATGACACAGTTTCCAGACCACTCCTGCAGACAGATGCTACTTGCAGATCATACTTCATAAGTTCGTAGTGTTTTAATCTTCGCTTAATCAATACAGCAGTGCCTCCATGTGCTTTACCATCTGGGTGCTTGGTGTCATAAATAGAGTAACCATTAATTTTGAAACAGCTATTTTTGGTGAAGCGTGTTTTTGATATTAACATTATGTCAATGTTTTGCTCAGTGAGGAATGCATGTACCTCCGCTTTATGTTGTGCTAGACCGTTTGCATTTCATATGGTTATTTTGATGATGGTCATTTTTGACTTTTTACGACTATCTGCATCAGCGTGCTTATATTCTGCATCATTAGATCCATGGTTCTCTCCATCATCGCCATGAAGCTTTGCATCATATTAGTTAATTTGTTTAAAGGTGTTGTGATGTTTCCCTCTTCACTTGCTTGCACTTTAGGAGCAGTACCTTTAAGAATACTTGCGTATGAAACCCCTTGTTGCACGCTGCCGTTTACAGTTGCAAACTGCTTTCCATTTTGAGCGTTTGTGTTTACAATTTCTGGCCGTGCTTCTTTTCTAGCTGAAGAATGAAGATTAAGGATTCGTTGCTCTGCTCGCTGCTTTGGATTGATTCTCCTTTTCAATTCTAGATAGATTGGACACCCTCTATAATTAGCTGTGTGATTTCCATCGCAGTTGCTGCATTTTCTCACTGATGCTTCCATTTTTGCTTTATTGCAAACCTTTGAATTATGGAGTTCACCACATATAACACAAACATCGCTCAAAGTGCAACAGGCTCTAGTGTGCCCATATTCTTGGCACTTAACACACTGTACCGGCCCATTTCTTTTCCTGGGTTCCTCGATGATAACCCTTCTGTGCAGTAGATACTTTAGATCAAATATTGCATGGTTGCCTTTAACCTTTTTATTGTCTGGTTCTAATTCCAGACGAAACAATGGCTGAGGCACCTTCTCCCGATTAAAAATATTGGTAATAGTTTTACATTGGAAATCTTTTTCAGTGAGAGCAGCTTGAATTTCGTTTGCATCCACGTAACTCTCTATTCCTTTTTGTTGGCGGAGCACAATGGAATAATTTATTTTCTCCGTGGCTGTCGAGATAATCCCAATAGTGCGATAATTCCGCGTTGTTTGTTAGTGGACTGTATTTTACTTGTTGATTACAGTGACCATGGGGTGACAAGAAAACAAAACTGGTGTCAATCCTTTGAATATTTTTTGGCTTTTCACAAATTAATAACCGATAATATATTTTAGTTGTTTACTATTTGATGGTGGTCACAGAAGTAATGTTTTTTTTAATGATTGAAAAATGACAAGAATACAATACGCGTTTATGATTGAACGCAAATATTCGGAATACAATTTCGAAAAGTTAATTGTCGCAATTCACATAGGCGACGCGTCGATCTTCTTTCCGAAATTGTATTTAACAAAAAATATTAGAATTCACCTACAATTTTGACGTTTGACTGTCATGGTGAATTTGTTTATCAACAATTCAGAATAAATTTAATAAAGATAAGTATTGAACATAAATATAAATTTACATATAATTAATTTGATTTAATTTTATTTTAGATTACGGAGCAATGAAATTCAATTTTGATGATGATGAGTGCGGACGATTTGGTGTGTAACATCGTTATAGACGAAATTTTTGTTATGTACAGTTGATGGAAATAAATTTGCTGATGTAAATAAATACCAAGTGCATTTTATTTATTTTTATGGAAATTGCCACAACATACCGCCGCTCTTGAACTATCTAGTTCAACATTATGATGTGATTACGATTTGTGAGTAGTTACTTCATCTTTGTCCGAATGTGATTGATCAAGTGCTGATTCGGTTTGATGTGTTTCGCAATCATTTTGGTTCGCTATGGGAATTGGGATCAGCTTGCTTGTCGGTCATTTGATTTCCCCAGATTTTGTGGTGATGGTAACCACTCTGACAATACCATCGGATCCAGGAAATAATTTTGCGATTTTTCCTAGTGGCCACTGATTTATAGCAACGTTGTCCTCTTTAATGACTACGATATCGCTAATCTTGAATTGCGGTTGAGAATCTCTCCTTTTGACTTTTGGCTGTAATGATGCGAGATATTCGACGTTCCAACGTTTCCAAAAATGTTGTGCCAACTGTTGTACCATTTGCCATCTGGTTAGATTGGACGTTTTATGTGAGTAATGTCGAGTTCGGGAATCTTTGTTGCAGGGTGACCAATCAGGAAGTGAGACGGAGTCAGGACATCAATATCGGTGGAGTTCATCGCGCAGATAGGTCTGGAATTCAGCGTGCCTTCAATTTCACATAATAGAGTGCTCATTTCCTCCAAAGTTAATATTGTGCTGCCAATGACCCGCTTGAGATGATATTTGGTGGATTTGATGCCCGCTTCCCAAATGCCGCCGAAATGTGGTGCACTGGGAGGATTAAAGTGCCATGTAATATAGTGTCTGGAAGAATAAACAGAAATGATTTGCGAATCTGAAATTAACTTATTGAAGGTTTGCCTTAGTTGACTGCTGGCCCCGACGAAGTTTGTGCCGTTGCCACTATAGATTTCTTGGCAAATCCCGCGTCTGGCTACAAATCTCTTTAGGGCTCCTAGAAATGACTCAGTAGTCATATCGCCGACCAACTCCAGATGAATAGCTTTGGTGCTAAGACATATGAACAAACATATATACGATTTAAATGTCTTTTGTCCTCGTCCCCTCCGCAGATGTGTTGGAATTGGTCCTGCATAGTCTACACCGACCTTTAGGAATGGGCGGATTAGTTCGACTCGACAGCTTGGCAGGCTACCCATGATTTGATTGTATATCTGGGATTTAAATTTGACGCAGACTACACACTTATTGATGGTTTGTCGAACTGTGTTTCGACCACCAGGAATCCAATAATTTTGTCTGCTAATTGCAAGTGTTAATGATGGCCCGGAATGTTTGTTGTTCTTATGAATATCGTCGAGAATCAACTTCGTGAGCGTTGATTTTGGATGGATAATTATGGGATGTTTCGTTGAGTAGGGCGCTTCAGAATTTTCCAACCGTCCACCTACACGAAGAAGGCCAAATTCGTCTATGAAGGGACTCAATGACTTGAGTTTACTGGATTTGCTTATTTCTCCCGTTGCTTGAATTTGGGTTAGCTCAGCATTATAAAATTTAATTTGTTCATGCTGACATGCTTTGAAGATTGCGTGGAATAGTTCTTGTCTTGTTGGATAATTGTTGTGGATTCTCGATTCCCCTTTGGTTCTTGAGTTCGTGACGAAGCGCAGTATATACGCGAGTACCCTTTGCAGTTTCGTTAAAGATGAATATTTAACGATTATTTCATCGAGCCATGGGTTGATATACGTACTTGCAAATGCAATTATTTTGTTGTTAATTTCTGCAACGGAGCCGTAGTTATTTTGTTGTGGCGGCCATGATGTGGAAGGTTGATTGAGTCAACTAGGCCCACTCCACCATAGCCTATGTTGTTTTAAATCGTTGGGTGATAAACCTCGGGATGCAGAGTCGGCCGGATTGTCTCTTGAAGGTACGTGCAACCACTGCTTGCGTAGTAGTGTATTAAGAATTTCCGCTGTTCTGTTTCCTACAAATGTGCTCCAACGCCTGGGATGGTTTGCGAGCCAATCTAGAACTATTCGGGAGTCCGACCAAGCAAATGTTTCTGAAATATCTAGTTCAGTTTCTTTCTTGACTAATTTGATTAAATTTGTGAGGAGTACGGCAGCGCAAAGTTCGAGTCGTGGTAGTGAGACTTGTTTGATTGGGGCTACTTTGGTTTTAGCAGTGATCAATTTGATTAACGTCTCTCCCGACGATCTTTCGGTTCTTAGATAGACCACAGCAGCAAATGCGTCTTGGCTGGCGTCGGCGAATCCATGTATTTGAATGGTTTTGGCTTCGGTTATTTCGATGTATCTGGGAATCCGGATCTGCTTAACGTTATCTAGGTCAGCGCGAATTTTTTGCCACCGGTTAGATATCTCTTCGGGGAGCTGTTGATCCCAGTCTAAACTAACGGCCCATAATTTCTGGATAAAAATTTTAATTTGCACTGTGACGGGAGCTAGCCACCCTAATGGATCGAACAGGCGACTGGCTTCGGAAACGACTATTCTTTTGGTAAATGAGTATTTTGGTGGTAGCTCGGAAATGAAGGAAAATTGGTCGGTATTCGGGTCCCAATTGAGTCCAAGTACTTTTATGGAATTTGAATCGCTTCGGTGAGTCTCTTCAATTGTCTTGATGCTCCTATTAGCTTCGTCCTTTAGATTGTCTAAGATGACGTTGGAATTGGACATCCATTTGCGGAGATTAAAACCATGCTGGGACAGTAACTTACTTATGCAATTTTTTAGTTGAGTGAGCTCGAATTCGGTGTCGGCCCCAGTCAATAAATCGTCAACGTATGTATCGCGACTAATCGCCTTAGCTGCAATTGGAAATAATGTTTGGTTATTATCGGCTATTGTTTTAGGACTCTAGTGGCTAGGAAGGCTGACGATGCTAAACCATATGTAACGGTGGCCAATCGGAAATGACGTATTGGCTCGTGAGGATTGGTGCGCCAAACTATTCTTTGGAAATTGGTATCTTGACTGTTGACCTTTACTTGCCGATACATTTTTTCTACATCAGCGGTGATCACAAATTTATGCTCACGAAACCTCATAATTATAGCATGTAGAGTCGACTGTACTGTTGGGCCAATTGCTAAGCATTCGTTGATCGAGCTACCCGATGGTGGTTTTGCCGTCCCGTCAAAAACCACTCTTAGCTTTGTAGTGGAGCTTGAACGTTTGAGAACGCCGTGATGCGGCACGTAATATCCTGTGTTATGGATTTCTGCTGGAGGAATTTCTATCATATAGTTGAGTTCTCTATATTCTGACATGAAATCCTGGTAAAGCCGTTGAAAATCTGGTTCACGAACGAATTTACGTTCCATGCTTCTCAGCCGTTGAATAGCAGCATTCATTGAGTTACCTAAGTTTTGCGGGGATATTTTAAACGATAACCTGACGATAAAGCGTCCTTCAGTGGACAATTTAGTTTTTTCGGAAAACTCTTTCTCACAGAAGATTTCTTCGGGAGACATCTTTACTTCGGAATTTGGAATCGAATCTAATTCCCAAAATCTGGTAAGCGCGCGGTCCAAATCGAGATCCTCATATTTATTTGTTGCAACCAGGGACACTATGTCATCGCTCAGTGAATTATTGATTTTTCCGGCGACAACCCAACGTAATATTGTTTTGTATAATGTCGGTCCATCTCGACTGAGTCGAATTCTATCCGATTCCAATAAATGGAAGAAGTAATCCGCCCCAATCAAAACATCTATGGTAGCCGATTTGTGGAAGTGTGGATCAGCTAGCTGGAATTTGGAACGTAACGTTGGTGGGATATTTTTGATGGTTTGGTGTGGTAACGCGGTCGTTATTTTTGATAGGACGAACGCTTCTATCGATAACTCTGGGTGATGCTTTGGTCGAATGGTGAGTGTAACTGAACCCTTGGTACAACCGGCACTAGAACCTCCTAGCCCGACAACTGAAAATCTTGAATTTCGTTTCTTTAGACAGAGTCGTTGTGCGGAAGCTTCGGTAATGAAGCTGGCTTGTGAGCCAGAATCCAATAGAGCGCGACACGTTAATGTATTTCCGGTAGAGCTTAGTACGTCGATTAATGCGGTAGGCAGTATGGAATGCGCTAGGTTGTTTTGTTAGCAAAGAGCCGCCAGCTCCTCTGTCTTTTCTGGTGGTGAATTTTGAGTTGCTGTGGGTGTAGTACTCTCTGGTAAATGAAGCATTGTATGATGCCTTTTCTTGCATTGGAGGCAGCAACGCTTGGAAGAACATCTCTGAATTAGGTGCGAGCTGCTCAGACAATTGAAACATCTATGGTTATTTCTGGCCCAATCTCGTCTTTTATTAACATCCATTTCATTAAACTCTTTGCAGACAAACAATGAGTGATCCTTTTGCTGGCACATATCGCAAGAGAAGTTGGACTCTCGGGTTACGAAGTGACTTTTAATATTGTATTTTGCATTCGGTTTCTTAAAGGATACGTTCGCTGATTCTAGGGTGTCAATACGTCGCGTTAGGAATTCAAGGAAGTTTGAGAATTGTGGATTTTCTAGGTTCGTTACTGTTTCTGCCCATAATAATTTTGATTTGTCATCCAACTTTTGTACCAGAATAAAGATCAATCAATGGTCGCGTGACTCAGCATTCTCGCCCAAAGCTTTCAATCCCCGGATAACCTCATCCGATGTATCCATGAGTCGTTTGATGTTACTTGAGTTGGCTGTTGTAATCGATGGCTGGTCCAGGAACGTCCGTATAAATGAGTTGACGATATGTCTCTTCCGATCATATCTTTCTTTTAATTTATTTAACGCGCCTATATAGTTGCTTTCCGTGACGCTAATGTGTTTCAGCAGAATGGCGGCCTCACCTCGGAGTAGCCCTTTGAGGTACTGAAATTTTTGGATAGCACTTAAAGACGTTGACTCATGGATGGTGCTAGCGAAGAGGTCGTGGAATGATTGCCATTCGGTATAGTCCCCGGAGAATGGCGGTATATTTATTTTCGGCAGCTTAATCTCTCGTATATGGTCGACTTGGGTTGCGTTGAATGATATATCTGGTGAAATATTGTTGGCAGTCATTGTTCTAGATCTTATGCATTTATTTAGGCTCGCAACAGCGTTGTAGTAATTTTCTTCATAGACATAGTCCGATTCTTCATCGGGATCCAGAGTGAAGATTTTGCCCTCAATTATGGTGAATTCAGACATCAACGTTTCGACTCGGGCTAGGCGAGCTCGGAAGTCATCAACTGATGCGTCCTTGTTATTAGCATTGGCGAATTTCAAAATATTTGTTAAGCGACCTTTGTTAGTGGCGCGTTGTTTCTTCAGCGACGCGAGCTCTGCCATTTGAAATACGTTGCACTTTCTTTGTTTGACGTTATCGCAAGAACCGACACTGTACACTTTAGTTTGTTCACTTTAGTTTATAAATTTAATATTTAATTGATATTGGTTTACCGAACGTATTGATTGATTAATAGCCGACAAGTCTTTCATGTACCGAACTATTTATAACTTTAGGTTTGCGTTTCCTGATAAGGTTAAGGTTACCTTCGAGAACGTGCTTTTTTTAAATTTAGTATTGAACCAGAAATCCGCGTTAATTCAATGAGAAAGCGAGTTTTAATAGAATGGGCAAGGGTAAATTCCTAATTGGCGTGGAATTTAGATGTAACTCGTTTTCATATATTGATCAATTGGGGTTATGTTGGCGGATGGCTCTACTGGAAATTAGCACAATGCGTTAAAGCGTTTAATTCATACAAATAGGTTATTATTGGTTATTCTTGGCGAAGATAAATCAATTAATATAAATTGTTTGGGTATAACCGTGTAAATAGTTTTAATTAAGAAAAACCTTATTAAATTTTAGTTCAACTCACATTTATCAAAATGGCTACTTAGCTTGAAAATGACGTCACGCCGATGATAAATTTTCCACGATGTCCGTGTTGGCTGCAATAAGTTGTATTTTCTCGAAATGGCGAGTTTTCCTGGTTGTAAATCTATGGTCGGCTGCTTATGATGAGTTGTTCGATGGGGCGAGCACTTTCTTCTGTGTTACTTGTGATCCGGTAGCTCGTATCCGGCTCGAAGGACCAATGTTGGCGGAGCACAATGGAATAATTTATTTTCTCCGTGGCGGTCGAGATAATCCCAATAGTGCGATAATTCCGCGTTGTTTGTTAGTGGACTGTATTTTACTTGTTGATTACAGTGACCATGGGGTGACAAGAAAACAAAACTGGTGTCAATCCTTTGAATATTTTTTGGCTTTTCACAAATTAATAACCGATAATATATTTTAGTTGTTTACTATTTGATGGTGGTCACAGAAGTAATGTTTTTTTTAATGATTGAAAAATGACAAGAATACAATACGCGTTTATGATTGAACGCAAATATTCGGAATACAATTTCGAAAAGTTAATTGTCGCAATTCACATAGGCGACGCGTCGATCTTCTTTCCGAAATTGTATTTAACAAAAAATATTAGAATTCACCTACAATTTTGACGTTTGACTGTCATGGTGAATTTGTTTATCAACAATTCAGAATAAATTTAATAAAGATAAGTATTGAACATAAATATAAATTTACATATAATTAATTTGATTTAATTTTATTTTAGATTACGGAGCAATGAAATTCAATTTTGATGATGATGAGTGCGGACGATTTGGTGTGGAACATTGTTATGGACGAAATTTTTGTTATGTACAGTTGATGGAAATAAATTTGCTGATGTAAATAAATACCAAGTGCATTTTATTTATTTTTATGGAAATTGCCACAACATTTTAATACAACAACCAATCCTTTTTGGCTCTTTAGTTAATACGTGTAGTAATGTTTATCAACTTGGTCAAAATGTTTAATTAACGCTCTGTAAGCATCAATATTGAGCGGTTGAATTTTTGTTTCTTTTATGATACTCTTTTGTTCCCGGAAATATAAAATGCACCTTCCGTAATAAACTCGATCGTTTTTGCAAGTTCTTTATTTGATTCTTCCCTCAAATAGATTGGTGGCGGATTCTCAGCTTTTCGAGTTTTTTCGGGCGAAGAATACCTATTACCATGCGTTAATTCAACGGTTGCACTGGCCGCTGATCTAGGGATTCTCCTTTGTTTTGATCGGACAGTAATATACGGGTCTATTACCGTTTGCACTAAACACTGACCTACGAGTATATCACTGCTTATTTTATTGTCATCTGATGTCGATGCACTTTCATTGTTTTTTTTATCGCTAATATTTGGCGACGATTCACTTTTAGTTTTATTATGGTTCAGCACACCAATGTTATTTAAGTTAATTAATTCAATTTGATTTAAATTGCCTGGTAAGGTAATTTTTTGAGCATTTAAAATTTGTTGTCGCTTTGGACAATGCTGCACTTTTGTATTTTTATTAAAATTAAATGAGGTCGTAACGTTCGGTGGGAAATCGCTTGTGGACATCGCTATCTGCTGATTTGGCCCAGCCTTTTTTACCTGAAGCGGAGGTGAGACCATCACGATTTCACTTATTTTTTACATCACAATATTTTTTAAAAAAGATTTAAACTGCTGATTCAACTTTTCACACAAGTAATAAGTAAATTATTTAAATATTTAATCGGTGGTAGCAAAATTGCAACTTATAAAAATATGTTTTTGCTTTGTTAATACTGCCCAATACCCCTTTTATAAATTTGTAATTTTAAAAGTTAATGTGTGTACACGGTTGTGACTTTAGCGGCCCCTCGTGTAAG
Source organism: Tipula vernalis (assembly GCA_958295665.1). Taxonomy (NCBI): domain Eukaryota; kingdom Metazoa; phylum Arthropoda; class Insecta; order Diptera; family Tipulidae; genus Tipula; species Tipula vernalis. The sequence goes on along the minus strand of OY282558.1, from coordinate 129,755,370 downwards.
ATTATAGGGCCCAAAAGCTCATATAAAGGCACTAAGAGCTGGGTCTTTGATATAACGAGCACATACATATTTTATAAAATTATTTGCCATGATTGTATATTGTGCTAAGAAAAAAGTCACAAATATCAGAAGTTGAAACATGCGATACAGGTATATTTGGATTCTGCAAAAATGTCACAAACGCCAAAAAGTGAAAAATGCGTTACAGATATATTTGGTTCTGCAAAAAATACCTATTTCTCTATTTTTTTAGAAAGCCAAATATCAGTCATTGAATGCCATAAAATCACGTTATTTAGTAGTCAAGTTTCATATTAAGACATGGCAAACAAAAACAGAAAAATTGAAATTACTCAAAACTATAAAAAGGCAAATGTGACTTATAACAGTATAGTATAACCGGTGTTGTGCGTCTACGCCTATTTTTAGATTGTCTACAAGCAAATGTCGACAATAGCGTAGACCATCATCAATAATAGTTTTCAACGTATACAATATAGACAAAATGTAGACAATGTATTGTAGAAAATTTGTAGACAGTGAAAATATTATTTTTGTCGTTGTTTTGTGATAGTATAAAGCACGGCGGCCACATCATTTCACAGCGATAAGAAGAAACGTGAAAATAATGGACAACATTTATTAGTTTTAAGGTTATAGCACTCTAGCATTAGGGATACAAAAATCCCGAGGGTGCAAAATCCTCAGGATACTAAATCCCGAAAAGATAAAATCCGCAAGTACAAGCCTATGAAAATTCCAAAATCTAGTTGTTGCACAATTGGTGCAATTTTCCCTTGATTTAAAGATGTATATATACAAAAAACCGAATATCGAAAATACTGATGGTTACAACGGGATCATAAGGACGATATCCTGCATTTTAAAATCCCGATTAATTAAAATCGCACCCAAAAAAACCCCGCTTCCGAAAAAAAAATCCCGGTTTTGATTTTGATTTTACTTTAAATAAAAATTTTCCTTCACCAGAAGAGGCGGTCCTCGGGATTTCCAAGGGATTATGGGATTTTGTACCCTCGGGATTTTGTACCTTCGGTATTTTGTACCTTCGGGATTTCGTCCCTCGGGATTACGTTCCGCGGGATTTTGTCCCTCGGGAATATGTCACCAACCCCGAACGTATAGATAATATATAGAACGTATAGAACGTTAAGATAATAAAAAGTGAAAAGTAATAGAAATTTGTTTTTCCTAAAAGATTAATTGTTCCTACCCTGGGCTAAACAATCAATCGAATTCGGGCGTGTACACCCAACTAGTGAAAAAAATAGAAATAAAAAAAGCGCACCGTTGTTGGAGAGAAATTGGTATCTAAGAGCCTAAAGGGACAGCCATGATAAAACTATATATTAACAAATAATAAATGTGTGGCAGCTGACGCATTTGCGCACGGATAAATGCGTTCTCCGCCGCATAGATTAGTTCAAACGCGAACAAACTCAAAACGCAAAACAACACACCAACCAACTGAACTACTTCTCTTCTACACGAAGAGACATTGGGCGCATCTAGCACACGTAGAGTCTACATTTGAGATAGTCTAAAATGTAGACTAATCTTATTTGTAGACTCTACATGTACTGGATGTATCTAATATCTACGTATCTATTTTGGTTTTTGTATTGGATAACTTGTTGAAATTTCGTAATAAATTAAATTGACATTTTTCTGTGAGTTGTTTCTAATTTTTACCAAATAATTAATGTCACCTCTTTATTTTTATCCGGTGGAAAGTAAATCCGTCGAAATAAAATACGATTTTATACCAAACTTTTTAATTCTTTATTTTCGTTTTCTTTTTTAAAATTCAACCTTCTTCAATGGTGGCTACTCATCGACTTCTTTTCTTTTTTCTTTTTTTTCATTTTAACATATTTTATTTATTTCTGCTCACCGATTTTAGTGACATCTAAATACTATTACATATACTTATATAAGCCAAGATTCAAACAAACTAATTCACAATAAATTATGACATTAAATTGGAGGAAGTTTTAAAACAATTGAATCCTGTTGATCATCCTCCATGTTTATATTTGGTTTATAAATATGAACTAGTAAACAAATGTCAAAAAAAAAAAAGTCCAAGTCTCAAACCAAAATAATCTACTTAAAAATGTAGACTAAAATTTTTAGTCTCACTAAAACTCGTAGAGTCTACATATTTTTACTGAGATTTTTTGCATCCAGCACATGTAGACTTGTAGAGTCTACGTATTTTCGGTAGACTCTACGTGTGCTAGATGCGCCCATTAAATTCAAATGACAAGACAAAATAAAATTTAAAAAATTAGTCTCGTCTCGGATTTGGTACAGAGCGCACGCGCGACTTTTGTTCTTAAGTCTTTTTAAAAAGAAAAAAAAACTTTTATTTTTACACTTTATTATTTATTACAATTAATTATAAAATGTCTTACACTTCTATTCTCTTAAGAGATAGATTTTTCACTTAATAACTATGCTGATCTCTTTAGAGTCAGTTTTATTAATTTTGAATCGCTTAGGTGTGATCTCTTTAGAGTCAACACAACAATTGAATTTTTATTAATTATATTTCTCATGATTTCATTTTTTATTAATCAGCATTTAAAATATATATTTTTACTTAAAAATCATGTTTATGACATGTATCGAAATTTTATATCGTTTTCCGTTCTACATTTATATTTCTTTAATACTTTGCATTTTCTGTGTGAACATTTTAGAACATGATATTTAATTAGAATAGAATTGTATCATGTGCATTTTTCTTATCATATTGTATATGTTCTTGACATATAACTCTCCCTTCGTTGGCGTTAGAATTCTCCTGAATTCTGTTAATAATTTTTACTTTACGTTCCTTTTTCTTTATATAGAAGTTTTAATTACTAAAATTACTATTATTATTATTGTTACAATTATGCAAAGTCCTGAATATTCAAATATTTTATAATATTTTAAAAGTTTTATCTCATCTATGTCCTTATTTGTTTCTAGTATTATTTCCTTAAATGTTAGTGTATTATTTTTCGACTTATAATCTAAATTTGGTACAATATAATTATTCTTTATTTCCTTAATATTATTTGAGAATGTCTTATTGTCTAAGTTGATGCTACAATTATAAAATCTTATTAAATAGTTTCCTTTTAATATAAATTTTCTTTCATCATAGTTTGATGTTAAAATTAAATTATTAGCTAGTTGAATTAATATGCTATTGTCATTAATATTATAAATTTCGGTATTACAATTCTTTATGTTTTCACAATTTTTCCTTAAAATACAGTGTTTTAATTCATTTAATTGATGAAAGGCTTTATTATTATCATATTCATAATATTTATTATTTATTTCAAATGTTCTGGTTATTTGATAGTTTATTGACTTACAATCATTTTCATTAGATAAAGGAATGATTAATTTTTCATTTATCGTTTTCATTCTATATGGTATTTTGATTAAAAATATTAATTTATCAGTATTCGTTTTCGAAAATCCTACTCTCAAACTTTTCAATTTATTAACATCAATTTCATAATCAATAATTTCTTTATAGCTTAATAATGAAGGATGGATAATGTTTAAATTACTAAATATTATATTATCTTGTAAATCGTTTATTATTCTGTCAATTTCTTGGATTTTTTGTTTAATATCTAATATAATTATTTTTATTAAAGTTTCATTTTCCCTACTTGTTATAAAATTTTTTATAATTTGTCTATCATCTAAAATTGTATTATATAATTTGTATATGGTTTCATTAAGATTATTATTAATTTTAATTTGTTTATTTACATTTGATGCTATATTTTCATTATTTTGGTCAATTAAATTTAAATGTCCGTTAATTATTTGTCGGTCTTCGTCGTCCATTGTCCCTGATATCCATTTACTAATTGTTCCTAAAAAATTTACTAATCCTCTTTTATGTATTGAATGATGTCCACTTTTTAAAGTCATTAATTTGTACAGTAAAATATCTAATTCTTTTAATAGTGATCTTCCTTTAATTTCGGTAAAATTTGATATTTGAGATACGGCTTTCTTAAGTTCTAGTATTGTAGTCTCTATCGGTGATAAGTCTACTAAATGTAATGAATAGTTGTACGTCTTTGGTATTATTGTTTCTGTTTGTCTAAAAATAGTATATCCTGTACTAGTCTCTATTTTCTCTACTAGTAGTTGAGCATGTATCGGTATCGTTAGTGTTATTGTCATTATTATCAGTATTACTGTAGTTATTAGGATCTGAAAATTTCAATGGTCTTTTAATATTTGTAAGATGTACATTGGTTAGGTTATGTTTTCTAAATTTCGGCTGATCTTTATGTCTCAAAGCTTTATAATTTTTTATTTATCCTTGTTCTCTATTTTCTTTGTAATCTTCTCTATTTTTATTATATTTTTCTAATCTTTTGTTTTGTGTGTTTATTAAATTATTATGTATTTCCTCTCTAGATAATGTTCCTTCTTCAGCATTTATTGGGGTACATTTGATGGTACTATGGTATTGATTGTTATAGCTCTTAATGGCTTCTAACATTTGGATTCTTACTGGGTTATTTTGCTCTAAGTTTAGAATTCGTAATTTTTCAGTAAGGGTATTGTTTAATCTTTCTACATCTGAGTTTCCTGTATGGCTATTTGGTTTGGCTAAATGTAACTCTATTTGTTGTTGGTTTAAAAATTCTTTAACATTGATATGTTTAAATTCATTGTCTGCCAATAATTTTAAAGGTTTTTTGTGATTAAAATACATTCTAAGTTTTTCTATTAACTCGGTATGGTTTCTATTTTCTCAAGGGTAGGCTGTTGCAAATTTCGTGAATTTATCTATGAAAATTATAAAAGATTGTTTTTTATTTACATAAGTATCCATATGAACTATTTGATTTTTGTCCGTAGGCATTTCGGTTTTTTCGAATTTTGGTTTAATTGAATTTCTATCGTATTTTCCTCGGTTGCAAATGTCACAATTATTAGTAACTTTGTTAATAATTATCTTAATATTTTTGTTATAAACTTTAAATTTTAGATTTTCATATAATGAAATAATACCTGGATGTTTTTGTTCCTTATGGTGAATCGAAACGATTTTAATTAACTCATCCTCTGATTCTACATCTTGTGCAAAATGGGTACATTTCATAAATTTTGTGGTTGGGAATTCTTCTATTAATATTTTTTGGATAACATAAAACTCTCTATCTGAAATATGGGTATGAATTGCTACTCTTGTCCCTGTTAAGTATGTTTTCAATTTATTGACTAATTCTTCTTTGGTTACGGTTGGGTTAATATTTATTCTACGATTTCCTAATATATTTTCTAATTCACTGGTGAAATTTTCAGTGAATATTAATTGTGTTTTGAACCTATTTACAATTGTTTCTAGGATTACTATATTATCATTCTGTTGTTCTAATTGAGAATGTATTGTCGGTTGTATTGAGTTATTATCGGGGGTTTCATCTATTACTTCTTCATTATTGATTTCGTAATCTGTAAAAATATTTTGTAAAGAGAGGTTTCTCCCTTCGTTAGATTGAAATATTGTTTGAATTTCATTAATTTCATGGCTATCTGTATTAATTCTACTCAAAAAGTCCGCAATCTTATTTTCCTTACCTTGTAGATAACTAATTTTCATATTATATTCTCCAAGTGATAAGATCCATCTTTGGAGTCGGGGATTTAAATCTTTTCCTAAGTATTTGGTGTGTAACCATTTTAAGGCTTGATGGTCAGTTTTTAACTCGAATTGTTTTCCGTATATATAAGGTCTAAAGTATTTTATCGACCATACTACTGCTAGTAATTCTTTTTCCGTAGTGCTACACCTGGTTTCATGGTTGTTTAACGTTCTACTCGCGAAAGCTCTCGGGTGGTTATCTTGAAGTAACACAGCTCCAATTGCGAATTGGCTAGCGTCTGTGTTTAGCACGAATGACTTGTTGAAATCTGGATATTTTAGAATAGGATGGGTTGTCAACAAAATTGTTAATTCTTCAAATGCATTTATATATGTGGGATCTAATTTATTGATCTTTACATCTTTTTTTAAGTATTTCGTCATCGGCTGGGCTATTTTGGCATAATCTTTTATGAACTTTCTGTAATATCCTGTTATTCCTAGAAATGACTTTATCTGTTTCTGTGTTTCAGGTAATTTTAAATTTAATATATCAGTTATCTTTTTCAAGTTTGGCTTTACTCCTTCTGGTGTCAACGTGTGTCCCAGATATTCGGTTTCTTTGCAGAAAAAATTGCATTTGTCAATCTGAATTTTTAGATTGGCTTCTCTTAATTTATTAAAAATTGTATTTATGCTCAATATATGTTCTTGTATGGATGTGCTAAAAATTAATATGTCATCAAGATATACTACGCAGATTTTGTTAATGAACTCTCCTATAGAACCGAATTCATTAGTCTTTGGAAAGTTGCGGGGGCGTTTTTCAACCCAAAAGGCATCCTTACATACTCATAGTGCCCAAATGGCGTCGAAAATGCGGTTTTACTTTGATCGTTTTTATCTACTAATATTTGATGGAAGCCTTTTGCTAAATCTATTGTTGAAAAATATTGGGCTCTTCCTAGTTTGTCTAAGATATTTTCAATATTTGGAATGGGAAATTTATCATCTATTGTGATTTCGTTTATTTTTCTATAATCAATAACAATCCTCCATTTTTTTATATTAGAATTGTCCAATTTTTTTGGAACAATCCACAGGGGTGAATTGTATGGCGAATCTGATTCTTTAATTATGCCTTGTTTTAGCATTTCTTGCATTTGTTTTTCAATTTCTTTTTCGTGTATTTGTGGGTAACGATAAATTTTACTATAAATGGGATTATTATGTTTTAACTTTATATTATGTTTTATTTCATGGGTGAAGGTCAAATTATCGCCTTCAGAAAAAAATAAATCTTTGTTTTTCGTTAAAATCTCTTTCAAATATTCTTTTTCCTCGTTATTTAAATGGTTTTGATTTATTTTGGTAAATATTTCTTCTTTTGAGTTAACTATTGGTTCCAGATGGTTTACTTGGGTAAGCTCACTGGGATATCCAATATTTATGAAGGGAATTATATATTCGTTGAATATTTTCATGTATTCGTTTTTTGTATCAATGATCGCTTCGAATGGCCTTAAAAAATTGATACCCATTATGGCATCATATTTCACACTCTTTAGAGGGAAAATTTTCCATTCTAGCGTACCATTTTTCATTAGTTCTTTCGGGATGGGGGTCACGATTTTTTCAGTGACAAAATTTGGTCCACCCAAAGAATTATACATTATTGGTTTTTCTAATTTACATATTTTATATTTTAAAATGTTGGGTTTTATTAAACTGGTATCCGATCCAGTGTCTAGTAAGCAATTTATGGTATGGTTGTCAAAGGTTAGTTTTACTACAGGTAATTGGTTTGATGAGGCTGCTCTATAAAATTTACCTCCTGATTGAATTCAGAATTTCTAGTGATATTGTCTACTTCCATTAATTCTTGGTTAGGAATGTGATTATTTCTGTATTGATTACTTCTGTTAGTCTCAAATTGTCGTCTGTATTGTTCTGAGTTAGTTCTAATGTTAGGTGATCTAAATTGTCCTTGATTATTTTGATTGTTATTTCTAAGCTCGGGTAATCTTATTTGTCTTGATTTATTATAATTTGTACTGTTATAATTATTCCCATTTTTATCAAAATTATTATTAACGTAATTATTGCTATTACTTCTACTATTAAAATTGTAATTATTGCTAGAATTATTGGTACTATTATTCTTTCTTTCATGAATGAATTTTAAATTTCTATTTATTTTATATTCGTTTTTAATAATATCTTCTGTTAAATAGATTTCAGACTGACACAAAATATTATCTAATTCGAATAGAGACTTCCTACAGTCAATCTGCATCTGTACTATGGGAATTATTTTTGATTTTAAAATCTAAACTAGCTCTCTATCAATTGATTGATACCATAAAGAAACCAAACAATAAGAGGAACCCTGTAGAGTAACTACTCGCTGCAAAAACGATTGGAGCGGCAGACCATATATATTAAAATTGCGAACCTACTTAAACCTCGCATTTACTTGAGTATTTCAGTATCCTCAACCTCGATTACGCATACTAAGCTATTCAAAAACGACCATAATGAAATAAAAAAAAATTACTTGAGAAAATTGGAGTTAGTAGATTATGTTTAGTTTTTTGTCCCGCCTACTAAAAAAACAAAAAATTAAATGTCATAAACACAAACTACGAAAACACAAACGAAAAATAAAATTCTTATTCTCCTAATTAATACTACCACAAATTTCTCTGCCCTGATTTATTATGTAGTGGTATTGCTACAAAATATACAACAAAAGAATAATAAAATGTTTTTTTATAAATAAAAAAAATTGTTTATCCTACTCTATCTGCTATGTTTCAGAGTCTGACTTTGTTCTACGTAGGATAATATAATCTCTAGTCTTTTCAATAATACAAAAAAATATCATTCGAAATTTCACAACGTGTTATTTTATAATGGGTGTAAGGAAGCGAGATATATAAATATGCACAATACATACATATTTCTTTCCTTTTTCGCATTCTTACATAAAATTACCAAATTGCTTAAAACGTGTTTAGTATAAAAAAAATAAGAATGAATGAAACACGAAAAAAGTATACGTGTATTTTCGAGTATAATAGATGTGTCTATACATATTGTATTGTATATTATACATACACATACATATTTTATATTTGAAATCTCCTGTATGAAAACTAAAACAAATTTTGGAATATAGTATATTTCTGAAAAATAACGCTTTGGTTGATGCGGTTTGTTTTTGCAAAGGGTCATTCGCCTTTTCTATTTGGATGATATTTTTCTTGCTTTTGAAATGCTTTCTGATGCTTTTTCGTAGTTGCAAGAAACAAATACAATAATAAAAGGGATAATAAATTTGATTAAAATTTGAATTGATAACAATTTGAGTAGGCATATCATTTTTAATGACGTGCCGTAAAACATTATTTGCTTCTTTGCTATTTGAAGAAATAAAAAAGTTAGAATAATTATTAGCGGTTTTCTGTTATGCATACCATATGTTTTTACCGACTTGAGGAGAACGGATAATACATAATTATTTATATTGAATATGATCAGATTACTCACACGACAATCATTTATCAAAATAAATCTTTTGAATAAAATGAATTATTATAATCTCGAATGTGTGCAAACTGCAAAGTTCTTTATAAAATTGAATCAACTTTTACATTGTACATAATAATTTTTATTAAAATGTTATAGTAATAATTATAAATTCTATGGTTTCTATCTTTAATTTTATTCTTGTTTTGATGAGAAAGAACTGCAAATGGTCCAAGCATCAAGAAAGCTTAAAATATTAAAAAATTGTAAATATATTTTTTTGAAATATTTTATGCAACTTTATTAATTACACTTGTTCGCCCATTAACACGATAACTGGTTAACGCGAATGTGATTTAATTTTAATCAACACGATCTGTTTTTGTCTCGAGCCCCTAAATATGCCATTTTCACAAAAACGTTCACAGTTCAGACAAATTGATGTGCGGGAAATTAATAACCGTTACACGACAAACAAATCCTATCTTTAAGGGCAATTGAAAAAAAACGAAATTATGTTAAAATTCTCCAATCTGATAATCTCGCCTGATCGATGCTAACTGCATTATTACCTATGTAGATTATGTTTGCCAGGGTCCTCCACAGAATAAGTGTGCTGATTTGCAGCTACTGGTTCAAATCAACAATAAGTAAGTTTGTAAGAGGTCCTAAAACATTTATATCATTAACATACCGAACCTTTGTGTAGATCGAATATAGTCGATTTTTTTTATTTAATTCCTTAATTCTGTGGCAATAAACCAAAACAACATATATAGTACATAAATTGAGTTACATTATATAGTCTTTCAAATTTAATTAATTAAGAACAATATTAGTATTACAACGTTTTTGTATCATAGCCCCTTAAATACGTTTTATGGCGACACAATTTTAGCATAAAATAGATTATGAAACAGCAAATCAAATTTTCATAAATAAATGTATATTTCCTTCGAAGCCTATTTTTACTAACAGCACTTATCTGTGCTAACAGTATAAAGTTTTTTTTAGTTCCTATCAAATTTATCAAATTTAAAAAGTGGACATGTGCCCTTTCAAAACTAAACGATTCAACTTCATCAAAAGAAATATTTTAATATAGGCGAAATAATTTCAACTGTTAGTTATTGTGAAAATTATTTCACCTATATCAAAATGCTCCTTTCATACAATTGTTCTGATTTTGAATAAATTTAAAAACTACATAACTCGAGTTACCTTGCTTAGGATTATTGCCACAGAATTGGTAATTATTACTATAACATTTTAATAAAAATTATTATGTACAATGTAAAAGTTGATTCAATTTTATAAAGAACTTTGCAGTTTGCACACATTCGAGATTATAATAATTCATTTTATTCAAAAGATTTATTTTGATAAATGATTGTCGTGTGAGTGATCTGATCATATTCAATATAAATAATTATGTATTATCTGTTCTCCTCAAGTCGGTAAAAACATATGGTATGCATAACAGAAAACCGCTAATAATTATTCTAACTTTTTTATTTCTTCAAATAGCAAAGAAGCAAATAATGTTTTACGGCACGTCATTAAAAATGATATGCCTACTCAAATTGTTATCAATTCAAATTTTAATCAAATTTATTATCCCTTTTATTATTGTATTTGTTTCTTGCACCTACGAAAACGCATTAGAAAGCATTTCAAAAGCAAGAAAAATAACATCCAAATAGAAAAGGTGAATGACCTTTTGCAAAAACAAACCGCATCAACCGAATCGTAATTTTTCAGAAAAAAATATATTCCAAAATTTGTTTTAGTTTTCATACAGGAGATTTCAAATATAAAATATGTATGTGTATGTATATTTTACAATACAATATGTATACAGATGGACACGCCTATTATACTCGAAAATATACATATACTTTTTTCGTGTTTCATTCATTCATTTTTTTATACTAAACACGTTTTAAGCAATTTGGTAATTTTATGTAAGAATGCGAAAAAGGAAAGAAATATGTATGTATTGTGCATATTTATATTTCTGGCTTCCTTACAACCATTATAAAATAACACGTTTTGAAATTTCGAATGACATGATTTTGTACTGAAAAGACTAATCTTATACATATAATCATCAGTGATTCTTTTCAAAACCAACATTAATGTACTACAAGCCTGATTGTCACCAATATTAGAAATTTATTTTGCGCTTATACATGAAAGTATTGGTGATCGACAGATTATATAAATGAGTGAGAAAAACATACAAATTGTAGATAAAACAAAACAAACGAATTGTGGAGGGAGAATTGGGTATGTTAATAATGAAAAAAACTAATTGTCATTGGTTAGATGAGAGTATTTTTATTCTATTTTCGCACTAACACTTTCAACTATAAGGTATTAAATGTAAGAGGGTATCTGCGTGCTTCATCACTGAATCAGGCTTGTAGTATTACATTAGTGTTGGTTTTGTTCTTTTACAAAAAATAAATGTTGTTATCTTTTGCAATGGTAGTTGTAAATATGTTCAATAAGTGTAGGTAGTATAGTATATAATTCAATATTGTTCTGTATAGGCGGTAGCACAATGTAAAAAACCAAATAAACACATGCACAGGTTGCGAGGTTTTAGTAGTTTGATTAATTGACGTAATCAGCGCCGCATTTTTTTAATTCTTCTGCATAACTTTTCTTATATATCATTATTCTATGTTGATACGTAAAATTATCTTCATCATCGAAATCGCAGATTTCGCTACACTCACTCTTAATTCTATTTAATTTGTTAAATAAATCTTTTAAATTGAATACCTTTATTTCCTTTGCGTTGAACAGCAATTGATGTATTGTATTTTTTGGTCTATATCTTAGTCGTAGTTGCTGGATTACGCTGGTCCATGTTCTTTGATTCTCTGGAATCTCCATGATCGTATTTCTTGCACTTCCAATTATCTTGTTGTTTATTAATTTCCTTAGGCAGTATTGCTTCAATTCTTCATTATTTTGGCCACACAGACTTTCCGTGTCCAAAATACATTTTAAAAATGACTTGAGTTTGAATGTGTCATCCCCTGAGAATGGTGGTATTTCGTTGAAATTTCGAATGATCTGATCTGGACTCAGATCGAATCTCGTTGTTTTCATTCCTTGGATCATCGTTGTTTGTTCAGCTAATTGTTTCTGTAGAACGTTAACTTGTTCTATTAATTGCTGCTGGTGTTGTTGTTGTTCCGCCAACTAATTTTTTAAATGTTCTTCCATTTTTTCTTTTTTTTTTTGCACCAACACTATTTCACTTTTTTCACTGTTTAGCTTAGATACTTTCCTTTTCAAAACAAAAATTTTGTCAGTTTTCTCTTTCTTTTTAAAAACAATTTTAACCTCTTTACTTTTAAACACTGTTTAACGTTAAAAAAAAATTCTCGATTTTTGCTCAGTTTATTAAAAAATTTCAACTTTTTTTTTTCTGTTTATAGTGAAACAACTTTTTGTTTCTTCGAAAAAACTAATGTTAAGCTTTTCTATGTTCACTTGTTTGTTTCACGGCACTAAAAAAAATGTTTATACTTTACGTAAGTTTGATTCACTTAGATATCTATCTTTAGATGGATATCCTATCAACTGCGCCACTTTTGTTCTTAAGTCTTTTTAAAAAGAAAAAAAAACTTTTATTTTTACACTTTATTATTTATTACAATTAATTATAAAATGTATTACACTTCTATTCTCTTAAGAGATAAATTTTTCACTTAATAACTATGCTGATCTCTTTAGAGTCAGTTTTATTAATTTTGAATCGCTTAGCTGTGATCTCTTTAGAGTCAACACAACAATTGAATTTTTATTAATTATATTTCTCATGATTTCATTTTTTATTAATCAGCATTTAAAATATATATTTTTACTTAAAAATCATGTTTATGACATGTATCGAAATTTTATATCGTTTTCCGTTCTACATTTATATTTCTTTAATACTTTGCATTTTCTGTGTGAACATTTTAGAACATGATATTTAATTAGAATAGAATTGTATCATGTGCATTTTTCTTATCATATTGTATATGTTCTTGACATATAACTCGCGCTCGTCGGATTTCGGTGCCGACATAAAATGGTGGTTAAAACATAAAAATTATATTTGTTAAATAATCTTGTTGAAAATAATAAATAAATAAAATATAAGTTGGTGTATTAACATTAATGTGTTCAACAAATGCTTTGAAAAATTTATGCAAATTCAAAGTCGGATGGTATGATGAAATAGCAGTAACATTTTTATATCAAACCTTTGTGAACCGATGGGATCTCAAATTAGAGCTATGAGACCAGATACGTTAATAACGGCCAGAGAATATTGCCTCAGAGAACAAAATTTAACAAACTTAAACAATAAAACAATAATATATAAATCTAATATTAATCCTAAATCCTTAAATCTAATATTAGTCGATTAGAGACGTAGAAAAAGTTGAATATTAAATTCATTTTCGTTTATGCCGACTAAAGCTACTGTGGCTTGCGACCACAGCATTTGGCGACAAGGCTTTACCACTTAAGTCAATCATTTAGTGAAGTTAGAAAAGAGCTAGAAAACGTTACACACTGAAAAAAAATTGTATCTTAAGTCGACTTAAGCGGTTATGCCTTGTGACCACAGATGTATTTACGAAAAATCAAAATGTACCACTCAGACCATTACCAGTGAAACCAATTAGCATAACCAAGTCAATGGACACAACAACCAATTTGACAAATTTAAACAGCCAATGGTTTACTCCAAATGAATAACCAAACTGGCAACGACGAAATTCTAATACATATTTTCGCTTATATTCCACAGGATATTTGAATACAACTCTGTTTACTTAACTGTTTTTAATTTTGTTTTGTTGTCCTTGCAAGTGTTTTACCTACAAATATTTCAGTCGATGTTTGATTTTTAAAAATGTAGTTAACTAGTAAAAAAACATTATTTAATAACTGTGATTCTGTAAATGTAAAAAAAAAACAAAGATGGAAAAGGAGAAATTAGAATATTTGTCAAATCTTCAAATGAGCAGGTAATACAATATAATTAGATTTGTAATTGTATTTATAAAAAAACATAAAATAACGGTTTTTTGCTGCGTGTATTGCATCAAAAATTATCTATTATAGATTATCGTATGAAGAAAAGCAAAAGTATCTTGAAAGTGTAGGATGATGATGTGACGTTTGATGACGATGATATCGATCCTGAGACCGAGACAAGGGAAACTACTGACTCAGAGGCCGATGACGAAGAAGATTGTAATATAGACGACAACACAGATGATAATAGAGATGATCTAAACCAGAATGATGGAAACGATAGTGAATATTATATCGGTAAAGATGGTACTAAATGGCGAAAATCGGGTCCTAATTTACACTGTTTGCTGTCCCACAATGTTCTGCGCGAACCACTCTTTATGGGTCCTAATCCGAATACCAAAAATTTAAATGATGTAGACACATTTTGCAAATTATTTGATAGTTCAATGCAAAGTATAATTTGTAGAAATACCAACAAAAAGTCCGAAAATCAGTATAAGAAGTATGTACATGGAAGCGAATCCTGATAAAAAAAATTGGTCTGGGAACCGTTAAAAGAGGAAGAACTGTTAGCTTATTTGGGTCTTCTAAAAGTTATTTGTGCTCACAAATCCAATTATGAACCAACGGCCGAACTCTGGAAAAAAAATTCATTCTCATTGTATGAGCTACTATGTCTGTTCGACGATTTTACAATATTACTCGTTTCATTCGATTCGACTATTATGCAACTCGGCAAGCTCGAATGGAAACTGATAAGGAGCACCAATTACGGAAATTTTTCAGATGCTAAACGCAAATTTGAAAAATAATTATAGACCTCATAAATCAATTACAATTGATGAACAGTTATTTCCGTTTAGAGGTCGAACGAAGTTTACACAAAATATTCGCTCTAAACCCGCCAAGTATGGAATCAAGATATGGTGGGCCTTTGATTCCGAAATCGCATACCCGTTGAATGGCCAAATTTATACGGGTAAAATTGGGAATATTCGTGACAAAAATCAAGGTGAGCGGGTAGTTAATGAACTCATAGCTCCATACAAAAATAGAGGTCGCAATGTCACTACCGATAATATTTTTACTTCCGTACCACTTGCAAAGGATTTGTTAACTTGGAATTTATCAATAGTCGGTACAATAAAAAAAAAAAAACATGTATTCCCGTAGAATTCAAACCATCTAGATCTAGAGAGGTTCTGTCAAGCAAATTTGGTTTTGGAGAAAAAATGATGCTTTGCTCATATGTGCCAAAAGCGAACAAGGTAGTAATATTATTATCGACGCAGCACGACGACGAGAGTACTTCTGGAACAAAATTAAAACCCGATATTATTTTATATTATAATTCTACAAAAGGAGCCGTTGATAGAATGGACAAAATCTTGTTACAATATACAACAAAGCGGAAGACAAATCACTGGCCACTGGCAATGTTACGCTGGCCACTAGCAACTTATATAATTTATATTACAAATAAGCAGTCCAACAAACAAAATGTAAAAACTAGTCGTCGGCTAAAATTTTTAGAAGATCTGGATGAAAACCTTTGCATCCCACTAATAAAAAAGAGAGCTCTACTTCCAAGAGTTGTAAGCCATTTTGCTACCAGTATGCCGCCATGCCTACAATGTATTCTAGGCCTACCAATTGAACAATTACAAGGGCCTTTACACCAGACCAATTATTTGATCGAGACGCATCCTGTCGATTAACGCATAAAGGCCAATGCTTTTTGTGCTGTAGTGAAGGGAAAAAGAAGAGATCCACTAGAAAACTTTGAGGTTGTCGCAAAAAACCAATCTGCCAGGAACACAGCCTTACTCAAACCCAGTGTCAACTATGTCATATGAGGCAATAGTTCATAATTTTTAAGATATTTTCCTCAATTTTATTTATTTTTATTTTATTAATTTTTATTTGCATAATAGAAAATGAAATGTGATATATGTACAATGATTATTATTGAATATTGAATTGTGATCTGATATTTTTTCATATCAATGAAATAAAATAAACCAAAAATAGTATATTATTCAACAAGCATATAATGATAGCTGTTATTCACGAAGATGAAGTTTACCGACACGAGCCGATAGGCGAGTGTCGTAAATCATCTGAGTGAATAACAGCCATTATATGCGAGTAGAATACGATACTTTGTCCACGACTGATAAAAAATTGTGTTTTATTATCAAATCCTTTAAATAAACCTAAAATAACTTCCGTCGACATTTTGACGTCTCAGTTTAATAATAATGAAAATAGCAAGAGACTACTAGATAAAATTTCCAAAAATGAAATTTTTATTTGGTAGTAGTGAATAATAGAAGAAGGGACTACTAGATAAACTAGCAGTGAATAATGTATATCATTATAATTGAAGAATTACACGTATAATGAGTAAATTATACGTTAGTCGTGGACAAACAAAATAAAACTTGCTTGTTTTTTTGTATAGAACATGAGGAAAAATATCTTTGTCCACGACTAACATATAATATACTCATTATACGTGTGTTTCTTCAATTATAATGATATACATTATTCACTGCTAGTTTATCTAGTATTCCCTTCTAGTGGCAACGATCTCGGTGTGTGTGCGTCTTCCACGAAGTTTCTGTTTAATATATGCCCACACATTTTCAATAGGGTTTGCATCAGGCGACTGCGACGGCCAATCAAATGTAACGATGCCAGATTGAGTCTTCCACTCAGTACAGAGCTTGCTGAGGTGTTTAGGATCGTTGTCCTCTTGCAGAATCCAATCTTCATTTTTGCTGATGAACCAACGTTTGGCAGATGGCAGTAAAGCCTTTTTGTAGATTTTAATCATTTTTTCGGCATTTAGGTTGTCGGTAAAGAGGTACAAAGTGCCGAATCCCTGCTTTGAGAAGCAGCCCCAAAGATGCACCTTTATTCCGTGTTTTACGGTCCGCTGAACAAGCCTATTGGTGGAAGTTGACCAGGCTCGCGTGAGGACACAACGTGCCCATACAGAACATTCATCAGTAAAAATGACATTTTCAAAATCTCTATCGATATTCTCATGCGCCCAAGCGAGTCGCTTTTTCACATGTTTTCCAGTCAACAGAGGCTTCTTCATTGTGTTGCGCCATTTCAGGTCATGAGTACGGAGATGGGTTCGGATAGTTTCGTAGGATATATCTAAACCTTTTGCCTTTAATTTTGCTTGTCCTTGCCGCAGTGTTAAACCAGGATTCCGCGAAAACAGATTCACTATTCTTTTTTCATCTTTTTTGTCCACTTTTCCTATCGAGCCACGTTCTGGTAAATCATCGACATTTTTAGCCACTTTATATCGCTGTACCCACTTATGTACAAATGCCTTCGACTTTCTCATATATTTAGCAGCCGCTGATTGCGACATTTTGGGACCTTTCGGGTGGGTGCAAAGGAACACAGCCTCGTAGCGCGACGCGTATTTAGCACTCATGGCGCTTAACGTGATTCTCTTTCAAAAGATCAACAACAACTGAATCTTTGTTGACAATGCATCAAGGACAAAGCTTCCCTCTATCGGCTCGCAAAGGAATTAGAGCGAAATCTTTCATTACCTGTCGGTAATGACGACCACGCTCTTACTTGACTGACTGTAATCGCACCCAATAAAAAATTTCAAGAGATAATAACTAACAATAAAAATGAAAACCTGAAGAAAGTGGAAGATGAAATAATTTCAAGAAACAGCAAGATAGATAAAATATTCATATTACTAATAGCGGAACAACAGTATTACCAACTAAATCATGTATTAGACACAATGATGCAACATGCAGAAAATCTACTAGACAACATTGCCTTCCCAAAACAACAAATTCTATCCCGTCACCTGCTAGAATTCATAGCAAAACGATTACAAGAACAACAAGTAACATTAGCAGCTACAGTATCCTTATTAAACCTACTATCTATAATAAATATCAAAAGAAATTCAGAAAAATTAGTATACTAATAATGATTCCGAATTTTAATACAGAAAAATGTTTCCTTTATAAAACCAATCCTATTCCCATTAACATAGAACTCGGATTGAACAAAATCCTTTTTCCTATACCAAGATCCGAAATTAGCAGTAATCAAGAATTCTACCAGGAAGATACAACATGGTGCCAAAGAATTAATACCGAATTCTTCTGTAAACAAAGTAAACTGGAGAGCAATAATAAATCAAAAACCTGCGCATTGCACAACACTAAAGATACCAGAAGAGGAAATCATCTCAGAGTTAGACCAAGAAAGAATATTGGTACAACCTAGTGGAAAACCAATAATCATACAATCAACATGCCTGCAGAAAGCAAAATAGGTTAACCAGCAAGCCAGGAGAAAAATTTGAAAACACAGTAACTTACTTCAATCAAACACCCATTATAATTCCATATAATGACATAAAAGAAGCCCAACTATTACCCCACACAGAATTGCACAAGCTACACAATTGGACATTGAGCAACACAGTAGAAATTGAAACATTGAGGGAACATGCAAACATTGTCACTGTTGGAATTAGGGTTGCCAGATAAAATTTCAGAAAAAGAAGTACATGATGATGGGACGTCCTGGTTTCTTCGGACGTGTTCTGGCTATTCAAATTTCTGCGGGAACTCTATTCCAAATGACATACAATAACTTAATTTATTTAGATTGGGAACTTTTTATAGAATACTTTTTTCATTGGCTTGTCATCTTCCATATAAAAGGTAACTAAAATACATCGAAAAATGTGGGTTTGGAAATTATCTGGTTTGACTGTTTCTTGCCATTGGGCCATATTTTATTTTAAAAATTTTGATCCCACCCCAACCTCATGTTTTATAATTGAAACTATTTATAGAATTTACAAAATAGATATTTCAGATACAAATTACACAAAATCCATCAACAAATGTGATTGTTCCATTTGAAACTGGGTTATAAAACTAAATTTCTCGAATCTAATTTTTGATTTAAGATGTCGACCAAAATGTCATTAGCAGTGTTCCGCAATTTTTCCAGAATTGGATTCACGGTTTAATATAGAAATCCGATTCCAGATAATATGGCCGGAGGAATTTTTCAGAGCCGGAATTAATCCATTTCTTGTTAGGAACTACTTCAAGTTCAGATAATAAATTCTATTAAAAACACTCCACAAGCGTGCTACCTAGTTCAGTTGTTTTTGTAAAAAAAAAGAATATCACTAGCGGTGTTCTGAAATATTTCTTGAATTTGGCTCCAATTTTATTTAAGAAATCCAACCACAAATGATATGAACAAAGAAATTTTCAGAGCGTGAATAATTCGGCTACGTAATAGGCTTATAATTATAGGAGATACAAAATTTCACTAAGCTCCATTCAGAAACGTCTTCCATTTGGTGCTGTAAATGTAGGATTTTTTTGATTTATGGTTTGTTTTTATGGACCAAAGTATCACTAGTAGTGTCCTGCAATATTTATTGAACTCTGGCTATGTTTTATTTAAGAAACTCCAATCCTACTCCAAAATGGAACTGGTGCGAATATGCACCATTCTACATTGAAATCTAGTTTCTTAACCAACATATTTGATAATTAATGAATTAGTTGCAACACATCAAAATAATGAATCAAGGTAACCAGTATGAATGGTAATGTAACCAGTCGCCACCAAGTTAATATTATATATCAAGTTTTTTGTTAATCATTTCGAGACTTAAAACGGTTCTGGTTTTTCGACGTCGAAAAGTTCTGATTTTTCCAAATGGTTTCAGAATACGTCCAGATTTAGTCGTTTTTCACCTGGTTACCCAAGGTGTATACCAAAATCTAATAAAACTCATCAGAAAAGGCATCATATCATACTGTGATTTGTTTTAAATTGATTGCAGAAAAAAATTATTTCATTCACAAAAAAACTGATCTTATGCCTCTTCATTAATAGTCTCGGTTGCATGTCGTCCGGAAACTTTATTACTCATCCAAAAAATATTAATAGTTTAATACCATTGACGGACTAGAGCGACTAAACGCGATTAGCTATAATTGCATTGACAGAGTAAGGTTTTGCTAGTGGCGCCACGAATTTGTGACTGATGATCTGTGTCTTGATTGACTGATTTTTGAGTTTGTTTTTAACGTTGTATTTACATAAGCATTAAAACAATAAATTATAATTTAAATTCTTTAATTATTACTTAAGTTTATTTATTTATTTTCCATTTGAACTTTCACTAAACTAAATAAAAACAAAGAATCTTCAATATATTTAGAGATTTGTTCACTAATCGCAATTAATCACTAATCTTGAAATCAAAAGGAATTAGGTAACTTTGAACTTCAAACGCTTTAATTTATCTCGAAAAATTCACTAATGGCTCAATTCTAGCTACTTACTTCACTTTTTTAAATTTAAATATTCAAACTACAACAGAAAAATATTTAGTTGAACGAAATAGAAATATATGTACGTTATCATTTTGTTAAGCAATACAGGAAATTGCTTCCAAAATATCTTTTAATTTTTTACTCAAATTATTTACATTTATCGCGCTTTTATTAGCTAAAAGAAGTACATTTGTGTACTTCTTTACCAATTACAGAAAATAAGTACATTATAGATTTGGAACTAGAAAAGAAGTACTGTACTTCCTAAAGAAGACAAACTGGCAACCTTAGTTGGAATGCAAACACTTGCAGTTAGTTTCCAAGAGTGTAATAGTTGTGGGTGGACTGTATCTATTCCCAATGATGATGATCCCCTTACAATACTTATACAAAATGTACCACGCCCGTGGAATTAAAGCTGGCTTTATTTCTTTTTTTTAAGTAATTAAGGCCCACGGGTGTCATTTCTTTCCTGAGCAGGCATTAAAGTCCAAGGTATTTATTTAGTAGCGCCTGCTAACATTAGTAACTAATGTTGTATTAGATAGACCAAAAACTAATTTAGCTAACCCAAAAAAAAAAATTAGTGGTTAAACAAAGATTTAATCTTAACCAAATTTTCAGCTTTAATACCTGCCACAAGAGTCAAATTGACAAGAAAATACATGAAAAAAATTAGACTAAAATTTGGATTATTTTTGCTGAACGTGAGTTCACTTGTTTTAACAATATTTTGTGTGCAACCAATTTTTTTCGCATTCAATTGTAAATAAAGCGAAACGAAACTATGTAAAACCTACTTACATCTCATTCTATAGTCTCCTTTATACAAATATTAACCGATTTCATTGTTTTTGTTTTTGGCATTACATATTATGTTAGCCTCCATCTTTTCATCAAAATATTTGTGATTAATTAAATTTGCTTTTAGTTCTGAAAAATAAGTGTAAATTTGACAATTATAAAAAGGAAAATGATAATCACAGGAATGTCCAAAATGAAATGATGTTAGAGACTTTAGTCCACGTCAAAAAATTAACCGATCTTTGGAAAAACTGGTTGCGGAAGAACAAAATAATGCGGTTGAGTTTGAGACCATCTTTCTGATAAGGACAATTGTGGAACTAAGTGATATGAAATTGCGTTTAGGAGATTCCAAATACATCACAAAATTAGTAAGTTTCCTTGTAATAACTTTAATCATATATAACCTAAGTATGTACTTCTTGAAGTTTTGTTATTAGGCAGCTTATCTTAGACAACTAAAGGGATCTTCCATACTGGAAAGTTACTTTATAAAGTCAAGAATTTATTTCGGGAAAAATAAATAAAATGGTAGTACACCGTGCGTTACAGTGTATTTAAATTAAATTAAAAATTACTAACAAAGCAACACGCTTGTGCGTTTAATTTGTTTTAAAAATTCCATAAATTTGGTACAATATTTTTAGATTGATAATTTGTTTTTATTTGTATAATTTATATAAATAGTTTTTGTATAGTTTGGACTGTGGCAAATTAATTAAAAATCTCAAGTCAAAATGGGTGAAACATATAAAGATCGTATTAATGGTTTAAATTATACATTTCAATTGTATTTGATCAATATCAATAATAAAATGTTGGCTATGAAACGGCAAGGTATGTAATGCGAACACAAAACAGCAAAACGTGATGATCAAATATTTGTATTTTTTGTTTCTTAGACAAATACCACATTACGTTATGGAAAAATAAATTGCAAGAGGCAAGCACCACTTTAGAAGAGTGCGAAGTACGCAATGAATTTGCTCTACATTTGTCGCAACAGATCGATACCGGAACAATAGGTGAACCATTTTCGGACCGTCCACCAACCCCAGGTCTTATGGATCTGAAAGAACTGATAAACGTTCCATTGCCGGGCGGTAAAAAGGTGGAAGATATAAAAAAGGTCAATACAAAAAAATTGAAACGAACCGAATTAACGGATAAAGAATTTATTGTCGGACCAAATCCGGTCGCAAAATGTGGAGCATTTTGTTATCTAGCCGTTTTAAGTCGCACCGAGGAAAGTGATTAATTTCTTCATAAATATATATATGTATATATATAAATAAATTATCCGTTTTTGCTCAAAATTTACACACGATTAATCATAATCTAGTCGAAATGAAGTAAAAGCACAATAAGAAAAGTTTCTTGTGTAATTGAAAAAAATACAAAATAAAAAAGTAATAAATTAACTTTATATCTACACTTTTATTCTGCCACCAAAATTAAGCGTAAGATTTTCATTTTTTGTTTTTGTCAAAAGTGTAAGCGCCTCGGCTGAATCTTTCGTTTTTGTTGCTGCCCGTTCTTTTTTTATTTTTTTGGAAATAAATTTACTTTAGTATGTCAATAATATAACACAACTAGTTTAACGTTACTAATAATATTCTTTATTCAACTTTAACTTGTGCATGTTGGTGGTATGATGGTTGATGCTCAACTGAACTTTTCTTGCAATAGATGTAAAACCACGCATGGTCTCAAAAGTTGTCCAGCTTTTGGCAAAGTGTGTGAGTAGTGCAAGAAAAAGGGACATCTAGGCCTAGCTTGTAGAAGCAAATATAAAAACGTTATTCAAAATAAAAATAATATTCATAATAAATATAATAAGAATAACCAGAGTAACAAACAAATAAGTTGCCTAACCAAGAAAAACACTCTTGATGATACAAAATATGAGTCACTAGAAGCCTTGAATCTCACTGTACTCACAATTGATAGAGGCACAGATGATGGTTGGTATGAGGACACAATCATAAACAATATCACAGTTAGATACAAGATAGATACGGGCGCCATGTGCAACGTTCTAGACAAAGCACTAACAGACGAACTAGGACTAGAAATAGACACATCCAATACAAGAAATCTAGAAGCATTCGGAGGAAGTCTAATCAAAGTAATTGGTGAAAAAAAAAATTAGTTGCACGGTCAGGAATAAAACTCATATAGGTTAGGTTAGGTTGGAGTGGCTGCTTACGCACACTTAGACCGGTGACGGTCCATTGTGATACCACAGGATATATCCCCTTTTACCCCTATTGGAACCATTTCGAGCTACTTATGTAGCGTAAGACGTCCCGCACTTTAATGTTTTCGAGATCCGAGAGGCAGTCCATCCTGAACTTACCTAAGTGTTTGTGCCTTCTGAGAGCCAATGCTGGACACGAGCAAAGGAAGTGGACCAACGTCTCTTCCTCCTCTTCGTCCAAGCAGCTTCTGCAGAAGTCATTAGCCTCCAGACCCAGCCTTCTTGCATGTTCTCCAAAAAGGCAATGTCCCGTGATAATTCCTACGACCGTTCTTAATTCACGTCTGCGTAAGGATATTAATGCCCTAGTGCGCCCCAAGTCCAGCTTTGGCCAAACTTGTCTTGCGACTATACAGGTGAGGGTGTTAGACCACCTTTCCCCCGCTGAGGATAGCGCCTGCTTCCCAAGTGCTTGTCTCAGCGCTGTGATAGGCCTGCCCAGACTTGCCCTTTCCGGTTGCAGCTGGAGAGTCGTACCATGCCTAGCAAGTTCATCTGCCCTGCAGTTCCCCATGACGCCCGAGTGACCTGGGACCCAGACTACCTAGATGTTGAAATGCTCACCCATCTCATTTAGAGATGAGTGACAACTCAACGCCACCCGTGACGCCAAAGACACCGATTCTAACGACCGGATCGCCGCTTGACTGTCCACATAGATTGTGATATCGTCTGAGGATAACACATTATGCTTCAACCACGTCATGACCTCCTCAATCGGTTCGACTTCAGCTTGGTACACGCTGCAGTAATCAGGGAGACGAATAGAAATATTTACATTTAATTTGTCACAGAATACTCCAGCTCCTACTTTGCCGTCTAGCTTGGAGCCATCTGTGAAGAATTGCAACGCTTCGGTTTCCGATAACGGTCTATCCCTCCAGGATTCCCTTGAAGGGAAGGAGGTCCGAAATCGCTTCTCGAAGCGTAGAGTAGGTTTAATGTAGTCAAGATTCGCCAGCTCATCCTTCAACGATCTGACAATAGTAGAGTGTCCTATACTAAGACACCTCCACTGAGAGACGGCTGCAAGTCGTACAGCCGTATTTGCCGCCATCTGTTTGCCAAAAATGTCGACCGGAAGAAGGTGCAACATAACCTCTAAGGCACTTGTCGGTGTCGACCTAAATGCCCCGCTAAGAAGCATGCAGGCCGTTCTTTGCACTCTCTCAATCTTACTTTTGTAAGTTACCTTGTCCAGAGCTGGCCACCAAACACCCACCCCGTACATGAGTACAGGTCTCTCTACGGCGGTGTAGAGCCAGTGTACCAGCTCCGGCTTCAGACCCCATCTATGACCAATGGCGTTCCTACAGGAGTACAAAGCAATAGTAGCTTTGTTTATTCTCTCCAACATGTTGGGCTTCCAACTTAGCATACTGTCCAAGAGAATGCCCAGATATTTAGCTCTATCAGTAAAAGCAAGTCTCGTGCCATTTAAGGTAGGAGGGACAACTACCGGGATTTTGTATTTCTTAGTAAAGAGTACCATCTCTGTCTTGGACGGGTTAATACCAAGTCCACATTTGCCAGCCCATTTCGTAACGATGGTAAGCGCATTTTGCATTACGTCTACAATCGTGCCCAGGAATTTCCCGGTAACAGCTAAAGCTACGTCATCTGCGTACGCGATAACTTCAATACCCTCTCTCTCCAATTCAAGTAGTAACCCGTTTACCACTATGTTCCAGAGAAGAGGGGACAGAACCCTCCCCCCCTGCGGAGTTCCCCTAGTTACTCGCCTCTTGAAGGTGGAGTCCCCCAACTTCGAGCTAACAATCCTGCTTCCCAGCATATAATTGATTAACCCTATCAGAGGAACGTCCACCTCCAAAAATGACAATCCCTTCTTCATTGCCTCCGCTTTCACATTATTAAAGGCGCCTTCTATATCCAGGAAGGCCACCAAACAGAATTCCTTCGAATTAATCGATTTCTCAATCGTACACACCAAGGCATGCAGAGCAGTGTCCACAGATCTACCCTTTGTGTACGCATGCTGAGACGATGCCCACTTCCTGGCACCTATTTTATCTCTGATGTATACATCCAGCAGCCTTTCCAAGGTTTTCAAAAGAAAGGATGATAGAGTTATTGGTCTTAGGTCCTTAGGATAGACATGTGAGCTTTTCCCCGCTTTCGGTGTGAACACCACATTGACCTCCGTCCAGTACCTAGGAATATAGCCCAGCTTCAAACAGCCTTTGAATATAGCTTCCAGGTAGGGAAGAATAAATTCTGAGTTGTTTTGAAGTTCCGCTGGTATAATTTGATCCGGACCAGCCGATTTAAATGGTTTAAAACCCCTCAGTGCCCATAGGATCCGTTTTCTGGTTACGATATCCTCTGTCGTTACTTACAGTGATTCCTGATGATTGCTACGCACCAACAGGTCTTCAAAGCTCCCTGGGAAGTGTGTCTCGAAGAGAAGCTCCAGAGAATCTCCACTAGAAGCTGTCCAAGATCCGTCCGGTTTTATCAAAAAACTAGGACTAGGTGTACTTTTGGAAAGAATCTTCCTAAGGCGGGAGGTTTCGGATACCTCTTCCATATTATCACAGAAGATTCTCCACGACCTCCTTTGTGCCTTTCTTAATTCTTTCTTATAAATTCCGAGTTTCTCCTTATAGGAGTCCCAATCCTGAGCCTCCCTTGTATTTTCGGCTCTATTAAAGGCTATCCTACAAGCCTTACGATAGGTTCCCAGTTCCCTGGACCACTATACCGGTTTTTGCCTACCCCTAGGCCTAGCCAGTGGGCAGGCAGCGCGAAAGGATCGGTTGCATGCGCTAGTAACGCTAGCCACCATGTCCTCCAGCTCCCCAACGGTCATCGGGGGCTCAATAGCCCTCGTCGGTAACATTTCCTCCAATAATTCCCCATATTTGCTTAAGTTGGTCCTTCTAGGGTTCCTGAAGGCTTCCCGGGTAGCAGGGTGAATATCGAGGCTATAGGTTAAATATCGATGATCAGAAAAGGAGTGTTCCTTATCCACCCTCCAATTTTTAACCATATGAAGAATATTATTTGAGGCAAGGGTCACGTCTAGAACCTCCTGCCTGTTACTAGTAATAAATGTGGGTTCCCGCCCAATATTACACACTGAAAGGTTAGTACTCATCAAATAATCAAAAAGCGACTCACCTCTTTCATTAATGTTTGTGCTTCCCCAGATAGTGTGATGCGCATTAGCATCAACTCCCCGTACCACACCTACCTTTGATTGTTCCGCTTTACGGATCAGCTCCTCCAGGTTATCCGGAGGAACCTCCTTCTCCCGGTCCATTTAGGCTGAAACTTGCCAGAATCTACAAGTGCCTACTTCCAGGCTAACTGCAGTAGTGTCACCATTGCTGTATTGAGAGAGAAGGAAAAGATTAATATTATTTTTCCCAAGAATACAAGATCTGATCTTCCCAGACTTACTAGAGGATATAATTTTATACCCCTTGGTTCTGAGGCCACAGATCCTGTTGTTGTTAATCCAAGGTTCTTGGATTAATATCACATCCTCACCCGAACTAGTCAGCCTGAGGAGTAGAGCTGCCGAAGCAGCCTTAGAACGGTGAAGGTTAATTTGTGTTATCTTAATCATAACCATTTAACCTCTACCCATCTCTATGGTATATTCCTGCTATCGCAGGAATATTATTTCTCGGTATTTTGGGGTGCGCCGGATCCGCCCGTCTCGCCACCCCTCATACCCTCTGTAGAGGACTTGTCAGTGCCGACCCGTCTGGCCTGGCTGCCGACAGCCTCCTCCATCGGTACACCAGCTCCTTCGCTTATGTGCCCCTCCTTATGCTTCAAGGGAGGCCTTGTCCGACCGAGGTCGCGGGCTTCACTCTCCCCCATACCCTCAGCTTCTCCCCCCATGCTGCTGGTACCCCCTTCAGGCCTGGTCGGGTTGCCACCATCCTCCGGTTGGCCTCCCGTACGCGCTTCCGCCCCATCCTTTTTATAAACGTTGAGAGTAATTGACCCGAAACCGAAGTCAATTACTCCCTTCGTTTTGTGCAGGAGGGCAAGGGACTCCTTATTAATTACCATAATTGATAATTTCGAGCCCCCCTTCGCCTCCTCCTGCTTGACGATCTTCCAATTTCCGGTCGGAAGACTCGGGTTACTGGTCTGAATGGTATCCAAAGCCTCGTCAGGGCTAGCCGGTTCGGATGGCAGCCAGACACGTGCCCTCGGCCTGCTGGGAATTTCCTCCCGACTAACTGCCGCAAGCTTTGCGCCTGGCCACACCTCCCATACTTTGGCTATAGCCTTTTTATATAGATCCACAGATCTAGAGGCCAAGCATGCAGTCATCTTCACACGCCCTTGATACCACCCCACATCTCTGCAGGATGGCGGAGGTCCCGGATTTTCACCCAGGACCTTTAAAAAGACGAGGTTGAGTGCATTATCCACCAACCTCCATTTTTCGGCCGTGATGCTCCCATCTTCTTGACTTTCGTCAATGACGGCTAGCATCAACACATGCTCCCTCAGGACATCGCTGAACAGCTTTGTTCCTGAGTTGGAGCTCGGCTCCCTTTCAGTCACCAACTTGGCCCGCTTGCTGTTGACTACTTCCACCTCGTCCTGGGACCGCTGTCTTTTCGACACATGGTCCCTTTCCGAGCCTCCGCAGCCCACAGTGCTCCTTGCCCAAGCTATTGATGTTCTTTGCTCTTCCGTAAGCTGCCCCTCGGGGGTCGCAGCCCACTTCTCGAGAATTCGGAATGCCGAGCGGCGATTCCTGTATCGCCTTTTCGCCGGAGGAATGTCTCTCATCCCACTCCCCTGTGCTGCGTTGGTACCGCTAGCTCCCGGGACTTTTGCCCTAGAGCCAACCCCCTTTGCAACTTTAGAGGCCCCACCCGTCTGGTTCGAGGTACCACCATTCACTGATACCGGCTTTTGAGGAGAGCCGGTGCCCTTTGTTTTTTCGTTGTTCGATCTTTCCATCTGAGTCCCACGAGTATCGGAGAAATAGAGGTCCGCCTCTCAAACTCACATAATCAATTTTAAAATAATAAATGATGAAGTAATCCCAATAATTGGCCTTCATACTGCAAATGAGCTAAAATTAGTCCCACGAACAGACAGGATTAATAAAGATCAGTCCAAACAAAGAGTATGTCAAATAAAGGATGACATATTTAAAGGTGTAGGTAAAGTAAACATTTTCACCTACGACATAGATTTAATTCCGAATCCAAAATTTGAAATATCACCTCCACGTAGGATAGCATACTCGATCAAGGAAGACGTTAAAAAGCAGCTGGACAAAATGGTGGAAAGGGGAATAATAAGGAGAATCTCCGAACCGACTCCAGTCATCTCACCACTAGTAGCGGTAAAACAAAAGGGTAAACTAAGAATATGCATAGATCCATCTAATTTAAACAAAAACTTGCTTAGACGTCACTATCCGATGAAAGCAATAGACGAGATGGCAACAAATATAAAGGGATCAAAATATTTCACACTTTTGGACTGCCTGAAAAATACTTGGATTTCGCAACACCCTGAGGTAAATATACTTGCTGTCGACTACCATTTGGACTCGCATCAGCTCCCGAGGTATTTCAGGAACTGATGTCCGGTATTTTTGAAGGGAAGGAAAACGTAGAAGTGTCAATGGATGACATACTGATCCATGACTCCACACTAAAAGGGTGTCAGGAAAAAATGGAAGAAGTAATCCAAATCATGCGGAAAGCGGGTTTTAAACTTAATGAAGAAAAATGTTTATTCAACGTAAATTCAGTCAAATTCTTGGGGCATAAAATCTCAGGAAAGGGTTTGCAAATCGATGAAGACAAAATATCGACAATAGCAAACATTAAAATCCCGACAAACGTGAAACAAGTGCAAAGATTAATGGGCATGATTAATTACGTCGCAAAATTTATTCCAAAATGCTCTGAAGTAACTGCACCAATAAGAGAACTTCTGAAGAAGAATACGGAGTTTCATTGGGACTTTGGTCAGCAAAGAGCATTTGAAAACATAAAAACGACACTAACAAAAAGGTGAAACTATCAGTAGATGCGAGTAAATCAGCATTGGGAGCAGTTCTAATGCAAGATGAACAACCAATTGCTTATGCGTCAAGGCCACTAAGCAAAACGGAATTAGGGTATCCACAAATCGAAAAAGAAGCGACGGCAATTAGATTCGGATGTAAAAAATTCCATACTTACATATATGGAAAGGAGTTGGAAGTGGAAACAGACCACAAACCCCTAGAAACAATATGTAAAAAATCAATAGGATCGGCACCACCGAGATTACAAAGAATTTTATTCGCAATTAGCCAATACAATCCAAGAGTGGTTTACAAAAAGGGCAAAGATATACCAATAGCAGATTTGTTAAGTAGAGATGTAGATAATCCACCATACGAAAATGAGGATGATCAAATCGAAATACACCTACTAGTACCAATGTCAACAAACGCAGCGGAATTAATAATTCAAGACTACGACAAAGAATCATACTATACAACACTAAAATCATATATAATGGATGGATGGCCGAAGGATGAAAGAGTAATCCCAAACGAGATCAAACATTTCTCAAATTTCAAAGAGGAACTATCAATATACAACGAAATCATATTCAAAGGGCAAAAGATAGTAATTCCCAAAGGTCAAATTCAAAAAATCATTAATCAAGCGCATGCCGGTCATCTTGGACAACAATCAACAATCAGACTGATAAGACAAAGTTTTTACTGGAAACACCTGGATAAAGACGTTATTGATTATATAGAAAGATGTGCAGTCTGCGAACAAACACAGAGGAACAAAACTAAAGAACCAATAACAACAAAAACAATACCAAAACTACCTTTTCAAATAGTCGGTACAGATTTATTCTCATACAATTCAAAGACATATACCGTCATAGTACATAGCTACTCAGGATATATAGATTTTAGCAAAGTCAAATCATAAGATTCAAAGGAAATAATAAAAAAACTTCAGAAATGGTTTTCAGTTCATGGTTGCCCTGAAATATTAGAGTCAGATAACGGCCCACAGTTCTCATCAAGAGAATTCAAACAATTTTCAAAAGACTGGAATTTCGAACACAGAACGTCCAGCCCGCTATTCCCTAGATCAAACGGATTAGCCGAAAGAGCCGTTCAGACAAATTATTACTTAAAAAAATGCGAAAAGGATAAATCAAATCTGTACATGGCAATATTAAATCTAAGAAATACACCAAAATCAGGCGATTTAGGTTCCCCCAATCAAAGATTAATCAGCCCAATTACAAGATCAGCTTTACCAACAGCAAAGAATCAACTAATACCAAAAATAGAAAATAATGTAGCGAAAAAACTAAAGATTGCCAGATATAAACAAAAAACGTATGCCGATAAAAGCACGAAAGAAGCAATACCAATAGAGTTAACTGACAGAGTCAGATTACAAATAAAACCGAGAGAATGGATAAGTGGACGCGCAATACAATACGCAAACGCGCCAAAGTCAATATTAGTTAAAACGGACGATAATAAAGTATACAGGCGGAACTATCATCACATTCAAAATACAAATGCGAAAATACCAATACAAGAAAAATCACTTTATTACGACGACACGCCAAGATCAAACATCAATGGAGAAAAAATAAATGAAGAAGTGAGTGAAGGCGAGATTCAGACGAATCAATTAAGTAAATTTGCAAGTGAAGAAAATTGTAGCCTTGATCCAAATCTCAGACAGTCGAGATACGGTCATGTAATCAAACCAATAGAGCGTTTAAATCTGTAAAACGAATCTTCAACAAGACGAACAAGTTACACCTCAAATTTAATGTAAAGGTTCAAAAAATTAACAGTTAATTTTATAATGGTTATTACATTATTATGTTTATTATGAATTTACTAATAACCTTAGTATTTAAGTATATTTAATATAAAATAAGTATAAATAAGTTTATATACAAAAAAAAAAAAAAAAAAAACGGAAGATGTAACAACATAATCCACATAATAACATAACAATATTATAACACATGTAAACGTCCCATATAGTATTATAACAATCACATGTAAACACAACATTAGCATACGAATGTATGAACTGAACTGTAATAAAGTATGTTTTGTATTAGCCGTCAATAGCAAAAGACGTGTCTCTGATTTATCCTCATCACATACAACACTTTTTAAATCACTTTTTAATTCCTTTTTAATCTTTACTCTATCGCGTTCCAAATTCGAATAATCCAATTCGATCGTGTTCGCCTTTTTATATACACAAACCAAACTTCTCGAAAGCTCATGATTTTTCTAGTTAGAATAGCGTAGAAACATTACGTAACAATTTTTATCATGGAAAATTCCATTTTAGTACAGTGAAAATTGAGCTATTCATTTAACTTATTCTATTACACACTAGGTGTCACCGTCACAATATTGTGACGGTGACACCTAGTGTGTAATAGAATCAGTAAAACTATGTTCCGGATTTTCACGAGGAAACTTATGCCAGACATTACGGAGTTGATCGTACTGTACATAAAATTTCAAAGAGATTTGTGAGATGTTCAATCATATCCTGAATGTCAAAAGTACAAAGTCTCAAATTTGAAACCATCGGGATTATTGAAAATCCCGGTAATGAACCAAAAATTTCCAGTAATTTAAAACCTGTAGAAAGTTCACATGCGGTAAACATCACGGGAAACTTTGTGAGGCGAAATATGGGACAAGTCACAACGGTGGTAAAAAGAATCATGCGAAAACCATGTGTCCTAACAATAAAAAAAAATCAATTGTGTTGACGATGAGGATAGTGAATTGGAAGCCGGTTTTGTGTTATTAAATTTTGTAAATGATTTATTCTTGAAACATTCGAATCCAGAATTGGTAACTCTAAAAATTAATAAGATACCAATTACTAAAGAAATTGATACAGGAGCAGCAGTAACGGTTATTAGCTCATTTGTATTCAGTAAATGTTTTCAAGAGTTGCTGTTGAAAAAAATTACCAAGCAATGTAGGACAGTTGCAGGAGAGATTTTGGATGTAGTTCGAAGTGTGTATGTGAACGTGGAGCTAAATTCATGAACATTTAATTTAGAAATATTCGTATTTAGAGCAAAGCAACGGATATCCTTACAAGGAATTGGTTGAATTATATTATGCCAGCTTGGCCCAATAATTTTGCACAAAACTCTGGTGTTGAACGTGAAAGTTGATTGTGAAGTTGAAGAAACAATGTTCAACTGTGTTTTTGGACAAACAAGCTTCAATGAACGGGTTTATAGCTACGATTGTTTTGAAGGAACGTGCAAAACCTGTATTCTTCAAACCATATTGTAATAGACTGTAGAAATAATACAACACAACTAGTTTAACGTTAATAATAATGTTCTTTATTGAATGCCATACTGATTGACAGCCATACCTATCCGGCGGTCTTAAACTACGACCACTGCGCGTTCTGACTTCTCCTTGATTAATTGGAGCTTGAATGACAGGTTGAGGAGCTACCTCACTATCACTACCCGAACTTGCTTCTGAATTTTCACCTTCAGCTGTATCATATTCCGATGCGGAGTTATTTTTGATGTTCACTGAAAGATCTAATTCGTCCGCACTCACATTTACAGCGGGAGTGTTCAACATCTGATTTTCATCGTTATTGACTGTTTCTTGTGTCGGTGTTACAATTTGGATTTCTGGCAAATTAACTATTTGACCCGATTTAACATTATCTTCGAAGAACAATTCACTAGCACTAAAATCTTCATTCTTTGTTATAATCTACGGTTACGTCTAAAATAATTGTTAAATGCATCTTCAATAATGTTTGAACGTTCATTAACTATTCCAATTATTTTTCCATAATGCCATTCTTTTCCATTTTTCTTAAATATCACCAAGTCACCCAAGTTCAACGATGGTAATAACCTCACGTTTCGATCATAGTAATATTTTTGCCGTTCTTTCTTATTTTGAATTCTTTTCTAAATATCTTCCTCTTTCATGTTGTTTCTGACAAAAAGTTGTTCCGATACGGGCAATCTTGTTTTGATCAATCTGCCAAAGAATAGCTCTGATGGTGTGAGACTCATACTTGCTACCGGAGTCGTGTTGTACTCCATAATTCTGTATTGGAATTGGTTTACTTCATTTGCTTCGTAGCTTCAAAATATTTTTCGCGATTGCT
The DNA here is from genome assembly GCA_958295665.1 of Tipula vernalis. NCBI lineage: Eukaryota > Metazoa > Arthropoda > Insecta > Diptera > Tipulidae > Tipula > Tipula vernalis. The sequence continues at coordinate 129,721,521 of OY282558.1, read as the reverse complement.
ACAACCTTTTCGGCCAAACCCATTGCTTTGCGGATATCTCGGGCTCGAGTATTTGAATTGGACGTTGAAATCTCTTGAAAACTTCTCGAATTCAGACGAGTTGAATGGAACATTATCACTTTTAATTATCGACGGATATCAAATTTTACTGAATATCGAACGATCGTATGGATACTTTGGATTTATTTCTTGAAGCAATGGTTCCTTTTGATTGTTTCGTTTGAACTTTTCACAAATATTGCATGATGCAATCATTTCTTTGATTTTTGTGTTCATCCGGCCAAAAGTACAACATTCTGGCCCTGGCAAGTGTTTCCTCAATTCCCAAGTGTGGTTCGTGTAGCCATTTTGCCATTTTATTTTACAATTTCCTTGGGATTACGAGTCGGTGGTTTCGGAAAAACAACCCATTTTCGAAATGCAGTTCGGATTATAGTTTGTGAAATACCCTGGCAAAATTATTCAGAGATCGATAGTCGGGCCAACCATTTCTTACGTAGTCAGATATGCGCTTAAGATCCTCATCCGACGCTATTATCTGTCTATAATAATCATAATTATCCCTCGACACACAAACGGATCGTGTGACGCTGTGAATGACTGTGTTCAATTCTGTGTCTTCTTCAATTGTGTCCAATTGTGCACGAGAGAGACAATCAGCCAACAACATATGTTTACCCGATTTATAAACAATTTCCAATCCCGGATACTTCAAAAGCCTCATAAACATGCGCTGCAATCTTGGTGTGACACCATCAATGTCACGCAAATTTAATGATTCAAGTGGCTTATGATCTGATCACTTTCAACTATAAATCGACGTCCATAGACAAAGTTATGAAAACGTTTACATGCAAACACCAAAGGCAAAAGTTCTTTTTCAATTTGCGCCCATCTCTTTTCAGCTTTACTAAGCGTTCTAGACGCAAATGCAACCGGATGCTTTTCTTGAATCAAACCCGAACCAAGTCCATCTTTTGATGCGTCTGTTTGAATGACGATTGGATTTTCCGGATTAAATGGTTTTAAAACACCGGATCGGATGTGATTATTTTCTTTATATTGTCAAGTTCAATATCGTGTTTTTAAACACGACACGATAATAAACGCAGTTCCGCTTTCATCTTTGACAGATTTGGAATGAACTTTGCCAAGTACTTACAAAGGCCCAATAAACGTGACACGGCATGTTTGTCGGTTGGCTTTTTCATTTTCAAAATGGCATCAATATGTTTTTGGACCGGTCCAATTTTTCCATCCGACAAAATAAGACCCATGAATTTGACCTCTGATTTGCAGTATTGAATCTTGCCCGGGTTGAACTTGACATTTTTCGAGCGAGCACGCTCAAGAACGATTTTCAAGATTCTGTCATGTTCCTCCTCGTTACAGGCTACTATTGCAATATCAACAAAATACACAAAAACACCCGGTATATCACCGAAAATCTGTACCATGCGTCTCTGAAAAATCTCTGGTGAAATATTTAAGCCAAACGCAAGTCTATTGAATTTATACCGACCAAAGGGTGTCATGAATGTTATCAATTCTGAACTCGATTCATCCAATTCCAATTGCCAAAATCCATTTGAGCAGTCTAGTACTGTGAATACTTTCTTATCAACCAATTCTGAGGTCAATTCATCCACAGTGGGTATCAAATAATGTTCACGCCTGAGGCACTTATTGAGAGGTTTGGGATCCAATCAAACTCGCATTTCTCAACCATTTGCAAATTATTCACCCAATCTGTTGGATGAGTCACTGGCGTTATGATTCCCGACTCTACCATGTCATCAAGTTTTTGCTTAAGCTTCTTAACGATTGTATCCGGAAATCACTTTCTATAATGCACGACTGGTTTGGCATTTTCTTGTAAATGTATGGTGATTTTTCCGGGAATCTTTCCAAGACCAGAGAAAACATCGATATTTTCACCTACAAACCTTTCTCCTGCATTTGAGCACATAATCGAATCAATATTGATTGGCTCAATCAATCCAAAGTCTGTGCAGGTTTCAAGCCCAAGTATTGGTTCAAATGTGTCGTCAACAACAATGAATTCTGTTATTTGTTCAATATTTAATTTATAATCCCATAATTTAATCTCGGCAATACCATAAACTTTAATTTTATTGTTACTATAGTCAAATACAGGTATACAATTGACGTCTGCTCCAGTATCGACTTTGAACTTAACTAGTTTATTTCCTACTTGGTATACCTTGGTTCATCGTTTTCTTTTTGATCCGATTGAATTTATTATAAAAACAAAATTTTTGCCACTAAGAATTGTTTCCAATTTCCGTTTTTCATTCGTTGAATTATCTGATGATGATACATCGTCCCAATGGAGATTGTCAACACGTTGTTTCCCATTTGATTTCGGTTGCGATGCGCTGGCGTTGGATTTGCTCTTCTTCTTGCGACACATCTGGCGAAAATGTCCCTTTCTTCCGCATTCGCACGGGTTATCCTTCGCTGGGCACTTGCTTCTGTGCTCTCGGTTCCATTCGCCACCACAGTTGAAACACGCACGAACAATTAAATTCACAACGTTCAATTTGCGCACAGAGCTCGGTCAAAAATTCGCTGAATGGCTGACGTTCCTTTTGGTTCAGATTGTTGAATTTGAATGACTCCGTAGTCACGTTTTTCTGTGGCAGACAATGATTATCAAATGCCTTCAACACATCAGCCAATGTTCGCTGTGTTGTTACCGTTTCGGTGCGTGCTGCTGCTGTTGATGTCGCTGGAATTTCTTGTGTTGTGATTACTGTTCCAAGCAGTGAATGTTTGGATCCATCATTTGGAAACAAAGTATTGTAAATATTGGCGCCCTTTGTTCCAATTAACCACAGTAAAATTGCGATTTTCGTTGCCTCCATCTGACCATTTTTATCGTTCGCGATTATGTACACCAAAAAATCACGTTTCCAATTTTTCCTGTCGGTCGCCAAGTCTGCGCAATCCAGCTCTCGCAATTGTTTTCGTGTGTCGGCCATTTCGCTTAATTTCCAATGATCATGACTTTAATTTTCAAAAATATGACCGAAAAACGTGCGTGTTGTTTAGGCTTCAAATTAGTCCGATGATTACTTTCTGCTGCCCGATGATTCGATTTTATTGATGATATTTCCCGATGAACATGTGTTTGATTTCGTACGATGCCTCACAAGCACGTTACAATCCAATGTTTCGATGACGAAATTCTCCGTTCGATTTTTCGATTTTCGGTAGTTCTAGTGTTAAATATCCGTTGTGCTTTATTTTACTAAGTAAAACACGTAAGCACGCTCACAATTTCTCCAAACTTTCGAAAGTCCAATGTCCATTCGCCGATGCCCATAATAGATCGTTCTATTTTAATGTTTCAATACTAGACTGTAAAAATGCAGATACGTACTATTTTCGTATTTAGTTCGACCGTTCTTAAACATTGCATACACTGTTCTCTAGTACCGTATTTTCTTACCGCTTTATACTATTTGACTGAGGGATAAAAGTTCTCCGCGTCACCTTATTGACATCACTTGATGAACATTCAGATGTGATCATTTACAAGGCGCATCCTCATTATTCGGTCACGGCTCTTTGGTTCCATTCAACCAATTTCCATTTGTGATCGTAAATAATAAACCATTTGAACTCCTGCTTTTGATTTCGATGCGTTTAATGAGAAATGATGCAAACAAATATTTTTTTTATTTGGAGGTTTTAGACCGGTTTTCTGACGTTTTGATTTAACCTTCATGGTTACTGCATGGCTACATTATTTATCGAATAAAGATTTATTCATGTGCCTAGTTATCTTATGGGTCTGTATACATCCGCGAAACCATAAAATAATAACGTTCCAGTCCATTCATTTGTCAAGGCCAATGCGACAGCATTCTTCTGAGAGGCATATGCATATATTCTCGTTGATATTAAGCTATTGAGTAATCCTGATCGGCTATGGTTAACACAGCGTCTTGAAAAATCTTCTCCAATTGCCTTTCTAATTTTTTTTCTTTTCGTCTCTATCTTTGCCTACAAAAGATGGAAAGCAGCTATGCAGCTATGCCTGCACAGAAATCTTCATGAATCGTAATTATGATGCTCTTTTGATTTTCCAATTTATGCAATCGCTGTTACCGACATTTTTTAACTAACAACAAGTCTTTCTTTCTTTGGAGTCGACTTCAAAGCTTCTTTAATGGTCCGATTTTGTGAACGAAGAACATACCCAAGCGATCTTAGCTTTGATGATTTTATATATTCCATGATGTCAACTTGATCGAGATCATTTCTGATCCTATGATTCATTTGAATTGTGTACGTGGCTCTCTCTTTAATCGGATCGAATGATCTTACGCTCAGTTACAGTAATTTTCTGAATGTTTTGTGCTGTCAGTATCCAAGACTCAGAACTAAAGGTGGTAACTGGTCTTATCAGTGCTTTTACTTTGGGCGATATATCAGGAGACTTAGAATATTTTGATGCTGGCGAAAATGTTCGGTAGATATTTCAACTCGTTCACCGTATCATATTGTGTATCTCCTGAAATGAAGTTTCCGCGCATCTGCCTTGTCACGGTGACCATGTATTTAGTCTTCATTTCGTTGATCTGAAGGCCAATTTGTTGGGCTGTGAACGCAAGAAGGGCATCTTTCAAGGAGATGATATTGCGACTCAGAATGCAAATATCAACGAATGACATATTTAAATGATAGGTTGAGAGTGTGTGAGATGGTATCTCGAAGGCATCGGAAATTGATGAAAAGTAAATATTGTACTTTAAATGTTGGTAACACTGTATTGTTATATCATGTAATCATGTATTTATATGGTTACTATCTTCAGTCTGTAAATAAATGTCAATCTCTCTTCCGCTTTAGTTACAGCAAGAACAAGTTGTTTTTTATTTACGATACGCCAGAAATCTCTGTCCATCAGGTTATGGGCCCAGAATTATCGAAATAAAAATAAGTGAGTAATTTCTAAATAAAAAAGCAATTATCATCCATCATGGCGATGTAAATGATACCATTCATCGAGAAGCTGAATGGCCGAGAAAACTACAATAATTGGAGTTTTTCAATGAAGGCATACCTTCAACATGAAGATTTATGGTCATGTGTACAAGGAAAAGATGCCACAGAAGATGAAATTAAAAAAGCAGCTAGAGACACAAAGGCTAGAACCAAAATAATAATGATGGTCAGTCAACAGAACTATGTTCATATTCGTTCAGCCAATACCTCAAAAGAAGTTTGGGAGCAATTAAAAAATGCATTCACAGATAAAGGATTATCAAGAAAAGTTGGTCTAATGCGAAAAATGATCATGACAAAAATGGTTGATTGTAAATCAATGGAGGAGTACGTCACTATCATCATGTCAACTGTACAGATGTTAAATGATATTGAGTTTGCAGTAAGTGAAGAATGGATCGGCACATTTCTTTTGGCTGGATTACCTGATTTATACAAGCCGATGATAATGGCAATAGAGAATTCGGGGGCTACTGTAACAGAAGATTTTATAATAACAAAATTACTTCAAGAAGTGAAAGTGAATAAAAAAGAAAATACCGCGTTTTTTCGAACAATAAAATGCATTACAAAAAGCCTACGCGTTGCTACAATTGTAATGAATTGGGTCATTACGCTAGTAATTGTAGAAAACCAAATAAACGACAACGATAAATTAAACCAAAAAGTGAAAAGTCGTTGTTAAGTATATTCACCGCGACTGATAAATTGAATGATCAGTGTTGGTACATCGATTCAGGAGCATCGGCACATATGACGCACAATTATCAGTTAATGACTAATGTCAATCGTAGTGCATCAAATGCAAAGGTAATAACAGCCAATAATCAAAAGATTTATGCGACAGGCATCGGTGATTGCAAGTTGTCTTTAAGTGTTAATAACGAAGTGTCAAAAGTCAACATATCAAACGTTTTGCACATTCCGTATTTGTCAGCAAATTTGTTGTCAATAAGTCAAATGGTGAAAAATGGCAAGCGTGTTGTTTTTGATCAGAGTGGATGTCGAGTTTATGATACTAAGGACGTGTCCGATTTCTGTGCGAAATAATTTTTTTGTGATAAATTAATGTTAAACTGTACGCAACCAAATTATCACAGCACCGATGTGTTATAATTTTGACATGTCCGTAATAATTCTTGTTTCTGTGCCGGTGAAGTAAACAAAATAAGTTTTACGAGTATTTAATTAAATTTTATTTTATTTATATAATATAACAAGTTCCAGCATTTTCTAGTGTCCAGCATTTTGTGAACAATATCACAAACTGTGGATCTTGATATGTTCATTGCTGCACCTACAATTTTATTACTATTCCCACTTGTCAGTCACAGCAAAAATATCATTAGTTCCATTTCCGGTCCCCAACCATGGTTTTTATTGGGCAAGAATTTGCTAATAGCGATGAAAGTGTTAGACGATATCCTTAAATACATTCTCGTCACAGGATCATTATAACTAGGTATTGAATTAACAATACTGTTTGTTGAGGGAATTGTGTACATTATTGGTCGCTGCAAGAAAGAATTTTGTTAATATTTATAAATACTAGAGGGCAATACCTAACATACATACCTGTAAGTTTAAATGTATCATACCTGGGAGTTTATGAGATCCATTATTAAAGGTCGCGTAAAGTTCCATGTTCTTCTCATTAAACACATGTAACCCGAACTTAATAGAAATAATACCATATTTGGATCAAATTCTGCTTCTATCATTTTATAAACACTTTTCAATAACTCTCTATGTACAATTTGTCGTTTGTTGTATTTCCAAATGTCAATTTTATTATGTCAAAATTATTTTAGTATTCGGACAGCAAATGAACTTATTTCAAATATGGAAGAGAAAATTATTTCACTAATGTCAAATTTATCACAAAATAATTATTTCGCACAGAAATCGGACACGTCCTAATGAAGAGTTGTTAGCGACAGCTAGTTTAAAAAATGGGATTTACAAATTAGACATGGAAAGTTCAAACATCCATACGTCATATTATCTGCGAGAGGATGTAAAGCTGTGGCACAGACGTTTGGGTCACATGAGTGATGGCTATATGAAAAAATTACAGAATCATTTGAAAATAAATCTTATGAAAACAAATGACAACGAAAAATGTGAAACGTGTATCTGGGGTAAGCAAACTCGATTACCCTTTCAAGATAGTGGAAAGCGAGCGGATGAACTATTAGGGCTGGTGAATGCAGATCTATGCGGTCCCATTGGAGAAGATTCGCTTGGCGGTGCGAAATACATTTTCGTTCTTGTGGATGATTTTTCACGAAAAGTTTTCGTATATTTTTTGAAGTTTAAATCTCAAGTGTTTAACAGTTTTGTGGAATTTAAGAATTTGGTTGAAAACCAAACGAACAAGAGAATAAAAATATTACGCACTGATAACGGAACAGAATTCTGCAATATTGAGATGGATGATTTTCTTCGAAAATCCGGCATCAAACATCAGAAAACGACACCTTACACGCCTGAGCAGAATGGAAAGTGTGAACGGGTGAATAGAACTCTCATCGAAAAAGTCAGGTGTATGCTTATTGAGGCCAATCTTCCGAAAAAATTCTGGGCAGAAGCTGCAAACACAGCAGCATATTTGGTAAATCGTACGCCAAACCGAATGCAGGATTCAGTAACACCAGAAGAGGTTTGGTCTGGAATAAAACCACAATTAAAACATTTGCGTGTGTTTGGCTGTATTTGTTTTGCGCACATTCCGAAACAAAAAAGGGGCAAGCTGGATCAGAAATCAGAAAAGTGTATTTTTATGGGATACAGTGAAGAATCTAAGGCATATAGAGTGTTCCATATAGAACAAGAAATTGTATTAATCAGACGTGATGTGGTTTTTATGGAACATCAGTTTCTCAATGAGGAGTTTTTAAATGAAAATATTGTTAACTTGTTTGATATGTCTCTAGAAATAGATGAGAAAGAAAGCTTAACGAATACAGATACTCACCCACATGAGATAACAAATGATGACACTGTTCAGATTCAGGAAATGGTTCCGCAGGAAGAGATTCAACAACAAATGTTAGTTAGTACAGATGAAAATGTTAACGATTCGTACTGTACGGATGTAGAATCATTATTTAATACAAACTCAGACGATGACTATAAACCACCAATAAGTATTCCAATAGCTGAACAACCAAGGAGAACCTCAACACGAAATTTGAAAACTACAAAAATACCTGATTTTGTGTACCACACTAATTTCGAGGCGGACAGTTTGTATGAAGATCCATCATCAGTAAATGAAGCATTACAAAGTATACATTCGGATTTGTGGAAGCAAGCCATGGAATCCGAATATCAATCTCTAATGAAAAACAATACTTGGGAGTTGGTTGATATGCCGGTTAATAGAAAACCCATCAATAATAAATGGGTATTTAAAACGAAACGCGATGCTGCCGGAAGAATTATAAAATATAAAGCGAGACTAGTGATCAGAGGATGTGCGCAGAAACCGGGCATAGACTTCACAGAAACGTACTCTCCAGTTGTGAGATACAGCTCGATTCGGTTTTTATTAGCAATGGCAGCAAAATATGATTTAGAGATTCACCAAATGGATGCAGTCACAGCATTTCTCCAATCAGAACTGAAAGAAACCATTTATATGGTGCAGCCAGAATGTTTTCAATATGGTAAAAAAGTTTGTCACCTTAAAAAGTCATTGTACGGGTTTAAACAAGCCAGCCGCATTTGGGATCAACATTTAGACACTCAACGGAAGAATTCCGGTATGACGCAGTCATCGGTAGACACATGCATATACTTTAGAATAGTAGCTCAAAAGATCATAATAGTCGCTGTATACGTAGATGATCTCATATTATTCTCCAATGATTTGGATTTAATGGCTGAGCTAAAGAAAAATTTAATGAGAAAATTTCAGATGGAGGATATCGGTGAGGCGAAATATGTACTAGGAATGAAAATTGAAAGGAATCGAAAGGAAGGAACAGTATCGATATGTCAGGAAGGTTATATAAACGATGTTTTGAGAAAGTTTAACATGACAGATTGCAATCCAGTTGCGACTCCGCTAGAGGCTAAACAAATCTTGTCTAAAGAGATGAGTCCAAAAAATGTTGAAGATAGTGAAAAGATGAAACACATTCCGTACCAAGAGGCAATAGGCAGTCTACTTTATGCAGCGCAAGTCACAAGACCAGATATTTGTTATGCTGTCAACAAATTAAGTCAATTTAATCAGAATCCAGGAATGGCCCATTGGAATGCTACGAAACGAGTGATGAGGTATTTGAAGGGTACATCAAGTTTTAAATTAGAATTCAGCAAAAATAGCAATGCAGATATGATTGGATACTGTGATTCAGATTGGGCGAGTGATCCTGAACAACGACGATCAACTACTGGATATGTATTTGCGATACAAGGAGGAGCAATATCGTGGAACTCGAAACGACAATGCACAGTGGCTTTGTCAACTACCGAGGCAAAATACATGTCTATGGTAGCAGCAACACAAGAAGGCTTATGGCTCAACAAATTACAGAGCGAAATTTTCCCAGATACATCGATTGTGATCAATCTTAATTGCGACAACAAAAGTGCAATAAGCTTAAGTGCTACGAATACATATCACCCAAGGACGAAACATATAGATGTCAGATATCACTTTATAAAGGAGTTAGTGATGTGCCGTCGACTTGAAATAGAATACATTCCAACAAAGCAAATGATTGCTGATGTTTTAACAAAAGCTCTCCCTAAGCAGCAACATCACAACTGTTCCACAGCTATGGGTTTACAAAAATAAAAATACAATATTTAGGGGGAATGATGAAAAGTAAATATTGTACTTTAAATGTTGGTAACACTGTATTGTTATATCATATGTAATCAAGTATTTATATTGTTACTATCTTCAGTCTGTAAATAAATGTTAATCTCTCTTCCGCTTTAGTTATAGCAAGAACAAGTTGTTTTTTATTTACGATACGCCAGAAATCTCTGTCCATCAGAAATGTAGCCTTCTATTATTTTAGTATCTTGCTATTACATTAAAGCACAATAAAAACACACTATTTTATGTATTATATTCAATTGTTTTATTATAATTATTATTAGCATCGGATACATGTGATACACTTTTAATATTTCGATTGCAATGACATTTCTTCATATGCCCAACATACATTAAAAGGTATGGTATATAATAATTGCCCTTTAAGCAGATATAACAGTTCTTCCCTCCTTAAAATACTCTCCAAATCTACTTAGTTAGTATTATAAAATTCATTAAATCTTAAAAATTACATAATATCGAAACAAACAAAATTCTTAGTTATAAGTTTAATTTAATAGTAGGTTTCCTAATTGTAGTCGATTTCCTAATACTATTATTATTATTAATAACTGAATTTTCATTGTAGGTAACTGAAACTGAACTTTCATTCCCGACATTTGTACCTTCATTACGTACCCCTGTCGTTCCACCATCAATAACCGAACTACTTCCCTCTATGACCGGAATGATATCATCAACTGAAGCCTCGTCATTCACTACAACACTGTCATTTGAAATATCGTTCATGCCCCCTTCTTGGTAATCGATACTGTCGTGAACCGACATATCCTTCCCAAAACCACGAATTTGGTCAGTATGACGCTTCCACTCGCGACCGTCACATCCAATCTTATCATATAATGTAATTTGCCAAATTTCTCAAGTACATTTCCTAAACGCCACTTGACCTCCCAATCCGTATATTCTCGTACCGCGACTCTATCGGTTAAATTAAAATTTCTCACTTTTTTATTTGTACCGTCTTCCGTCAATAAGGTATCCAAGGCTGGGTAGTAAAACGAATTACATGTATTTGAATTACGTAATTAAAATACAAATTACAATTTGTAATTTGTATTTTAATTACCCCAGTTTTTGAAATTTCTTATTTACATTTTTCAAGGCTTATTAAAATTTGGTTCCAGAGTCATCAGCATAAAACCTAATCTTAATAATCTTTTTCTAATGATACGTTTTTTCACTAAATGAATTTTGTCAAATCAAATATAACAATTTACAAATGTAAAGTAATTGTAATTTGTATTTTAATTACTGAGTTTGCTGTAACTCGGAAAAGTATTTTAATTACTCAGTGTAATGTAATTTGCACAGCATTGTAATTAGGTAATTAAGGGTCCTATTCCATGTGCTAAGAACTTTTACTAAATGAACGATTCGTATGGATTAGGGTTTTTTCATTAGGTAATTAAGCGTCCTATTCCATGTGCTAGCCAAACCTTTGTCATCATTGTTGGCAATGGCCGATATTGGCCCTTAAGGGTTGAGTGCTATTTCAAAAATGTAATTTTGTAGAACTTTTACTAAACGAACGATTCGTATGGATTAGGGTTTTTGACTAGGTCCTATTCCATGTGCTAGCCAAACCTTTGTCATCATTGTTGGCAATTGCCGATATTGGCCCTTAAGTGTTGAGTGTTATTTCAAAAATGTAATTTTGTAGAACTTTTACTAAACGAACGATTCGTAGGGATTAGGGTTTTTGACTAGGTAATTAAAGGGCTCGTTCCATGTGCTAGCCAAACCTTTGTCATCATTGTTGGCAATTGCCGATATTGGCCCTTAAGGGTTGAGTGCGATTTCAAAAAGATAATTTTGTAGAACTTTTACTAAACGAACGATTCATATAAATTAGGGGTTTTTAATTAGGTAATTAAGGGTCCTATTCCAAGTGCTAGCCAAACCTTTGTCATCATTGTTGGCAATTGCCGATATTGGCCCTTGAGTGTTGAGTGCTATTTCAAAAATATAATTTTGTAGAACTTTTACTAAACGAACGATTCGTATAGATTAGGGTTTTTGACTAGGTAATTGAAGGGCTCGTTCCATGTGCTAGCCAAACCTTTGTTATCATTGTTGGCAATTGCCGATATTGGCCCTTGAGTGTTGAGTGCGATTTCAAAAAGATAGATTTGTAGAACTTTTACTAAACAAACGATTCATATAAATTAGGGGTTTTTAATTAGGTAATTAAGGGTCCTATTCCAAGTGCTAGCCAAACCTTTGTCATCATTATTGGCAATTGCCGATATTGGCCCTTGAGTGTTGAGTGCTATTTCAAAAATGTAATTTTGTAGAACTTTTACTAAACGAACGATTCGTAGGGATTAGGGTTTTTGAGTAGGTAATTAAAGGGCTCGTTCTATGTGCTAGCCAAACCTTTGTCATCATTGTTGGCAATGGCCGATATTGGCCCTTAAGTGTTGAGTGCGATTTCAAAAAGACAATTTTGTAGAACTTTTACTAAAGGAACGATTCATATAAATTAGGGGTTTTTAATTAGGTAATTAAGGGTCCTATTCCAAGTGCTAGCCAAACCTTTGTCATCATTGTTGGCAATTGCCGATATTGGCCCTTGAGTGTTGAGTGCTATTTCAAAAATATAATTTTGTAGAACTTTTACTAAACGAACGATTCGTATAGATTAGGGTTTTTGACTAGGTAATTGAAGGGCTCGTTCCATGTGCTAGCCAAACCTTTGTCATCATTGTTGGCAATTGCCGATATTGGCCCTTAAGTGTTGAGTGTTATTTCAAAAATGTAATTTTGTAGAACTTTTACTAAACGAACGATTCGTAGGGATTAGGGTTTTTGACTAGGTAATTAAAGGGCTCGTTCCATGTGCTAGCCAAACCTTTGTCATCATTGTTGGCAATTGCCGATATTGGCCCTTAAGGGTTGAGTGCGATTTCAAAAAGATAATTTTGTAGAACTTTTACTAAACGAACGATTCATATAAATTAGGGGTTTTTAATTAGGTAATTAAGGGTCCTATTCCAAGTGCTAGCCAAACCTTTGTCATCATTGTTGGCAATTGCCGATATTGGCCCTTGATTGTTGAGTGCTATTTCAAAAATATAATTTTGTAGAACTTTTACTAAACGAACGATTCGTATAGATTAGGGTTTTTGACTAGGTAATTGAAGGGCTCGTTCCATGTGCCAGCCAAACCTTTGTCATCATTGTTGGCAATTGCCGATATTGGCCCTTGAGTGTTGAGTGCTATTTCAAAAATGTAATTTTGTAGAACTTTTACTAAACGAACGATTCGTATAAATTAGGGTTTTTTAATTAGGTAATTAAGGGTCCTATTCCAAGTGCTAGCTTTGCCTTTGTTATCATTGTTAGCAATTGCCGAAATTGGCCTTTGAGGGTTTAATAAGATTTAAAAAATATAATTTTGTAGAACTTTTACTAAACGAACGATTCGTATGGATTATGTTTTTTGAGTAGGTAATTAAAGGGCCATTCCATGTGCTAGCCAAACCTTTGTTATCATTGTTGGCAATGGCCGATATTGGCCCTTGAGTGTTGAGTGCTATTTCAAAAATGTAATTTTGTAGAACTTTTACTAAACGAACGATTCGTAGGGATTAGGGTTTTTGAGTAGGTAATTAAAGGGCTCGTTCTATGTGCTAGCCAAACCTTTGTCATCATTGTTGGCAATGGCCGATATTGGCCCTTAAGTGTTGAGTGCGATTTCAAAAAGACAATTTTGTAGAACTTTTACTAAACGAACGATTCATATAAATTAGGGGTTTTTAATTAGGTAATTAAGGGTCCTATTCCAAGTGCTAGCCAAACCTTTGTCATCATTGTTGGCAATTGCCGATATTGGCCCTTGAGTGTTGAGTGCTATTTCAAAAATATAATTTTGTAGAACTTTTACTAAACGAACGATTCGTATAGATTAGGGTTTTTGACTAGGTAATTGAAGGGCTCGTTCCATGTGCTAGCCAAACCTTTGTCATCATTGTTGGCAATGGCCGATATTGGCCCTTGAGTGTTGAGTGCTATTTCAAAAATGTAATTTTGTAGAACTTTTACTAAACGAACGATTCGTATAAATTAGGGTTTTTTAATTAGGTAATTAAGGGTCCTATTCCAAGTGCTAGCTTTGCCTTTGTTATCATTGTTAGCAATTGCCGATATTGGCCTTTGAGGGTTGAATAAGATTTAAAAAATATAATTTTGTAGAACTTTTACTAAACGAACGATTCGTATGGATTATGGTTTTTGAGTAGGTAATTAAAGGGCCATTCCATGTGCTAGCCAAACCTTTGTCATCATTGTTGGCAATGGCCGATATTGGCCCTTGAATGTTGAGTGCTATTTCAAAAATGTAATTTTGTAGAACTTTTACTAAACGAACGATTCGTATGGATTAGGGTTTTTGACTAGGTAATTGAAGGGCTCGTTCCATGTTCTAGCCAAACCTTTGTCATCATTGTTGGCAATGGCCGATATTGGCCTTTAGGAGTTGATTGCGACTTAATAAATATAATTTTGTAGAACTTTTACTAAACGAACGATTCGTAGGGATTAGGGTTTTTGAGTAGGTAATTAAAGGGCCTATTCCATGTGCTAGCCAAACCTTTGTCATCATTGTTGGCAATGGCCGATATTGGCCCTTAAGTGTTGAATGCGATTTCATAAATAAAATTTTGTAGAACTTTTACTTAACGAACGATTCGTATGGATTAGGGTTTTTAAGTAGGTAATTAAAGGGCCTATTCCATGTGCTAGCCAAACCTTTGTCATCATTGTTGGCAATGGCCGATACTGGCCCTTGAGGGTTGAATGCGATTTCAAAAATATAATTTTGTAGAACTTTTACTAAACGAACGATTCGTATGGATTAGGATTTTTGACTAGGTATTTGAAGGGCTCGTTCCATGTGCTAGCCAAACCTTTGTCATCATTGTTGGCAATTTCCGATATTGGCCCTTGAGTGTTGAGTGCTATTTCAAAAATGTAATTTTATAGAACTTTTACTAAACAAACAATTCGTATGGATAAGGGTTTTTGACTAGGTAATTGAAGGGCTCGTTCCATGTGCTAGCCAAACCCTTGTCATTATTGTTGGCAATATCCGATATTGGCCCTTGAGTGTTGAATACGATTTAAAAAATATAATTTTGTAGAACTTTTACTAAACGAACGTTTCGTATAAATTAGGGTTTTATAATTAGGTAATTAAGGGTCCTATTCCAAGTGCTAGCCAAACCTTTGTCATCATTATTGGCAATTGCCGATATTGGCCCTTGAGTGTTGAGTGCTATTTCAAAAATGTAATTTTGTAGAACTTTTACTAAACGAACGATTCGTAGGGATTAGGGTTTTTGACTAGGTAATTAAAGGGCCTATTCCATGTGCTAGCCAAACCTTTATCATCATTGTTGGCAATTGCCGATATTGGCCCTTGAGTGTTGAGTACTATTTCAAAAATGTAATTTTGTAGAACTTTTACTAAACGAACGATTCGTATGGATTAGGATTTTTTAATTAGGCAAGGCTGGGCTTGAGCGACGAATTACATGTATTTGAATTACTCATTCTCCAAGTAACAGTATCTTGTATTTTAATTACTTAAATTCTTAGTAATTGTAATTTGTATTTTAATTACCCCAGTTTTTGAAATTTCTTATTTAAATTTTTACAAGGCTTATTAAAATTTGGTTCCAGAGTCATCAGCATTAAACATCAGCATAATAATCTTTTTCTAATGATACGTTTTTTCACTAAATGAATTTTGTCAAATCAAATTTATCAATTTACAAATGTAAAATAATTGTAATTTTTATTTTAATTACAAATGACAATTCAAAGTAATTGTAACTTGTATTTTAATTACTCCACTCGAAAGTAATTGTAATTGGTATTTTAATTACTGAGTTTGCTGTAACTCGGAAAAGTATTTTAATTACTCAGTGTAACGTAATTTGCCCTGCCTTGAAGGTATCCCTATTTGAAATCATTAAATCCATTCGGGATTTGATTTGTCTATTG
The DNA here is from genome assembly GCA_958295665.1 of Tipula vernalis. Classification (NCBI taxonomy): domain Eukaryota; kingdom Metazoa; phylum Arthropoda; class Insecta; order Diptera; family Tipulidae; genus Tipula; species Tipula vernalis. Next base: position 129,705,617 of record OY282558.1, on the reverse strand, counting down.
AATATTGACATGGAAAGCGAAATACCCGTAGCTGGATGAATCGTTTTCCGATATGTAAGCAGAATATTGCAAAGTTCCTTATTTAAAGTTGAATTATCCCCTTTTAAGAATTTTAATTTATTTTTAATTGTTTGCACATAACGCTCAGCTTGACCATTCGTAGAGGGATGATATGCTGCTCCCATCTTGTGAATGATACCATTTAATTTTAAAATATTGTCAAATTCGCGTGACATAAATTGTGATCCTTCGTCCGAGACCAAAACAGTAGGAATCCCGAAGGTCCTAAAAATTTTCCTTAAATTTGAAATTGTAGTTTCATTTGTGATATTGCTCTGTATTCTAACTTCTATCTACCACAATTAAAAAATAAATACCTAAATAAGGTCCTGCAAATTCTATGTGTATACGCTGACATGGGTAAGTTGTTGGATCCCAACAATGAGTAGGCACTTTTGATGGATTTGGTTTGATCAATTAGGAATCTGTACAATTCTTCACAGTGCTTCTATATCTTTGTCTATGCCTGATTGCCTGCCCACCAGAAGTAATCTCTGGCACATGACTTCATCCGTGTAATGCCGAAATGGGTTGAATGTAATCCATTCAAAATGTTGGACTAAACGACACATGCCATATATTAAATTTATCAATCCAATCTATTCCGAATAGATTTGGATTGTTATCGCCTGTGTTATTGAATTCCATACCACATTGAAATACCGCTAATAACTTGAGCTGTTGTCCAGATGCAATTGTTGCTGATTGACTGTGTCTAGGAATGTGAGTTCACCAATTCGTAGCCCCAAATGGGTTTAGAAATTATAGTGATGTCTGAAAACATTTCTTTTGAGTGCGGTACTTTTTTGTTTATACTCGGCTTGTGCCCCACCTGATGTTATGCCACCGCAAAGTATATATCCGTGTGATGATTCGGATTGGGCCTATTTCGGTGCTTATTTTGATTGTTGAAGTGTTCTTTCTGTTCTGTCCCCGTATTAAGTTGACTTCAAATATTTATTTCGTTTTGCCCCTGAGAAACTGACATTAACTCCTGATGCTTGCTAATAATGATGCGTATCATGACTCTCAATACTTTTCGTGTCTTTTTGTAGGTTAACGAGCTGCTGAGCATCCCCCTTTCTAATGAGAAATCGTGTATATTTTTGAGTAAAATGTAACTCATATAATTGTCGTGATTTGATCTGTGTAATTCACGTAAAAGTAGCCTAAGTAGTTTTTACCCCGTTTTCTAAATTCCCTCCATCCAATTTAAATAAATTCTCAAATCTTTCGTACCACGTGTTGAAATATTTAACGTCCCTCTGGATCATACCAAAATTCAACAATTTGTTGCCATTTATGGTATTTCCTGCCAAATACTTAAATTTTATTCACCAGCTTATTGACGACTGCGCGAGAAATAAAAAACATGTACATACTAGCTATGCACAAATTGCGTCGCAAATTCGCAACCATAGTAAATGTGTTATCAGCTCTCCTGAGATCCTCCAATCGTTAATAAGCATTCATTTGAGAAACCGAAGTAAACGCACGCTCTTTAAACGAATTTTTGTTGGAGATTTTTAAAATATGGTATGAAAATTGTTGCCATTTTCGAATAAAACGTGATTTACAGGGGAGGGGAATAAATTATTACACTTTTGTAACAGAAACATATCATTTGATACAAAAAAATGTTGCTCGTACGACTCTAACACAAAACATGACACCCATGCAACATTTTTTGTTTAGTTTGATAAATCAGCAAAGACTCCAACCACATACAAATTGCAAAGAAAATTTTGAGAAATAAAACAAAAACGCTTTAAATAAAATCATTTTTAATAATCCTCTTGATCACTTTCATGAAACATATCACACTTATCAAGTTTCTTAAATCGTTCCTGAGTTTTTTTCCACAGCAAATTTTTCTTTACCGTGCTCCTATTTAATTTTACGGTGGTCGACGGTTGATCAGATCCCAAGCCGGTTGTACCTTCATTCGATGCCACCTGAATTGGCTCTTTTATGCCCGTATCATTTTTACCCAATGATTGTCCTTCAGACCAACCCAATTTCGCGAGCATTTTAAATCCTTTATTATCCGGTTTTATCGAATGTGATACAGATGCAATTTCCGTTTTTTCATTCGGATTCGTGCTACCCACTTCTTTACGACGTTTCTCCGCCCGATCATTTATATTTTTACTGGGATTCGATTCCACGAATTTTTCACCTTCCAACCCGTATTTTTTTTGTATCCTTTTCAATTCAGATTTGTACGATTCCGCAATTGGAGTACCAATTTTTGATTTTTCGATCGTGTTCGTGTCACTGTTAGCCGCCACGGCTAATATTCCTGGTTCACATTGGTCACATGTTGCATGGCCATCATGTATATGACACAAAAGTTTTGTTTGCGCCAATTGAAGTTCACATCCATGCACTATATCAAATGGTTCACTTTCTTGTTTGGCATTCGACATTCGATTACCGTTGATGAGCGTCCCATTTCTTGAGCCCAGGTCAACTATTTGGTAAATGAATTTGTCTTCATTGTATGTGAATTTCAGATGATGTTTTGATACGTTAATATCCGGAATGGTTACATCGTGATCTCCTTCACGGCCGAGACTTCCTCCTTTGTACGTGACCATGAAAAGTTGGCCTACTTTTATTTTTGGTAAATTTGTTTCGGTAACAACCAGTCGCAGAGATGGTGGATATATTTTGGCCATGTCTGCAAAATATTAAAACCATAGTTAGCGCAAAAATTTATGAATTCGGGGCTTTTTTTTTTGTTTATTATGTGAACCTTGATGATAAACCAAATCATCAGGGTGCTTATTGTTCGCATCATCATCGTCGATTAGAATCACAGAACTTCCGGCGCTCGATGAAATTTCACCATCTTCTTTTTCGTGCCGCCCCCGGCTACGTCGACGTCGTCTCGAGTTACCGCGTCTCGATTTTTTTGATTTCTTTTTACGTTTTTTATTGTGATGCCGCCTTCGGTGATGGCTATCGTCTGAAGAATCACTCGTTGAACTACTGCGCGATATTGATGACGACGACGAAGTTGAATACCGACGACGACGATGATGATGGTGATGTTTTCGTTTTAATTTTCTTTGGTTTTTTCCCCTAATTTGCGGCTCATTCTGGAATTAAAAAAGAAAAAGCTATGTGTTCAAATCATGCCGTTCTGTGATCACCTACCTAAGATATTCTTAATTTCAAGACGTGAAAAGTCATTTAAAAAAGAATCGAGAACCTGAAATTACGGAAAATTTCGTAACTATCTGGAAATTAAATAAACTGATGATCTATAAGACTACCTTCGATTTAACGTCTTCTTGTTCTTTACTCGCACACTGGGAATGTAGCTTATATTCATTAGCCTCTTGATCATAAGAATAATAGCAGGCTGTTTGTCCATCGTAAAATAATCCGAGCTCAGCATTATAATAGTAACCCGTTGCATAATCATAATAAAGGCCGGACGTTGGCTCATACGCAAACCGTTTAGAATTTTCAATGTCTATTGCGGTTTTCTTAATCTCCTCAATGAACTCTTTAGTTTTTGCCGTAGCATCCTCATCATCCCCATCTGCGTTTAAACAAAAACACAAATTAGTAAAGCGCCTTAATATAAATACATACATAACCTCACTTTTGTCTTCAATTTTCTTTATTTGATTTTCATCGATTTTACACTGAAAATATATGGGAAAAATGTTTTTCGTTAATGCACATTATACACATCAATTTCGAATTTAATGTATTTGATTGAATTACTAAAGCTTTTAATTTTATTTTCAATAATTTTATGATCTCATTTTTGCGTTTCAATGAGCTATGCAATTTTTTAATGTACGTTATTATATCGTGTCGCCGTAATTTTATTAAATCGAATGTATTAAATATTTGTTTAGATTTTCTAGGTTTTAGTTTCATTTTTTATATATTACAAAATTTTTGAATTAAATTTTTGCAAAAATGTTTTTGATTGTGACAACGAAGGCATGAACATGGAACAAAACGATTGTCAAAAATTTTCCAAACTCCGCACTTCCGCAGTCAGCACTTTCAGGGTTGAACTATTCCATAGAATATGCATAAATTTCAAAAATGTCGACAATGAGTACGTTTATGCTTAGGGTTCAACCTGGTTTGAACCTAGGTTATCTTTTACTATAAACGGAGTCGAGTCATCTTGTAGTTAACTCAACTCGACCTAAAAAATTTTTAGGGTCGAGTCGAGTTAACTCTAAAAACATTCACTATAAACGGAGTCGAGTCGAAAAATAAAAACAACAAAAAAATAATAATAAAAAGACACCATTTTGATTTCTTAATTCCTGTGCGAATCTTCGATTTTTGTGTGGCAATAAAACTTTGTTATTTTGTTTTTATAAAATTCAGAAAATAATACAAGAAAAACATATAAACATACGTTAGTAAATGATTTTTTTTTGACGTTTCTGACTCGGTTTCAACCTAGTTTCGACTCGACTACGATTTGACTCTGCAGTATAAACGCTAAAAGAGATAACTACAAGATGATCCAAAGTTAACCAAAAGATGACTCGACTCTGAGCATAAACGTACTCAATGGTACTTTTCACACCAGGCAACTCGGCTTTGGGCTTCAAAATTGTTTTATTTGATTGACAACGTTTAATTTTATAGAAATAAATTCAGGTTGTTGAAAGATAATTTACTTTTAAGTGATAATTAAGAAAAAAATAGAAATATGTCTACATATTGCAATGAAGTTAAGTACTTTTCATACCAGGCGCCTCAACTTTGAGATTCGTAAATTAAAATTTTTTATTTTGTTTTTTAACTATGTAAATTAGTTTTATTCGATTGATACCGTTTAATTATACAGTAATAAATTCAATTTGTTGAAAAATAATTTATTTTTATTGATAATTAAAAAAAAAACAAAATATATTACAATGAAGTCATGTACAAGGCCAAGGCAATGCGTTCCACACTCGACTGCGAGATTTTAAAGTAGCACAAAGCGAAGTGCTTTCTCAACATAACCTACAAATCACATTTTTTGCACAAATATTTCATACTTACTAAAAAATCTAGCTCATGTGTACGTTACAAATTTAGAATATCTCAGTTCTTGCTATAATTCACGTGTTAAATAGACCTAAATAAAATATTTGATAGCAACCGAATGTTCAAAGCCAACGCCACCGGTATGAAAGGGTCACAGCTTCGCATTTGTGGTAACTAAATATTTCGAGGCGAGGCGCCTGGTATGAAAAGTTCTTTAAAGTACTTTTCATACCAGGCGCCTCGGCTTTGAGCTTCGTAAATAAAAAATTTTTATTTCGTTTTTTAACCATGTAAATTAGTTTTATTCGATTGATACCGTTTAGTTTTATAGTAATAAATTCAATTTGTTGAAAAATAATTTATTTTTAAGTGATAATTTAAAAAAAAATAAAATAGATTACAATGAAGTTATCTACAAAGCCAAGGCAATGCGTTCCACACTCGACTGCGAAATTTCAAAGTAGTACAAAGCGAGGTGCTTTCTCAACATAACCTACAAATCATATTTTATGCACAATTGTTTCATACTTACCAAAAAATCTAGCTCATATGTACGTTACAAATTTAGTATATCTCAGTTCTTGCTATAATTCACGTGTAAAATAGACCTAAATAAAATATTTGATAGCAACGGAATGTTCAAAGCCAACGCCACCGGTATGAAAGGGTCTCAGCTTCGCATTTGTGGTAACTAAATATTTCGAGGCGAGGCGCCTGGTATGAAAAGTACTTGAACCAAGGCAATGCGTTCCACAGTGGACTGCAACATTTAAATACATACTTTTCAAACCAAGCGCCTCGGCTTTGAGCTTCAAGAATAAAAATTCTTTATTTCATTTTTGAATTATGTAAATTAGTTTTTTTGTTTGCAACGTTTAATTTTATATAAATAAATTTAATTTGTTGAAAAATAATTTATTTTTAAGTGATACTTTTAAAAAAATCAAAATATAATACAATGAAGTGATCTATAAAGCAAAGGCAATGCGTTCCACACTTGACTGCGACATTTACTAAAGATACATTTTAAACCGAAAGTGGTCTGACTGAAAACGTCCGAGATAAATTCAACATGTACACGGCGGCTTGACTGAAAGCAAAGATTATTAACAAGAAGATCTTCTTGTTAATAATCTTTGCTTTCAGTCAAGCCGCCGTTTTAATGTTGAATTTATCTCGGACATTTTCAGTCAGACCACTTTCGGTTTAACATGTATCTTTAGTAATTGTCAACATAACCTACAAATCACATTTTTTGCACAATTGTTTAATACTTGCCAAAAAATCTAGCTCATATGTACATTACAAGTTCAGAATATCTCAGTTCTTGCTATAATTCACGTGTAAAATTGACCTAAATAAAATATTTGATAGCAACCGAATGTTCAAAGCCAACGCCACCGTTATGAAAGGATCTCAGCTTCGCATTTGTGGTAACTAAATATTTCGAGGCGAGGCGCCTGGTATGAAAGGTACTTAAAATGTCACAGTCAAGTGTGGAACACATTGCCTTGGCTTTATAGATAACTTGATTGTAATATATTTTGATTTTTTTAAGAGTATTACTTAAAAATAAATTATTTTTCAACAAATTGAATTTATTTATATAAAATTAAACGTTGTCAATCAAATAAAACTAATTTACATAATTCAAAAATGAAGCCTTGGGCCCGAGGCGCCTGGTGTGAAAAGTACTTAAAAAAATCGAAATATGTATATTGCAATGAAGTTATCTATAAAGCCAAGGCAATATGTTCCACAATCGACTGCAATATCACAGAATAATAAACCACCAGAAGGGACATTACGTGGATCAAGAAATTTTTGCTCTTACCACAGAAGAAAGATTAGCCAGAATAGACATTGCGTGGACCAAATTTTGTTTTTTCATCTTACCTTCTTTTTTGAACATTGAAGTATAATTATTTTTGAATATTATAGTAGGCGGTAATACAAATTATGCTGTCAAAACAAAACTTGTCAAATAATTTCACTAACTACACTGTTAAGGATTCTCAATTGTTATTATTTCAAATCAAAACCAGTAAACTGAAGAATACATAACCCAACTTTCTCTTACCTTCGGCAAATCAAGGTCAAAAAAATGAGTCCAAATTTTTCCATACAAAAACCGCGTTATGTCTCTTCTGGTTGTATTTTGTGCTCTTACCTTATATTTTACATGTTAATTTTGAATTTTCAGCCACTGAACTACAAGTTAACACTGAACATCTTACCTTCGCTAAACCAAGGTCAAAAAAATTAGTCCATGTTCTCCATATAAAAACCGCATTATGTCGCTTCTGGGTATTCTGTGGCAATATTTTAAAGTATGTACAGTACAAAGCGAAGTGCTTTGTCAACATGACCTACAAATCACATTTTTAGCACAATTGTTTTATACTTACCAAAAAATCAAGCTCATATGTACATTACAGGTTCAGAATATCTCAGTTCTTGCTATAATTCACGTTTAAAACAGGTCTAAACAAAATATTTGATAGCAACCGAATGTTGAAAGGGACTCACCTTCGCATTTGTGGTAACTAAAATTTTTGAGACCTGCATTGCCCTGCATTTGAATAAAATCCAGGGGTGAGATAACGGTATTTTAGAACTAAACTGTTTTAACATTTTATATTTTTAACAAAGCAGTACAGTTATTCTATCGAAAATGCATCGAAGCGAAAAACGTGATGGTTACAACATCTCACAACAGGAGATCTGAAAGTAAAGTAAGAATAACCAAAGCTTTAGTTCCAATTTGTGACATTTTTTTATGTATCTGGTAGGAGCGTACTGTGGATTTGTCTGGCATTGACATTTCTTTAAATTGCACTAAAATATATTCCAATAATCAAAAATTATCTTTATGAAAGGACAAATGCCCGCATATTTAACATATCTGAATTAACTTATCTGCCAAGATGACTGCCAACAAACAGCAAAAAATTAAAATATAAGGGCTCGTCACGAGCATTTCGTATTTGTGTATTTCGTAATTTCGTAAATTTGACGTCTCTTCTGGGGCCCTATTCTCGAATTCCACATCCATTTTCCACATGTGAACATCTGTCAAAATTCATAAAAAATAAATTTTTTAGGTACTAAGGGAATATTTCCGAATGGGTATAAGCAGGTGGAAGAAATTCCCCATATAGGACAATGTCCATGCCCCATGTGTCTTAATATACGAATTACAATTTCCGAACATTTTGATGAATTTTGACAGATGTCCGCATGTGGAAAATGGATGTGGAATTCGAGAATAGGGCCCCTGGGGGCCTATTCTCGAATTCCACATCCATCCATTTTCCACATGTGGACATCTGTCAAAGTTCACACAAAAACGTTCGAAAATTATAATTCATATATAAAACACATGCGGCATTAACATTTCCTATATGGGGAATTTTTTCCACATGCTTATACCCATTCGGAAATATTCCCTGTACCGAAAAAATTCAATTTTTATGAATTTTGACAGATGTCCACATGTGGAAAATGGATGTGGAATTCGAGAATAGGGCCCCTGATAGGTTTAAATTATTTCCCCTAAATAAGCCAGAAACGTCAAAAATAAACACGCTCACAGGCTACTTATTTTCGTAAATTCTTCAGCGTATGTGGTTATTGCTGGATTTAAATTTTTTTCTGTGATTACTAGTGATAATTTTGAGTAAATTATATTAATTTATTGTTTATATGTACTTAACTTTACTGTTGATTGCTTTCAGTATTTTTTTTTTTTGTGTGAATTATAAATTACATCAAATGAGCTGTAGACAATCTTGTCCATTTCGCAAAATTTGCATTCTTATTTATTAATATTTATTAAAAATCACAATATCTTAACACGTATGAAAATAATTTAATTTTAATAAATAAATCTAATGAAAAAAATCAAACGACGAAAGATCCAATCTAAAGATTACGAATTTTCTATTTATTTGCGTTTTTATTTTGCACTTGATTTTTACAAAACAAATTATCGGCTTTGCTTAGCAGGAAGACATTTCAATTAAATTTTTAATAGATATCATTTAGTAAATATTTGTAATAATCACAACAAAAAACATCATACAATGCATATGAAAAATATTTCAACATTTAGTTTGTTTTTCAAAAAATCATAGGGAATTGGTCTAATTTCAATTTATAATTTTAACTCCTCCTGAAAAACATTCTTACGAAAATATTTACGCAAATAAGTAGCCTGTGAGCGTGTTTATTTTTGACGTTTCTTGCTTATTTAGGAGAAATAATTTAAACCAATCAGAAGAAACGTCAAATTTACGAAATACGAAATACGCAAATACGAAATGCTCGTGACGAGCCCTATAGTGAAAAAATCAAAAAAGAAAATCGAGAAAATGACGCAAGCAAAAAGACAGCTATCTCCCAAACTATAAGAGTTTCTTTAATTTATGTTATAAAAACCATAGCTATGCTTTTGAAAATGAAAAGAGGTTCGAAGCTAAAGTTGCCTTCAGATAAATTTTCCTTTTATATATGACGTAAAATTTAGCTAGGTAAAAACTGCTGAAAATTTCGCTTACGGTTTCGCTAATCGAAAATATCTGTGATTTGGTTGTGGAGGAGTTGTGGAGACTGCGTTAAAATACGGAGCTTAACGCTTTAATAGTAAAATAGAGCCCTAAGCCAATAAATAAAAGAGTTTTTAGATAGAGTTAGAGTTTTTAATTAGGTCGCGATTTTTTTAAATATAAAATTTGAAACGTACTTCGCTTAAAATTTTCAGAACGGCAGCACTGGGTATTATTCTTTAAGCAATATCGTGATTAGCGGCATTCGAAAAATGACTAAATATTGCGATTCACATTTATGTATATGTGTAATTCTGCCAGTCCTCAAACACAGAGCTAATCGCAGAACATTGTCATATTGGGTGTGTGAATATGACTCCGCCCTTTTTTGTTAAAATAAAACACATGTGCTTGTTTAGAAAATGAACGAATTATTTATTGAAAGTATGCTCCATTTGCAGCTACAACTTTCCCCCATTTTTCAGGCAGTTTACGGATTCCCTCTCTGTAAAAATCTTGGCCTTTGGAGGCGATCCAATCATTAAGCCAATTTTCGATCTCTGCGCGAGAACTGAACCGCTGTTCAGAAAGAGACGACTGCATCGACCGGAATAAGTAGTAATCTGAAGGAGCTATGTCTGATGAATACGGCGGGTGGGGTAGAATTTCCCAGTCCTGTCCTTGTAAATAATTTTTCACAACGTTTGCAAAATGTGGTTTTCCATTGTCATGCTGAAAAATTAATTTGTTGTGTCTATTCACCCATTCTGGTCGATTTTCCTCTATAGCTCGCTTCAAACGTATTAGTTGTCGTCGGTACACATCGCCATTGATAGTTTCACCTGATTCCAGCAGTTCATAATATACCATACCTTTCTGATCCCACCAGATACAGAGCATTACCTTATTGCAATGGATATCTCGCTTTGGTTGCGATGGACCAGCTTCACTACGCTTCACCCAAGATTTTTGGCGTTTGGGATTCTCATAATAAATCCATTTTTCATCTCCAGTAACTATCCGATGCAGAAAACCTTTTCTTTGTTGTCTTTGAAACAGTATTTCACAAATGGTTTTTCGACGTTCGAGGTCTCTTTTGGTAGCTTTTTGAACCATTCCGATTGTTTTTAAACGTTTTGCAACAGTTGATCGATCAACATTTAATGCTATAGCCAATTCTGATTGTGTTTGAGAAGAATCTTCAGCCAATAACGTTTCCAATTCAGCATCTTCAAATTTTTTAGGTGCTTTTTCTTGCTCTTTATCTTCAATGCCAAAATCATCATTTTTAAATCGTCGAAACCATTCTTTGCACGTTGTATTCGATGGAGCATGGTCACCGTAAATTTCCACAAGCAAACGATAAGTTCCCGCTGCACTTTTTTCTTTGCAATAAAATATTGTAATAAAACTTCCCGCAAATGATGTTTATTTGGAATAAAATTCGACATTTTTAAAGAGTTAAAAATACTATTTGTTTACATTTCAACCAAATGTCGTATACTGCGTTTGATAGCTGACATCAAGTACTATAGAATACAAGTATTGCACATTTATAGTTTACGTAAGCAGTAAAAATAACGACACCAATTGAGAAAGGACGGAGTCATATTCACACACCCAATATATAATTCGAATAAATTTGAAAATCATTAACAATCTCGATTAATCCTAGAAATGTCGGAAAACTTAAAAAATCTAGAATATCTCTTTATTTTGAGAATCTCGATTGATCTCGAACAATTTCAATAATACCAAAAAATCTGGATATCAATGAATAATTGCGGAAAGCCTGTCAAAATTCATCTCTAATGTTACTAATACTACTTAGCAAAATACTACTAAGCAAGTTATGGCTAAGCTCGACAAAACGACATGCAATAAGAATGGAACCCTCAAATAGTATCGGATAATTTGTTAAATATCGAAGAAACATATTCTTAGAATAGACTCTAAGATTCTTGAGTAACATCGAACCACACTCGAATAATCTCGAAACATCACGAATAACCTGACAGTTTCAATCACCAACTAAGGATTGAACATCAAAATATCATTTCCATGTTAAACTCCAATAATGTCGAGAAATTTTAAAAAGGATCAAAAGATGAAATCCATGACAATGGGTATGAAATCGGGAAGTGACGGAAATTTCCAAAATCGGGAGAACCCCGCCAAAAACAATCAAAAAAGAACACCATTACTAATTGCAAAATTGCAAACGCTAATTGACTATAGAGACTGACTGGTTTGGCTCAAGTATCTGTTAATTCCCTTTCTAAAGACAAAAGCACTCATAATGAAGGAAACATGAGTTTTCAGTCGCGGTTAGATATTTTTCTAATAAGAAAGTTTCAACAATTTCTTCTTGATTTTTATGAACATCAAAATCTGCTTGGCAGCATTGCTTCCTTTTAAAAATCAAATTTTAAATTTTCTAGTCAAAACTTGATTTGTAAAAGTTTTAATTTGTTTTGCTAAATGCTTAATTTGATAAATAAAAAGTTAAATTTGAAGTGCAAAATAGTTAAACTTGGAGTACAAAACGTATTTTACAAATAAATTAACCCAAACACTAAAATCGTTATCCTCTGATGGCGAAAGCATTGACTTCAAACGAGTTTAGGAAATTGTCTTCTAAATCTACATATCTGTTGAATCATATGGTTCTAGTCGGAAATTTTTCACCTTTAGCAATCGAAAAGGAATTATTGGGCCTGTCTTAATAAAATATTTAATAGCAACAGGAATTATTTCTTCTTTCTCTAAAAATTAGATGACCACCTTATCTTAAAAATTTCGTTTCGTTCGTAAATTTGAAATGGTGGTCTTCTTTAAGCTTAATCTGAGCTACAGTGATCTCTTGCAAAAATATTTGGAACTCAGAACCACTTTTTCTTCAATCGAACAAACTAAAAGCAAAAAAAGCGAATTTTTTACCTTCAGAATGCTTTTTTCACCTAAAATAATTCTTTGTCCCTTAAGTTTTCCGTCTTTTCTTGAATTTCATATTCATTGAATTTCCAATTCTAGGTTACGATAATCATGCTATGTACGAAACGCAACAAGCCTAAAACCATTTAAATCGTGTTGTGACATAGACTGAAAAAATAACTACATAATTTCGAATTCGCGACTAACTAGTTTGAGTCTGTCTATAGAGTTAGTCTTTAGTAAATATCGTGATTTTTGGCAATCCTGTACAAGAAATAAATAAAATGGAAAGCGCGTCAGGGGGTGTTGGTCAAATAACGAACCCCTTCTTTAGAAAACTGCAATCGGCGCCGAAACTATTCCTTATTGTAAAACTCCACGGCTATTCCATCGTGAAATACTTTAGGGCGTTTAGATCGTATCGACAACATTATCTCGTAATCTGATTCACCAGACTCTGATGACGAAGACCAAGACTCATTAAATATATTTCCATTTTTTACTTAAATTTTCAAAAACTTATTTTTATTTAATTTTGCAATTCATTATCTACAAATATTTAAGTACTTTTCATACCAGGCGCCTCGGCTTTGAGCTTCGTAAATAAACATTTTTTATTTCGTTTTTTAACTATGTAAATTAGTTTTATTCGATTGATACCGTTTAATTTTATAGTAATAAATTCAATTTGTTGAAAAATAATTTATTTTTAAGTGATAATTAAAAAAAAACAAAATACATTACAATGAAGTTATGTACAAAGCCAAGGCAATGCGTTCCACACTCGACTGCGAGATTTTAAAGAAGTAAGTACTTTTCATACCAGGCGCCTCGCCTCGAAATATTTAGTTACCACAAATGCGAAGCTGAGACCCTTTCATACCGGTGGCGTTGGCTTTGAACATTCAGTTGCTATCAAATATTTTATTTAGCTCTATTTTACACGTGAATTATAGCAAGAACTGAGATATACTAAATTTGTAACGTACATATGAGTTAGATATTTTGGTAAGTATGAAACAATTGTGCATAAAATATGATTTGTAGGTTATGTTGACAAAGCACCTCGCTTTGTACTACTTTGAAATTTCGCAGTCGAGTGTGGAACGCATTGCCTTGGCTTTGTAGATAACTTCATTGTAATCTATTTTATTTTTTTTTTTTAAATTATCACTTAAAAATAAATTATTTTTCAACAAATTGAATTTATTACTATAAAACTAAACGGTATCAATCGAATAAAACTAATTTACATGGTTAAAAAACGAAATAAAAATTTTTTATTTACGAAGCTCAAAGCCGAGGCGCCTGGTATGAAAAGTACTGTACAAAGCGAAGTGCTTTCTCAACATAACCTACAAATCACATTTTTTGCACAAATATTTCATACTTACTAAAAAATCTAGCTCATATGTACGTTACAAATTTAGAATATCTCAGTTCTTGCTATAATTCACGTGTAAAATAGACCTAAATAAAATATTTGATAGCAACCGAATGTTCAAAGCCAACGCCAGTTCAAAGCCACGTTCCATAAGAAATTACGTTAAATAAGTTAGGTTCCACACATAAGTAAGTAAATAAAGTACTTTTCATATCAGGCGCCTCGCCTCGAAATATTTATTTACCACAAATGCGAAGCTGAGACCCTTTCATACCGGTGGCGTTGGCTTTGAACATTCGGTTGCTATCAAATATTTTATTTAGGTCTATTTTACATGTGAATTATAACTGAGATATACTAAGTTTGTAACCTACATATGAGCTAGATTTTTTGGTAAGTATGAAACAATTGTGCAAAAAATATGATTTGTAGGTTATGTTGACAAATCACTTCGCTTTGTACTATGTATACTTTAATACCCCTATTCCTTTAGTCGTGTCACTTGTCACTTGTACCGACAATCAAATTTTGGTATTCTCTTAGTCGATCGATGCGACAATCGTCGTTTGAAGTGACGAAGATTCTTTTACGTCGCATTCTCTTATATTATCACTTCAATCGACTAAGAGAATACCAATTTAAAGAAGTGACGCGACAATTATCACGTCGAATGAAGTGACACGACCAAGGGAATAGGGGTATTAATTTCATGAAACAGGCTTCAAGCCAGCTTTTAGCCAAATTTACGAAGAAACCTTCAGTCGATAGTGTCACCTCTTTATTTTTATCCGGTGGAAAGTAAATCCGTCGAAATAAAATACGATTTTATACCAAACTTTTTAATTCTTTATTTTCGTTTTCTTTTTTAAAAATTCAACCTTCTTCAATGGTGGCTACTCATCGACCTTTTTCTTTTTTCTCTTTTTTTTCATTTTAACATTTTTTTATTTATTTCTGCTCACCGATTTTAGTGACATCTAAATACTATTACATATACTTATATAAGCCAAGATTCAAACAAACTAATTCACAATAAATTATGACAATAGTTATGACGTATGTAACATATGGATGCAAACCGCTGAATAGTTAGTTACAATCTCGAAAGCGAGATCGCGCAAAATTTGACGCCTGTCAATGTGTCAGTTTATTGTTGTAAAAGTTTTTCACCAAACGAAATATGAGACTATGACACAAAATAGTAATTTAGACGCTCAAATTCGTTACGTTACCAATAAATTTGCAGCAAGTAATATTAAAGTGTGCAATGAGTGGTTAATCGGCTGTATTGAATTTTTTTGCTCTGAGGATCCAAGAATCTCAAATGAAGGGCTGTATGAAAATGCGCGGGAGCAATGGCTACTAGCAGATTTGGCCGAAGTTGGGGAAGGATGTCTGCCCGAAACTGTGAATAGTAAAAAGGAAGAATTTATACTAGACAAGATGTATCCAGTTCAATTGCAATATCTGTTAAACATTTGTAAGTATCACACATTTGGTTTCAATCAAACTGGAAGAGGTCCGGTAATAGCGTAAAGAAATTTTAAAATTTTTAGCTGAAGTATGCTACGATCAATTGCGGAATATGTACGACAAGAAACTCGATGAAGCTGTGGAGACTAATGAATTTAATACGACGAGCCACAGTAGAAATGACACTAAAAAGTAAGTAAATGTAATGATTTTTGCCTAACCACGTAAAAAGTAACAGTCTATAAAATTTTAACAGAAATCGGGTCCTAAAACTTGAAGTAACCGATGGGAAAATTACAACTCATGCACTAGAATACAACCCAATTCCATGTTTAACGACAAAATTAACACCTGGTTGTAAAATTATGCTGAAGGGGCCGATTCGATGTATTAATAAAATTCTATTTTTAGAACCAAAAAACGTTCAAATTTTGGGGGGTGAAGTGGATACGCTTCTAATAGAAAATGCATATGAAAATATTCTGCTAAAACAATTAGGGAAACCAATAAATCCCAATCCTAAGACAGAGTATAAAGAATCGATTGTTATTGAACGTAGAAATCCACCGGCAACAGTTCCAATCGCGGAACAGACACCATTTGTGGCTCATCAGGTACCCCAAAATGTAACAAATAGCTATAAAGCGGCGCCGAACTTGGGACAACTGCAAGATGTGATCATGGATGATGATGATTTTTTGCTCGACATCAATTTGGATGATATCGAAAGGAAGGCTGTCTTCATGGAACAACCACCATCAATGAAATCATCTCCGCCAAAACCACGGCCGATTGTAATGGAAGAAGATGAACAATTTCTCGACGATCTTGATGTGCTAAACGATATAGAAAATCAGATACAGAATGAGCGCAATAAGCAACCAGTTCGGATCGTGGCTGATCCACCAAGCCAAGCTTCAACTGAACTCAAGAAGATTAATAATACATTCGATGATTTTGTTGATCAATCGAATTTTTTCGATTCAACGATGGATTTTGATGTGATGGCAATTGAAACAAATCTTGTCACACCACAACGAATATCAACCATTCTGGATGATGATTACGAATTTAAAGTAGATGGTATTAATCTTGCGACAACTGATGAACTATTAAAATATAAACGGGAAGAACTAGAAGGGAAAAAATTCGTTCTCTACTGTGAAATTGATTCGGTTGCTGAAAAACTTAAAATCAAAAACTGTGAATATTGTTTGGGTGTGTTTCTCAAGGACTATACGGAAAAATTAATTCAAGCTCGTTTCCATACCGATGTGTTGTCCAAATTGGCCGATTATACGGCTCAAGAATTGCAACTAATGCGGCAAACGGAAAAGGAGCGGCCACATTTTAAAAACCAGATCAATCAAATTTTTACCAAATTAAAGACAGTACTACAAGAGATAAAATGTTTTATGAAGATTTCTTATGGTACAAATGGGAGAAATGATTTCCCCACCATATTCGAATTAATTTATAATACAAACGATGATATAAATACATTAAATAGGAAGCGCAAAAATTAAATATAATACAATTTTTGTTTTTAAAATGGAACCTATTTCTGATACCTAAAATAGTTTGCATAGTTTCGGGTAGATTTCTTTTAGTTGTTCGAATGTGTTCCACAGGACGAAATTAAATATTAGCAACCGGACGATATTTGCTCTGAATCCTGGGTAGTAGGTGCGGATTCCATTGATTCTGTACATATCAATTATGCATGCCCTCATCGTGTTGTATTTTTTCGGTGGAGCATTATAAAAATGACGGCGGATACTGTAGAATGGCCCAGTTGTTAGAACGGTGACCATTCCACAAAGTAACGCAGATATAGAATGAAGTATATATTCGTCCTTCATCTTATAGTTATTAATTAGAACATCTTTGATTATGTCATAACTGACCACTTCGCAAACAGTGATAAATCCACTTTGGCATAGTTTAGATGTTTGTTCTTTTAAATGACTTAAAAGTAAGACTTTGTTAAAAATTGACTTAGTCTTCGTGTATGCTCTTCTGTATCTGTTTTATAAAATAAAAGGGATAATAAATAAAAATCGATGAAATTTGACAAGAGATACGAACTCTTTAATAGCTTCGATTATATTTAACGTAATAATGCCTTTATGGCCTATAGGCTTAGGTTTAGTTGAAAAAGTAGCCGTCCCTCCGGCTGCTATACCTGCACCTATTCGGGCTGCAACACTATATGCATCCGGGTCATCTGCAATAATTTATTTCTGTAATAAAACTGCTAGGTATTATTCAGAATTTCATTCTTGACTCCATATGATTTGCCAAATTAATCCTATCTGACCCAATTTAGTTTGTGATCTCTGATTGAGTTGATATTTAGAATAAGACTAAGGCTCGCAAATTTGAATGAAGATTACTTCATAATCGAGGATTTACTAAGCGTCTATTTATAGCAAATGCTAGATAAAACTTCGTGTGTGAATTATAACATTCAAATTTATGAGCCTTAATAAAACACATCATTTACCCCTCTCTCCTAATTGTACAGTTGTATTCTTAATAGCATCATAACCACCAAGACATAAGCCTGAAGAAACCATTTGGTTTATCAATTTGGTCTTAGCTCCTTTGAACAGGCCGCGTACACCATGCTTGTTTACAATTTCTTTAATCATTCCATATGTTCCCATGCCAGGGGGTACCAATCCCATTTCGAATTGTGTTCGCACGAAATCAAGTGGATATGTTACAAAACGGGCTGCACATCCGGCGAAACTAGCCGATGCTGCCTTAAACGGTATTTCAAGATCAAACATTTAAACACAAAAATTTTTAACGACACGCTAGTAATTTATTCTATCAGGTAAGAACGGGAAAATCGCAATTTTTAATTTCAAGAACATGACCAAACGTAGAATTTTGAATATATCAATTACAAACAAGCCTGAAAACTTCGAGCTGCTTGTGATTGATTAAACGAACCAATCGAATTTACAGTAAATTTCTGTTATTGTGTTTAAGAATACGAAATAATTTTGACTGCCACTATCTGAACCGATAGGTAGCTATGATTTTTATTTTGAAAATCAACATAAAATATTCAAGTTTAAAATACGAACTTTAGAGCCGAATTTTTTAAAATTGTGGAAATTACTGTATTTAATTTAACCTTGTGGACGTAAATCAGGAAGTTGGGAAAGAAAGGTGGAAAGTTTATTAACATTTTTAATTTATGTTGAGTTTTAGAGAAATTTCAAAGCTGAAAGGGAACTAAATACTAATTCAACCTCAAATGCCATTCCAATGGTATAAGAATCTACGTTCGCATACTCTATTAGACAATACGAAAAAGGAAAAAGAAACACAGAGTCGTGTCGATTGCCGATCGATTCGACAACCATGAACCATATAATAGATCATGTTTAAGGTCCTTTACGAAAGTTATACTTATTTAGACATACTTATTTAAATAAGTATGTTGGCGAGGTAACTTAAAATAAGTACATATGTTCTTACAAAAAAAAAATTCTAATACCCCAAAAACATTGACGGAGCGAACAGCGGCGCTAAATTAGAATACATGTGTTTCCATAAGAGCGAACACATAGAGCGGCGTCAAACTAGAAAAGTTTGTATTTTTTGAGAGAAAGTAAATGCTTGGAAACCTCTAATTTTAGCTGAATTTTATATCCAAATGGGCATACGAGAAAGACAATTGTAAAAAAATCTAAATTTGACTTAAATTTGTTCGTAATAAATCAATAAACAAATAGTGTTTTATGAAAATATTTTTGTTGTAAAAACCCAAACAACATTTTTCATATAAATAAATGTCAAATTAGCGGCGCCTATGTGGTTGCAAAAAATATTACAGACGAAGAGAAGCGAAGCCAGGCGTAGAGCGCTGCTTATGTGTTTGAGCTTTGAAGTATTGACGATTGGAGCATCACAGATTCCACCTAGTGGAAAATTTTTAAACTGAGGTAGCTGCTAATTTGACGTTCGCAATTGTTGTAAACAATTCCAATTTTGAACTGTAAACACAATTTTTACCTACCAGATTGATAATAATTGTAAATAATTCCAATTTTGGATTATAAAAACAATTTTTAATTACCGGATTCCAAAAATTTCTTGCGTCGCATTTATGAGAAATGTCATTTTGGCTGTTGCCTCATTTTAACTTTTTTCCTCGAGAGGCGCTTTCTCTACTTTTACAATCGTCAATAAAATAAGCGTGTTCCATTGGCGTTAGCAAAGTTCACAAGTACTTGTATCAACTCGCAAAACTACTCATGCTCAAGTGATGGTGTAGTTGTTGGAAGTAGTTACGCATATAATTAACGAAAGAGGGATTTTAGTTAAAAAATTCTAATAGATGGCTCTATACCAATTTTGGTTGTGTGAAACGTAATTTTTTAACCCTAATCCAACCAAGGTGTGCCTTTTTGGCTCGTTTGATAAATGCATCGATTTTCAAAATTCAAAATAATGTTAATTTAGTTATAAACTTGTATGTATTTTATTTTGAAACATTTCCATACAACGTATTTGACATCTAATCATTCTCTGAAAAAGTTTTCGTAAATTTTTTGATTAGAATTTGAATTTACTGACATAACAAAAATATGTTGGTTCGATTAGGGTTAAAAACAAGAAAAATTTGTTATGTTTGTGATACGACGCGCAATTGTTTTTTGTTTTTGTTTTAATCTCTGCAATCTGTCTTGGGGCTCAAGGCACTCCCAACTCTTTCGCAGTTTACTTTTACCGTCCTACTTTACGCAGTATTAGCCAAATCGAGGACCTACGGCTACAGACCCGTTTTGTATAAACCACCTGCACATTGCATTGCTTCATGCCAACCTGTAGTGCTGACATGAAAGGTGGGTCGGCCCATGGATTCTGCACTCTCAATAGGGGGTCATAGATGTGTTCATCTTCATCATCGATCGTAATCAGATGATGAAAAATCCCTTTCGCATCCCACCCCTATCAGGATTCGAACCCGGTACCTCCCGATCCAAACGCCGCAGCTGTTATATACCCGTTTACGGTGATTATTAATAAAAATACAATATAATATGTTCTTTATAACAAGTCTCTTTTTATTATTATTTCATTGTACATGTTCATCTCTTATATATTAATTCATTTACATTCCACTGAACTTAAAATAATAATAACCGCGTTTACGTGTCATTAGATTCAATTCATTATACATCATCTCCCCCTTTCAAAATCAAAACAACTCATAATAAATTGAATCTGTACAAAATATTTTAACTTAAACTATTATTGTATAAATCATATATTTAAAATAATCCAATCATAATTACTTATTCATACTATGAAAAAAATTAATATACTTAATATTATATGTATATATATATATATATGTATATATATATATATATATATATATATAAATATATATATATATATATATATATATATATATATATATATATATATACATATATATATATACATATATATATATATATATATATATATATATATATATATATATATATATATATATATATATATATATATATATATATATATATATATATATATATATATATATATATATATATATATACTTTTTTTTATTTTTTTAAAATTTTTTTTTTTACTATTTAAATCTTCACTCATCTCTCCTATCTGACATAATTACTCAAATAAGATGGCGGTTTCGAAACCCTACCAAACCTAGTAACCACATTTGCAGTCTCCCGAAGACCCCCACAATCGTTACTCCGACTTCCTATTCTTTCTGACAAATCAGGTAAAGTCTCTGTTCTATTTTCAAAGCCATTTAACCGAGTTCTGATGATTGGCTCATTTAACGATTTCCTTAAATGAAATTTATTTCTACGCAACAGTCTGTTATTTTCAGTCTTTATTATTAAAGAACGTGGACTTGTATGAGTTGAGACTACCCGAGCTGGCTCCCAGACCTTTTTATCTCTGTAAACGACCGATTCACCCGGTGTAAATTCTGGTCGAAACCTAGCTCACGCATCGTGATAAGACTTCACTTTCTTTTGTTTTTCTGTTAACTTTTCTCTAACATTAAACCCTACTAAACGTGGTTTCAAAAGATCATCTTTAATTGGAACTTTTGTTATGGTTCTCCTACTCATGAGCAATTGCGGGGGTGATGCATTCAATTCGGCAACAGGATGGTTTCTATACTCTAGCAAGGAATATTTTATATCTCTGTGATCTTCCCTAGCTTTACGTATACTATTTTTGGCAAAGTGTACCGCTTTCTCCGCTTGCCCATTAGACCGTGCATATCTAGGGCTACTTATTCTAATTTCAAAATTCCACTCCTGACTAAATATGGAAAATTATTTTGACGCGAAAGGCATATTATCACTTATCAATATTTTTGGGATACCATTATTCGAAAAAATAATTTTAAGACACTTTATTATATCGTTTGACTGCTTAGACTTTAACTCGACTATTTCGAGCCATTTGCTAAAATAATCAGTCACAACCAAATAGTTCTCCGTTCCTGATTGCAAGATATCGCATCCAATTTTCTCAAATGGATACTCAGGAACTTCATGTGGAATTAACGGCTCATATGAATTAGAAGACCTATATTTCTCACATACTCTACATTTATTGATGAAACACTCTATATCATTGTCGATTCCGGGCCAATATAAAATTTGTCGTGCTCTTTGTTTTGTCTTGCTTATACCAACATGAGCTTCATGTAACTTTTCCAACATATGTCTACGTAATATTTTTGGTACCACTATTCGATCGTTTAAGTATACTATCCCCTCATCACAAAATATATCCTGTCGAAATTTCCAAAATGGCTTTTCCTCCTCAAGGAGAAATCTCTTATCCTTAGGCCAACCATTTTGATATACATTTAGATTTGATTTAAGACTTTGTCCCTTGAAGTCTCCATCACCATTTTTTGTTTATTCAACTCTGTCATGTTTACGGAATGAACGACTTCCTCGTACTCTCTAAACTCATTCGCTGATTCATCTATTAAAAATGATCTGGACAGATGGTCAGCTATATGCATTTCTTTACCCGGGACATACTTTAACTCAATCTCATATACTAGCAGTTTCATCTTCATTCTCTGAAGACGTGACGAATTTATTTTTCCTAATTCATTTTTCATTATACTTACTAAGCGTTTATGATCAGAATGAATCTCGACTTTTCTTCCGTATATAAAATAATGAAGTTTTGCACACGAATAGATTACAGCTAGCAATTCTTTTTCCACCTGAGCATACTGTTGTTCCGTTGCTGTTAAGCTCCTGGATGCATAAGCTACAGGTTTTCGATTCTGTAACAATACATACCCTAAGCCATACTGCCTGGCATCTGTCTGTATCACTATTTTTTCCTTTTCATTGAAAGGCTGTAAAATGGGTGACTTAACGATTATATGTTTTAAATTTTTTATCGACTTTGTATGACTATCTAACCATAAGAATTCATTATTCTTTTTGAGCAATTGTCGTAAAGGTTCTGTATGAAAAGCCAGATTTGGAATGAAACTCCGCATATAGTTTATCATTCCGAGGAATCTTTGTAATTCCTTCCTATTGGTTAGATCTGGCATTTCTGTTATTGCTCTAATTCTATTTGGATCAGTACTTATACCATCCCGACTAAACATATGCCCTAGAAACCTGACTTTGTCCACTTTGTATTGAATTTTTGTTTTATTGAATTTTATATTCAATTCTTTAGCCCTCTTGACTACTTTCAACAATCTTTCATCATGTTCTTTTTCATTACAACCATATATCAGTATGTCATCCATGTAAATAAGAATTCCCGAAATATCTCCAAAATTTTTTTCATGTAACTTTTGAAAAGTTTCCGGTGCTATATTTATACCAAAAGGCAACCTTTTAAAACAATAGCAACCAAATGGTGAACTAAACGAACAAAGTTTTTTCGAATATTCGTCTAACTCAATCTGATAAAATCCGTCCTTAAAGTCTAAAACAGAAAATACATTTGCACCTGTTAATTTTGCCGCAAGATCCTCTAACCTTGCTATTTTGTAATAGTCTTTTTTAATCGCTTCGTTCAAACACTTGGGATCTAAACAAATTCTCATCGAGCCATCCGGTTTCTCAACTACTACCAAATTGCTCACCCACTCAGTGGGTTCTTTTAATGATTGTATTATGTCATTGTTTTCAAGTTTTTCTATTGCTTGTTTGACTTTTTCTGTTATAGCAATCGGAATCCTACGTGGGGGTCTAGGCACTGGATGAGCATTCTCCTTTAGGACTATTTTTAATTTTTCAGGAAATCTCCCTAGACCTATAAAAATTTCTGAATTTTCTTTAACAAAATTTTCTTTTTCGTTTGTAACTACATTAACATTTTTAATTACTTTTAAACTTTTAATAGTCTCTAAACCAATTATGGGAGTTAAATTCGCATCAACTACAATGAAAAGTTCAATTTTCCCAATATCATTATATGTCACGCTTAACCTTACTTTCCCTAAAGGAATTATTTTCGACCCTCCATACGCCCTTAAAATTATATCAGTCTCCTGTATCTTACTATCGCCTTTTATTTTTTCATATATATCTATTGGAAGTATATTTACATCCGTGTCTATTTTAAACAAAATTTGTTTTTCGTTTATTAATAAATTTTCAAACCATCCCTTATTATTCTGTGTTATTGACAAAACACTTCTATTCTTTTTATCTATCTCAATTTCATCTTTTATTTCAGGACCCCTTATGCCCTGGATATCAATACTATCGATACAAAAATCATCACAATCATTCCGCTCTTGTAACTCGTCAACTCTTTTAGACCTGCAACATTTTGTAAAATGATGCCACGACTTGCATTTCTTACATCTATGTAAATCCATAAGCTGGGCATTTTCCCCACGCGTGTCGCTCGTTACATTTTTTGCAATTTATAATTTTTACATCTACTGAATCCCCCGATTGTGATGGTTTTTGCTCTTTTCTACCCGCTTTCGATTTATTCATCGAATTAAACTTAACTTTATTATAATCTAAATTTTTATTATAATTAAAACTAAATTTTCTAACCTCATTTATTTCAGTTTCTGTTGTTTTTTTGTATTTCTCTTGCCTGCATTGAAGAGCGTTCTTCCATCCTACAGTTATCGACTGTTTCGATCAACGTTGGATTTCCTAATTTCAGCAGCTTTTCCTGAAGTCCAGTGTCTTTTAAACCAAACACGATCCTGTCTCGTATTATGCTGTCCTTCAACGTTCCGAATTCACAATTTTCTGACAATGTTTTCAGGTCTGTCAAAAAATCATCAAACGTTTCATTTTCTTGTTGTCGTCGATTATAAAAATGATGTCTCTCGTATAATAAATTTATTTTAGGTACACAATATTTATTGAATTCCTTGATGACGTCTTCTAATTTGGCTTCTTCTATCTTTTGAATGCCCAATGTGTCCAATATTTCGTTAGCTTCTTCGCCCACTAAGTTTCTAAATACCGCTACTTTGACCTGATCTTCTTTTGTGTTGCAGCCCGTAGCAATCATGAAAATATCAAACTGCCTTTTAAACTTCTGCCAATTTAATTGTAAATTTCCTTTAATTGTTAAAGGTGCTGGCCTTTTCATATTCTCCATTACAATTTTTAATTTTGGTCAAATTTTAGCAATGTTCTTTATAACAAGTCTCTTTTTATTATTATTTCATTGTAGATGTTCATCTCTTCTATATTAATTCATTTACATTCCACTGAACTTAAAATAATAATAACCGGGTTTACGTGTAGATTCAATTCATTATACATCAGCAGCTTTAACCACAGCGCCGTTTGGTCGGTGACTCGCAATTGTTAAATCGTAAAAATATTTTAATTATTTTGTTGTTTAATGTTTTATTACTTATTATTATTAATAGATCAGAGTATTTTTTATTAAAATCTAGCTGTTTTATTTAAACTGAGGTTATGTTTTACTACTGTCACAAAAATTTACGTTCCATTGAACATCTACTTACAAGTACTTGGCAGTAGCAAATTGTTTCCAATGGAACACTGTGATTGAAAACACAAATTCTGTTAATTTCATCGCTTACACATTGTGATATTAAGCAGTAATTAAGTTTTATAAAAAATTTAATTAAAAATTATTTAATAAGTATGTGAAATCAATTCGGATGTTTGTTCATACTTATTTAAGATGGCGCCAAATAATTAGATGACTTTAAAATAAGTATAACTTTCGGAAAGGGCCTAACGGACAAATTTTCTTAAACTGCAAGAGCTACCATCTTTCGGAAAACTCCGAAAGCATAACCAAGTTTCACATAATAAGCGTGTTCCATTGGCATTAGCAAACTACTCACAAATACTTGTATCTACTCGCAACTACTGATGCTCAAGTGATGGTGTAGTTGGTGGAAGTAGTTACGCATATAATTAACGAAAGAGGGATTCTAGTTTAAAAAATTCTTATTGATGGCTCTATACCAATTTTTGGTTGTGTGAAACGTCATTTTTTAACCCTAATCCAACTCGTTTGATAAATGCATTTATTTTCAAAATAATGAAAATTTAGTTATAAACTTGTATGTATTTTATTTTGAAACATTTCCATACAACGTACTTGACATCTAATCATTCTAATCATTCTCTGAAAAAAATTTCGTAAATTATTTGATTAGAATTTGAATTTACTGACATAACAAAAATATGTTGGTTCGATTAGGGTTAAAAACAAAAAAAACAAAAATTGTTTATGTCTGTGATACGACGCGCAATTGTTAAATCGTAAAAATATTTTAATTATTTTGTTGTTTAATGTTTTATTACTTATTATTATTAATAGATCAACGTATTTTTTATTAAAATCTAGCAGTTTTATTTAAATTGAGATTATGTTTTACTACTGTCACCAAAATTTACGTGCCATTGAACATCTACTCACAAGTACTTGGCAGTAGCAAATTGTTTCCAATGGAACGCAGTGAATGAAAACACAAATGCTGTTAATTTCATTGCTTACACATTGTGATATTATGCAGTAATTAAGTTTTATAAAAAATTTAATAAAAAAATATTTAATAGTTAAAAATTAAATGCGTTGCTATCAAAATATAAAATAAGTATGTGAAATCAATTCGGATGTTTGTTCATACTTATTATTTAAGATGGTGGCAAATAAGTATATAACTTTAAACTAAGTATATCTTTCGGAACGGTCCTAACGGTCAAATTTTCTTAAACCGCAAGAGCTACCATCTTTCCGAAAACTCCGAAAGCATAAGCAACTTTCACATAATGCCACTAGGTGTCACTACATCTAGAATAATTCGCAGTAGCAGCAAAAGAAAAACAAAAGTTAAAATAAACGTGTATATTCGATTAATTAAAAACAGAACTGAAATTAACGTTATTTCAATTTATATAACAGGGCTGCCACCTCTCACTACATAAAATGTTATTAAGGCTAGTTTACATTTCCAACACTCCGCCTCAATTCCTATCGATAATAATCCAAGTTCGATAGGCAATTGTAAATATCAAGTCGAACTCACATAAATCAAAAATACAAATTAAATCAAATTAAATTAATGCAAAGAAAATAATTATTCCATCCGAATTAAGTTTAGTCGATTTCGCAAATATTCAAATGTCGCCTTTGGTAGTCCTTTAGTCATGATATCAGCTAGTTGTTCATTCGTTGAAATATATCTGACTTCGATGATAGCTTTGGCTATTAAATCACGTACAAAGTTGAACTTAATATCAATGTGCTTCTTACGCTGCATTTCTTTTTCCTGAGATGAGATCACAATCGCACCTTGATTGTCTTCGTGCAATATTATTGGTTCTTCGGGAGTTTATCCAATTTCCACCAATAATCCACGCAGCCACATAATTTCTCATGTGGCTAAGCACAGTGAGATATATTCAGCTTCGGTGGACGACAAAGAAACACAAGTCTGCTTACGTGTCATCCAAGTCACAGCTGCGCCAAACACTTTCATCACATTGCCAGAAACCGATTTTCTATCGTTGATATCGCCGGCCCAATCAGCGTCCGCATATCCAGTTAACACGATCGAATTCTCATCGTTCCGATATTCCAGTTTCAGGTCAATTGGTCCTCTGATGTATCGTAATATTCTCTTCGCTGCCTTCCAATGCTCTTCAGTTGGACATGATTGAAATTGACTGAAGTAATTCACTGCCGCTGATAAGTCTGGACGAGTCGTACAAGCCGCGTGCATCAATCATCCGATTAATTCTCGGTACGTTTTAGTCGTCAGTTCAGCTTCAGTTTTCCTTTCTAATTTTGGTTGGCGTTCCATTGGAGTCTAACTCGGTTTACAATCGGCCATTCCAAAACGTTGCAAAACGTCTTCTAGATAACCGCGTTGGTTAATTCTTAAAATTCCACGGCTCCGGTCATATTCGATGTTGATTCCGAGAAAATTCTTCGTTTCGCCCATGTCACGCATTTCGAATTCATTTGACACCAGCTGTTTGATCTTGATGATTTCCTCGATGTTTTCGCTCAATATAATCAGATCGTTCATTGTTACGAGAATATAAGTAATGATCATATTCTGAGCGAACAAAATCATTTCCGAGCATGAAACTATGGAATCGTTCATTCCACACACGTGACGCTTGCTTCAATCCGTAGAGTGACTTATTTAATTTACAAACAAAATCACCTTGCACGAATCCATCCGGCTGTTCCATATAAATGTCCTCTTCAAAATTTCCGTTGGGGAATGCCGTCTTCACATCCATTTGATGTATTTCCATGTCACGCTTGACAGCAAGAGCCAGCATAACTCTTATTGTAATAATCCTTGCCACCGGGAGAGTAGGTTTCGTGAAAATCAAATCCCTGACGCTGGGTAAATCCACGGGCTACCAGTCGCGCTTTGTACGACGCTAACTTACCCACATCGTTTCGCTTTCGGGAAAACACCCACTTGCAGGTAACAAACAACTGATCGATGCGTCGGACGTTCAACCAAAGTCCAAGTTTTATTTCGCTTGAGTGAATTAATTTCACAATGAACTGCTTCCATCCATTGAGCTGCGTCATCTCGTTTTGCTAGTTCACCAAACGACTGAGGAACATTGTCAACGTACGCCACGGCTCCAAGTGCGAAGTCCAACGTGTTAGAATTCAATGCAAACGCCGAAAAGTACTCCTCCCCGTTGTCCTCATGCATTTTGAGCTTTGTCGGATCGACAAAATCTTCATACCGCTTCGGTTGTTGACGCTTTCGCTGCGGTCGCGATACCACGTTGAATGGTTGATCGTTGATTGCATCTGCACCAGCAGATCGAGCATCATTCATCGTATGTTGAGGTGTGTACGGTTCGCTGTATTGGATCTGAATCCCGGCTTCATCACAAATGGCCCTGAATTTATTGGAAATATATTCGCCACCATTGTCGCATCGGATTCTTGAAATTTTCTTCCCAGTGTGCGTCTCCGCCATCGATTTGTACCTCTGAAACATATCAAGAACGTTAGACTTGTTCTTTATCAGATATACAACAGTGAAATGAGTGTAATCGTCGATGAATGTCACCAAGAAACGCTGATCATCCCACGTGACTGGCGTAACAGGCCCACACACATCACTGTGCACAAGCTCCAATTCACGACTCGATCGTGCTCCGCCTGAACCGTTGGATGATTTTCGAGATTGTTTTCCGAAAACACACGGTTCGCAAACAGCTTCAGCATCGTTGTTCATGGCACCCATTCCATCGACCATAGTCGACAAACGCTTAACGTCAGCATAGTTCAAATGTGCCAACCGACGATGCCACAGACGAATGCTTTGTTTCACTTGCGTAGATTCTATTCCATTCGACGCTTTCGCAGCAATGCCTTCGTTTGATGATGTTGAAATATTCGCTACCTCATGTCGCACACCCTTCAACTCAAACACATACAGCTTTCCATTGCGCCTGCCTACGGCCATATCCAAATTATCCTTGGTAATACGGACCAAACCATCGTCGAAAATTACTTGGCATCCAGCGCTCTCCAAACGACTCACAGATAGCAAATTGTATTTTAAATTTTCGATCAACAAAACATTCGTGAGCGTGCACTGACGCTCTGTGCCATTGACGATGATAGTTTCCACAATGCAATACCAATTACGACCGGCTTGGTCAAATTCCTCAGCTCGCTGAACATTGACTTATCATTCGCCATGTGCTCTGAAGCACCCGAGTCAACAATGAAACATATTGTCGTCTGCATTCCACACTGTAGCGCAAAATCACCAGTATTAGCCACAAATATCAAATACCACTCCATTCGCATCTGTATTCGACGCGCAATTCGCATTTGGCTTTTGACAATGCTGCTGATTGGATTTCCCCTTAAAATTGCTGTTCGATGATCCACTAGTAGAGTTCCGTTGATTCAATTTCGGACAAGCGTCCCTTCGATGACCAGGCTTTTTGCAGAAATAGCACTTAATTTGCTTCGAAGTATTATTGCCATACATGGCGACGTTGTCTGAATCACCATTCAGACGACCATTCGAAGTTTTGCTTTCCTCACCCAACAGCCGCGAAAGCACCAATTCCATCGTCAATTTAGATGGTTCGATCGTCTCCAATGCTGTCACGACCAAGTCATATCGCTTCGGTAGCGTAATCATGAGCGATACAACCAGCATTCGATCATTTATCTCAGCGCCACACGCCTTTAATTCACGTATCAATTTGTCGAATGCAAGAAAATGTGAAGTTAGGTTGTCAGAATCTGAGCTTCGCATCGTCAACATACACTTTCTGACACCAATTTCGGTCGCCACACTTGCACGTTCGAAAATTGCTTTCAATGAATTTATCATCGGAAAAACCAGTTGTCGAACTCACGTCCTTCGAATTGTTTGAATGCAAACTTTTCTTCATCAGCCATCTCAAATTCTTTTACACAAATATATTCCAATTAAAAATTGCTTAAATTGGCCCAACTAAACGTTTGTTTCGCACCAATTTACACGCGATAGCCCATAACCTCTAGAATAATTCGCAGTAGCAGCAAAAGAAAAACAAAAGTTAAAATAAACGTGTATATTCGATTAATTAAAAACAGAACTGAAATTAACGTTATTTCAATTTATATAACAGGGCTGCCACCTCTCACTACATAAAATGTTATTAAGGCTAGTTTACATTTCCAACATTAAATATTTTCTGTAAAAAATTGTATGACATTTTTATTTGTGCATTTCGTAAACATAAGCAAAAATATTTTCGTGTTATAAAATTGATTATTATTAATACGTCCTTTTGAAAAACGTCAGTAATATTTTTTTGATTGTGTAGTGACATCTAGTGGCAAACGATCTGTACTTTTTCTTTGATCGTACTGCCTCTTTCGGAAACGTGATCTATTGGGTTGTAAGATAAATAGTAGCTATTCTATTCTAATGTAGGTATCACTGTAATAATATTGTTACGGTGGCACCTAGGGTAGATAGAATAGAATAAGTTATTTAATAGCGAAAAGATTACTGTACTGAAATGGAATTTTTCATGATAAAACAGACACACAAATGCCCAAACATGCCCACAATGTTTCCATTCTACGGCATTTACATGTTCTCTTCCTTTCCGCTGTTACATTTGGAAATTGTAGCTTTGAAGTCGTTCGACCCAATGTGATACTTGTCCCTCTGGATTCTTGAATTGCAACAGCTAAATGCTTAACGCATTCCACTACATCCAACATTCTTTTCATACCATTACCAATCAATAATTATAATCTGGTTTTGATAATGTTTTGGAGTATTAAGCAATAATCCGTTTTTGGCCATTCGTTTCCTGAGATAAACTCATAATGGTTTCCTTTGTTCCTGGTGATCATTCCATGCGAATGTCTTGTTCTTCTTGGCTAACACGTGTAAACTCTATACTAGGTGCACAATCCCAGAGAGCTCCGTAATTAGTCTATAATAGGTGCACAATCCCAGAGAGCTCCGTAATTTATGCACATTGTTAGGTCCATGGTCTGTTAATTCTGCCACCTGCATATCGATTACCATTCGTTCCACTTCTTCTTGTTTTGTCAATGGTCATCTCCTGGGTGGTTGGCGAATCGGCATCTCTGTCCCTGTATCAATTCTGTGTACTGCAGAATATGGACATGTACCGTTTGAGTTGTTGATGTTCAGAATTATTCTGTGCCACAGTAAGATCTTTGGTCCATTTCTGCATAAGGTCTTTCTGCTCACATTTCACTATTGTCGATACCTTTTCACATTTGCCGATGATTGCCTCTTTCTTGGTGGTTTTAGTATCTTATCCGAGAGATTGAGAGCCCTAAATGGCAAATTGTACTAAATGGGAATTGGCCATGCTAAAACTGTTCTACATTGTTCTAGACTAGTCTTACTGAAAAAATCATGACAGTTTTAGAACTGTGGTTTGAGTATATAAAAAGGCAAATGAAATCGAATTGTATGATTTGTATTTGGAACGCGATAGTGTTGTTTTATATGGTAAACGATTAATAAGTTTGACGCGATATAGTGAAGATTATACCGAATGATTTAAAAAGTGATTTAGTGCGATTAACAGTTAAAAGTGCTTGTAAAATAGTGCGAATGTTGTAATAATAAGTGATTTTGTCAATTTTTGTTTTCTTCATTCAATACCTTGACAGAATTGATTTTATCATATTTGATTTTTTCTTCAATTTCCGATCTGATTGCTTCTTCAATTGATTCGGCTCCCGTCATGAGGTCATCATCGTACATGCTGATTTTGATGTGATTTGCTGCTATTGCGTATTCGCTTTTAAATTTCTCGGCTTTCCATTCGAAAGAAGCTCATAAAATATGTCTGCACCAATAACGATATCGATCTCCGCACCTTTGTAAAAGTACGGATCAGGTATAATTGGTACTGCTTGAAGTAGTAAAGATCAATGAATTGGTAAGTTGGTGATTTACCTTCAGACAATCCCATACTAGTCTTAACTCAACGATGCAAGACCTAAGAGCTTTAAGGCCGATTAGCTGTCTGATACAACACATAGTTTTCCATCGATAAGGTCTTTTGCTATGCATATCCTAGCGCAAAGTACTATAGCTTGTACTTCTGATTGACTGTAGCATTAATTGGTACTCAAGGACTTCGAGAGGGCAGCCCGACTCCCGTCTATTCCTATACCTGCTCCGTCTTCCGTTTTTGATCCATCTGTAAACCATACCATTGACCCTCGCTCAAAGATAGTCTTAACACAGAATAATTTGTGGAAGTCCTGTTTGGCTGATATAGATTCGGAAGGCATTCATATGGCAGGGTTAGTCTAAAATTCCTTAAGGATTTCCAGATGATCCACCATATTACCTGGTTTGATATTTCCTTCCGCCTGCATCTCCAGGGCCATAATTGCAGCATACTTTGTTACCTGCAGATGGAACGGAGTCAGTACTAGGAGTGCCTCCATCGCTGCGGTTGAACATGTTTCCATTGAGAACGTAACAGCGATCTAGGCTGTACACTGAATCTTATTCAATAAAATTTGCGCTGCCTTCTGCTCAGTTTTCGTCCACCATACTACCGATGCATACGTAGATGATCATAGGCCTAATGATTGTAGGAAATGACGAGTAGATTAGTTTTGATTGCAGTCCCCAAGTACGTCCATAGAGACTCGGACAGGCCCATGATAAAACCAAGAAGCCGATCGGTAGCCAATCCACCACTGTTGGAAAAGGTGTCAAACACAATCTTGGCTCTAGACAGGTTTCCCGTTCCAGCCACGATCAGCTGTGTACCTTCACATGGCTTGACAGTGCCTATGGCTTCCCTGAGCAACTGTACAGTGGTCCGGTCAACGCAGGTCACTATCAACTATCCAAGCCGAAGCTGACTGCCAAGGAACTTTGGTTTAAGCTCCTTGGGCTCCTGCTACAGCACGCTCTCTAAGATGCCCTCCTGTGGCCGAATTCCGGATCAATGACAAATGAGAATGAGAAATGACTTTATGTTTTATTTCGCCTACTCCAAGTAAAAATGCAACCGACTAGTTGAAATAAAAAATCAAGTCATTTCTCATTATCATTTGTCACCGAACTGGAATTCAGGCCCTGGACTGCCTTAAGCTGCCCACACATGAGGATAACCTCAGTGAAATCAGAGGGTTTTATTCCAATGATCTCCGCTCCACAGCCTGCCTGAACGTAACTCCAGATTCTTCCCCCCGAGCCTTTTTAAGTTCCAGTGGAGGACCATCATCTGGGCGGACTCTCTTAGATGGAGATGCCTCAGGAGAAGCACCAGTCCCCACCTGTGGCTGCATCGCCAGAATTTTTATCTCGCTTTCGGGCGTTTTCCCTCAGCAAGCAGCCTCTTGACGTTAGCCTTCCGGTCTTCAACGACGTCCATGCTCTCCATACAATTATTTCATTTGAAGTTAGTATTAGATTTTTATACAACAACAAATAAGGCTTTAACTTGGCTTACAAATTTAGGATAAGATTTCGTAAATTGGTTGTATTAATCCATAGTTTTAACTACTTATCTTTCTTTCAGATATTTGTTGGGTGATCATCTTCTCTCGAACAGGGGAGGTTTAATTTATTGGGAAAAAATAAATCGTTTCATAAAAAGGCTTCACGATCAGTTTCTTCTCGAGTACTGAAGGTGAATGTTACGAGTAATTAACTTTTAACATCTTCATGGCATCTATTCGTGAGAATTAAGCCAAAATATTCTCTCTAATAAATCAGTATTCGCTCGACTGGCCTTTAAAAAATTGATTAAGGTTATATAATATGTATATATATATATATATATATGTGCAAAGATTACCAACTCCCGAAATCAAATAGTTTTAACCAAATTTTTGTGTTAGAACGCTCTGTGTGTTCCAAGATTCTTACTGATGTTGGCAGCTCAAAAAGATTTCGTTCTTTGTGCATTTTGAGTTATGTATTATGAAGACGTTGGTTACTATTTCTTTCGACTTGACTTAATATGTTCACTTAAAAGTATTTGCAAAAGTTTGATGAAAATTGTTTGAGACAAAATACTGTTTAGAACCGCTACGAACTATACGAGGAAATAGCGTATTGAATCTACAGATACCTTGAAACAATTTGATGCGATAACAGCTGGACGAGCGAAATTTAGCAAAGTTATAATTGCTGGAAAAGGCTTTCATAAACTTAGATTTTGTGTTTTTTTCATTTTTGTTTTTTTCGGTGAACCTAATTAGGTTTAGGAATTGGTTCCGACGAAAAAGAAATTGAATTTTACTTAAAAAAAATTATTTAGTCCCTTATTATTTTCTTCCGCCATTAAACCACATTGAGTACTAAATAGACACAGTAAATAGTCCAAATATACACATATCACAGATTATTGGCTTTCATAAATTAGCACCTCACCCAAAATTAGCAACATTCGGTAACACTTTATATCAAAATGATAAAAACAAATATGCATCATTAAATGTATTGAGAATTATTCTGTTTTTTTTTAATTATTACAATTAATTCATATAAATTATAAACTTAACAATTTTACAGTAGGTTTTGTATCTAAATTATATATTTGCATATATTCTATCACAATCAGCATCTAAAACTATATGTATCATTCGCACTATTTTTATCTCATGCAAACAAAACTTACGAAATACCAAAAATTAATTTTCTCTTTTATGAAACGTAACCTTTTTCAATTGTTCGTATGTGATCCAGAGCACCAAATTCCATGACAGCATTCGTGCAAAATTTGGCGCAAAACCTTTATAAAATGCTGCAGAACCTTCATTTCGAAACATTTGTATCGTACAATCGATTGACGATTTATATGTACCAGCCGGTGAATTCATATAACGTGTTTTTATTACATCAACCGGTGATGAGGCGACTGTTGTAATAAGACCGGCAAAAAATGCGGCCGTAAAATGACAATAAATATTATCTTTCATACTGGCATACAAAATAAGGCAATCTTTTATTATATCGTAGCAAACAATTTCAGAAACATTAACGATTGCGTTACGACCCACATTTGGCATTGTTCCCCTCCATAATCCGGTGATACCCTCTTGACGATAAATTGTTTTGTAAGCGCCTGTAATTGAACCATACCTTGGTGTTGAGCCGCTAGTTGAACGAGATTGTGCTTGAAAACGAACTTTAACAACATCGGTTGGTTGGGCGAGTAATACAGCGGCACCACCAGTTGTTATACCGGCTAGAACTCGTGTGAATATTTGAAGACCTTCTGGATTTTCTCGAATCATTGAACCATAATAATTTTTTATGGTATCATATAAACCGAGGCGTACCGATGCAAAACACATTTGTCGTTGTAATCCAGCCGATAGGCCATTGTATAGAGCACGAGGTCCTTCTTGTCGTGTAATTGTTGTTATTGTTCCAACCAAACCACGATATTGTGGGCTGATTGTTGTTGTTGTTGCAGATGTGACTAATGGTGCGGTTGTAATTGTTCGTATTTGTGCGCCAGCTAAATTTTTTGTAACCTGTAATTGTCCAACCGGCACGCGATTTAAAATTTCACCTTGAACTTGAAGACGCACTTTTGCTGTATCCAATGGAAATGTTGCTAAATCAGCTATACAAGCGGCTGTACCAGCTGTTAATAATTGTACAGGTAAACTGGCGACCAAATCACTATTCGCTGATGGCTGTCTCATTTTGGCGCTGTATACAATGCTTTTATGTTTAATGCTAAAAATAGAAAATAAGGAAATCCTTGTTAGTCATATACGTACAATATGTACATTGCACGCAATCATTCGGAAATAAAACAAATTTGTGAACAATTTTTATAAAAAGTGAATCGACCTCGCGCTATTATATGCATACGAAAAAAAAAAAAACGAAATCGAAACAAAGGTGATTGTGTGTGCATGCCCAATTTCATTACGAACAAGGTTCATGCATCATTTTGTAGATTGAAACAATAAATATTTAGTTTTTTTTTTTCGGTGTAATTAGGACACTGGGGGAACCCAAATATAAATCTCATATTGATTTTAGAACTATACATGTGTACATATATGTACATAAAATATTAATTTAATTTCAGTGATGTACACTACACTAAACACTTGTCTTAAAAAATTATTGAACTCACTTTACACTTTGATTTATGGAATAAACCACTTACCACTTTTATTTATAAATAAATTGCTGTAATGCTATAATTATTTATCACAGTGCACGTTAACTTTGAAGAAATAAAATAAATTAAAATTATTTTTGCCCTTCTTATATGGTAGCGAGACAGCCGCAATTTTTCTTCAACTTAACGTTTCAACGTTCACGTGCCGATTGAAATTGAAATAACGCTTTGTGATTATTTTATATAGCTATGTACATTTTTGTTTGTTTCGTTTTTTATTTTTTAGTTTAAAGCATTGCGTCCCCAACAAAATACATTTTTATTAATAATAACACTTAATTGGTTATTTTGTAGTCTATGTGTAAATTTAAGAATATATATATGTATATGCTCGAGTGTGAACGGAGAAAATCGTTAGAAAAAGTTTTGTTGTATTTCGGGTTAACAGTGACGAAAGCTCGCTAGATTATTATCTTATTAAAGTTGTGCACCAGGTTGCTCATTTGACCGAGTCTAGACATTGGGGTATATTTATAGAATAGAACATTATATATTTTTGGCCAACTTGTTTTGATTTTTTTTGTTCTCGTTGTCGGCTTGTCTTCCATGCATATACATACGTATATGTATGTATAATCAAGGTTGATCAAAGTTCAGCATATAAATTCTTAAAGATCAATTTTTATGTCAATATTTTGTACTTGTATACATATTTTTCCGTTTATGTTTTGTATATTTTTTTGTATATGTACAAAACAGAAATATGACACACCTCTAAAAATTATACAATCGCGAAAGCTTCATAATACAAAATGTAAATACAACAACTTTATGCGGTTGAGAATTTTTTGTGTATGTGACGAAAAATCGAATGTTAAAATTTGTTTCAGTGTTTTGTTTAGGTATATCGATCAGGAAATCAGTAAACTCATTCTCTTATTGTGATTTCACCTATAATTAGTGGAATTTTCCTGTTAAGGGTTGTCAGCTTTTGTGTCTATGGATGTATATAGCTAGTTTTTGTGAAATTGTTTATTAAATTAGGTGGCTGTCATCACACGAAATTAATGGATAGAATTTAGGGAAGTGGAATATTCGTTAAAGCAGGTGGAAATTTACCAATCGATACAGATTTTTAGTATCGGATGTGGGATAATTTTTTTTTTTTTTTTTTTTTTTTTTAAATGTTGCCAATGGCTTTATTCTTGAATCTTTCTACATAAGAAACTAACAAGAAGTAATCAAATCTTAAGCTAAAATTATTACATATTTTAAGTCTTAACCAATGTTAATACTTATTGTTAGGGCTCACAATTTAATTAATTTAGACTACACTTATATGTATATATCGAATTAAATTTACAGGTTCACAGGTTCATCAGTTCGAGTGGATCTGTTCTTCTCAGACGTCTAAATCGCGGC
The DNA here is from genome assembly GCA_958295665.1 of Tipula vernalis. Classification (NCBI taxonomy): domain Eukaryota; kingdom Metazoa; phylum Arthropoda; class Insecta; order Diptera; family Tipulidae; genus Tipula; species Tipula vernalis. Next base: position 129,667,650 of record OY282558.1, on the reverse strand, counting down.
TGTTTTAGTATCTCCCTGGCCAATTCGTTGGGATGTGCTTCTAGTTTATTGAATAATATTTCGAATTGAATTCTTTAATTGTTTCTTTAACGGTTTTAATCCCAAGGTCGTGATGTATATTACTATTTCGAATGTACCAAGGAGCATTGGTAATACTGCGAAGTATTTTCGCTTGGGTTCGTTGCAGGAATTCTCTGTTTGAAGCGCTGGTGGATCCCCATAACTGAATACCATATGTCCATATGGGTTTGATTATTGCTTTGTACAGTAAAACTTTATTGGCTAATGACAACTGAGATTTTCTTCCCATCAGCCAATACATTTTGGAAAATGTAATTTTTATTTGGTTGCGCTTTGTTTCAATATGATTTTTCCACGTTAACCTTCTATCCAGATGCAAACCTAAGTATTTTACCTTCGTTTGTTGAGGAATATTTTTATCGTTTAATTTCACTGGTGGGCAGGTGCGTTTGTTTAGCGTGAATGTGACGTGATTTGATTTGTTTTCATTCACTTTTATTCGCCATGCCTTCAGCCAGTCTGCGACTTTGTTTAAATGATTATGTAATTCCTTTGAGGCAATTTCAGGATTAGTGTGAGACACCAGGATGGCCGTGTCATCGGCAAATGTTGATATTAATACTTTGTTGGTTACAGGTATATCAGCTGTTTACAACAAGTATAATATTGGTCCTAGAACGCTGCCTTGCGGGACACCTGCATTTATATCATTTAAGCAAGTAGTTGCGCTGTTTTGTTTGACCATGTATTGCCTTTGAAGAAGATAGTTTCCCAAAACTGAGTGAAATTTCTTCGGAAGAAGCTCTTTAATTTTGTAAATTAGTCCATCGTGCCAAACTTTATCAAAAGCTTGGGCGATATCCAAAAAGGCAGCAGCACAATATTTCTTTTCCTCGAAGGTGATTTTGATTGCATTTACAATTCTGTGTACTTGCTCTATAGTACCATGTTGGTTTCGGAACCCAAATTGATGGTCTGGAATAACGCGCCGTTCTTCTAATATTGGTTTCAATTTCATTAGTAACATTTTTTCAAATAGCTTTGAGATTGTGGGCAGCATGCTTATTGGACGATATGATGAGATTTGCGTTTCATTTTTCCCTGGCTTATGAATCATTGTGATTAAAGATATCTTCCATTTCTGAGGAATATAACTGGTTCGCATGATCGCGTTGAATACAAATGGTATTAGTTTTATGCATTTATCCGGCAATTCCCTTATTATTTTTCCAGTAATGAGATCATGTCCTGGTGCCTTTTTCGGGCTTATGCAAGTTTTAATTGTATTCTTAACTTTCTTCCAGTTATACTTTATAGGTTTGTAGAATAAACTATCATCCGTTGGCTGGGGTAACACAAAATAATTATCTTCTTCGTGTGGGACGAATACTGTTGCTAGATGAGCAGCAAAAGCATTGGCCTTTTCTTCATCACTTCTCGCCCAATTTCCAGTTGGTAGTCTAATCGGTGGATTCGAATTTGTTGGCCTTTTTAAATTTTTTTTTGCATTCCACAAAGAATAATCTGTCCTCTCGGTTGCCGAGAGATCACTTAAGTAGTTCTTTATGCGCTGGTTTTCTTCTTCGCTCAAAGCAAATCTTAGGGCCTTAATAGCTCGATTTAATTTCCACTTCAATAACGGTGAGTTTGTTTGCTGCCATTGACGGCGAATATTTCGCTTTTCCTGGATTAATTCCTGTATATTATGTGACAGTTTATTAACTTTTTCCGAACTACTTATGCCGGGTGTAGCCCTTTTAGCAGATAATGTCATGACATTTTTTAGATTTTCTGCCGCCGCATCAATATCAGCTGGTGTGATCAGAGGAATATTAAGTAGACAATTTTGTTCGACTAGCCTCCTATATTGATCCCAATTAGTATTCTTGTTTGTAAGACGGTTCGGTATTTCGTTCCTTAGGACATCAGTACTCAATGTTACTATTACCGGTGAGTGATCAGAAGACAGATCATAGCAATCGGTGGCCTTAGCATATGTACGTGGAATTCCCTTAGTTACACAAAAGTCAATTAGATCAGGAATTTTCTTTTTGTCTGTGGGCGAGTAAGTTGGGTTACCGGGAGATAAATAATCCAGGGACTGTTCCTCTATAGCATCATAAAGTTGTTTGCCTTTCGGCGATGTTAATCTGGAACCCCAATGAGTATGTTTAGCGTTGTAATCACCGCCCGCAAGAAATTTATTACCCAGCTGGCTGAAATAATCCAAGAACTGGAGTTTTTTATAGAATGTTTTGGAGGGCAGTACACTGCCGATATGACGCAGTTTCCAGACCACTCCTGCAGACAGATGCTCGTTGATTGTATATGTTCTTTTTCATATTTCGTAAGTTCGTAGTGTTTTAATCTTCGCTTAATCAATACAGCAGTGCCTCCATTTGCTTTACCATCTGGGTGCTTGGTGTCATAAATAGAGTACCCATTAATTTTGAAATAGATCTTTTTGATGAAGCGTGTTTCTGATATTAACATTATGTCAATATTGTGCTCAGTGAGAAATGCATGTACCTCCGCTTTATGTTGTGCTAGGCCGTTTGCATTCCATATGGCTATTTTGATGATGGTCATTTCTGGCTTTTTACGACTATCTGCATCAGCGTGCTCATATTCTGCATCATTAAATCCATGGTTCTCTCCATCATCGCCATGAAGCTTTGCATCATATTAGTCAATTTATTTAAAGATGTTGAGATGTTTCCCTCTTCACTTGCTTGAACTTTAGGAGCGGTACCTTTAAGAACACTTGCGCATGAAACCCCTTGGTTGCCGCTGCCGTTTACATTTGCAAACTGCTTTCCATTTTGAGCATTTGTGTTTACAATTTCTGGCCGTGCTTCTTTTCTAGCTGAAGAATGAAGATTAAGGATTCGTTGCTTTGCTCGCTGTTTTGGATTGATTCTCCTTTTCAATTCTAGATAGATTGGACACCCTCTATAACTCTATAATTAGCTGTGTGATTTCCATCGCAGTTGCTGCATTTTCTCACTGATGCTTCCTTTTTTGCTTTATTGCAAACCTTTGAATTATGGAGTTCACCACATATAACACAAACATCGTTCAAAGTGCAATATGCTTTAGTGTGTCCATATTCTTGGCACTTAACGCACTGTACCGGCCCATTTCTTTTCCTGGGTTCCTCGATGGTAACCCTTCTGTGCAGTAGATATTTTAGGTCAAATATTGCATGGTTGCCTTTAACCTTTTTATTGTCTGGTTCTAATTCCAGACGAAACAATGGCTGAGGAACCTTCTCCCGATTAAAAATATTGGTAATAGTTTTGCACTGGAAACCTTTTTCAGCGAGAGCAGCTTGAATTTCGTTTGCATCCACGTAACTCTCTATTCCTTTTAACATAACAACTAATCCTTTTTGGCTCTTTAGTTGATACGTGTAGTAATGTTTACCAACTTGGTCAAAATGTTTAATTAACGCTCTGTAAGCATCAATATTGAGCGGTTGAATTTTTGTTTCTTTTATATCTCCTCTTTTGATCGGAAATATAAAATGCACCTTCAGTAATAAACTCGATCGTTTTAGCAAGTTCTCTATTTGATTCTTCCCTCAAATAGATTGGTGGTGGCTTCTCAGTTTTTGGAGTTTTTTCGGCCGGCGCGTCGTCAACAACCAAGCAAGAATACCTATTATTATGCGTTAATTCAACGCTAGCTAGCTTAGTGAATTTATTCGCGCTTGCACTGGCCGCTGATCTAGGGCTTCTTCTTCGTTTTGATCGGACAGTAATATACCGGTCTATTCCCGTTTGCACTAAACACTGACCTACATCACTGTTTATTTTATTATCATCTGATGTCGATGCACTGTCATTGTTTGTTTTATCGTCAATATTTGGTGACGATGCACTTTTAGTTTCGTTATGGTTCAATCCACAATGTTATTTAAATTAATAATTTCACTTTGATTTAAATTGCCTGGTAAGGTAATTTTTTGAACATTTAAAATTTGTTGTCGCTTTGGACTATGCTGCACTTTTGTATTTTTATTAAAAATATCTGAGGTCGTGAAGTTCGATGGCAAATCGCTTGTGGACATCGCTGTCTGCTGATTTGGCCCAGCCTTTTTTACATGACGCGGAGGTGAGGATATCACGATTTCACTTATTTTTCACATCACAATATTTAAAAAAAAAAATAAAAAAATAAATTTAAACTGCTGATTCAACTTTTCACACAAGTATTAAGTAAATTATTTAAATGTTTACTCGGTGGTAGCAAAATTGCAACTGGGGATAATGATAATGTTGGTTTATTACAGAATTATTCCAATAATCTTAATTGGTTGCTAAGTCAAATATCGTTTAGGGGTAATTCTGTAAGCCGGTTGGAGAAGATATTTCTACTTATTAATTTATATTTATTGCAAAATGCCAAATTTGTCATAATTTGGAATAATTGGGAATCGATTTGGACCGAGAATTGATTAACAACTGTTTTTATAATCTTATAGGAGATTATTAGTCATAATCTGATAGGGGATTATGTTCATAATATTAAACGTCAAAATGATGTATTAAAATACTATTTTAAAGTATAGTTTAAGTTTACTTCGAACATTAGAAAATGATGTGGGGTCTATAAATCTTGGTTAAAATAATTAAGGAATTGACGATTGGGAAGTTTTTCCTAAGTTTCCTAAAAATGACAAATTATTTGAATGTACACATTAGGTAAAATTAGTTATTTTAAAATTAAAACTGTTTCCGGCTTTACCTAAATTTCAGCAACTATAACGGAATCCTTTTATTTAACTAGGGAACAGGTAGTTAGAATTAAACATTTCTGAATTCGCTTCTACAATGTTTGTATATCGATTTTTCCAAAATTTTCCTGCTGTTTGTGAAAAAACGCGCATTCTAACGGAAACCTATTATGAATTACTATGGAAAACCATACAGATTTTCCGAAATCTAAGGAAACAGATAGTTAGAACTGAACATGAATTCCCTTCCACAATATTTGTATATCGATTTTTGCAAAATTTTCCTGCCGTTCCTTAATGTCGCGCTTTCTAACAGATACCTACTATGAGTAAATGTGGACGTACTCTAAAAGAAAACCATACAGATTTTCCGAAACCTAGGGGAACAGGTTGTTAGGACTGAACATTTATGAATTCACTTCCAGAATGTTCCTGCTGTTCCTGAAAAGCGCGCATTCTAACGGGAACCAATTTTGAGTTAATGTAGGCCTACTCTAAACCATACAGGTTTTCCGAAATCTAGAGGAAGAGGTAGTTAGGATTGAACATTTCTGAATTCACTTCCTCTTTGGTTGTATAGGTTTTTCAGATTAAACGGAACTATTTGCAAATTCAGTGAAACATTTTACAATTAGAGTGAAATTTTTTACTAAATTAAATGAAACAATTTGCAAATAAATTGAAACCCATAGAATTTTAACTCTAAATTAAAATAATTTCTTTTAAAACAAATTAAAATCACTTTAACTATAGTTTTAACTTCTAAGTCAGCACTTCCTCTGCTGCTGCTGATGTCAGTGTCATCATCATATCCAAAATAAAGTTGGAGCAGTCTGTGGCTGTAACAGAATTTACGCTCTGTGTAATCACATCGATAAGATTTTGGTCTATTACAGAAACTAACAAATCTCGAGCTTTGAATTTAATTTTTGAGAACGCTTTTTCTATTGGATTTAACATCGGGGGAGTAAGGCGGAAGATACTGGATGTGGTTTTGGGATGTTTCAATCAACTCCTTTAATCTGGGCATTATCCATTATAAAATAATAATTGTTACCACCCAATTTTGAAATTAACTCTGAGAGGAAGCCACAAAACTTGGATAATAGCCTGGTCAGTCAAACCCGCTATAAGCGTGATGTTCCTACCTCTTACTGAAGGGAGAATGATACGAGCCGGTGTATTTTTTTTAGACCCCGCATGCCTTCGGCGCAAATGCAGGTTAAACCCGGATTCATCGATGAATATCAATTTTTCACGGTTTTGTTGAGCCCATGCTGAAAGGACAATGTTATAAATAGCCGATTTTTGGCTTATCCGGGGGAACGCATAAATCATAAAAAAATCAATTGATTATTGTTAATTAACATTAGAAATGACCCAGAAATACGTCAGATAGCTGGGGAAATGTCGCTACTACCCCTAAACCTATATAAACTACCCTTAAATAGCTTTAAATGGATAATCATTAATTATTGTTATAAAATTCGTGTAAAATGAAAAAAATGCTTGAAAATGATTTGAACAGACATTATGTCAATATAAAAAGTGATAAATAACTGTAAAAATGTCCATTCCACCCCTAAAAATTAATAAAACTACTTTAAAAAGCTAATAGTGAGCTTATTTTGAGATCAAAAATAGATAATGCTTAAATGTTCAAGGGAACGCTTATTGCTAGAAAATAATTATAGATTACTGTCAGAAAATGCAAAAATTGATACTAGAGTACACTAAGTAACTGGGGAAATATTAATTGCACCCCTAAATCTATATAAACTACTCTCAAATAGCTTAAAATAGATAATCATTAATTCTGTGGTGAAAAGGTAAAGTATCTTATCTCGAGATAAGACATTTTTGAGATTTTAACAAAATCATATTCTATTAAAAATTAGCTATTTTTACAGCTAATCAGTTTGCCTGTAGCTATTACAAAATGCGAGTTATTACTATGCCCAAATAACTTATTTGAAAAAAAAAACTATAAAATTAAAAGGAAAAACATCTTATTTAAAAATTAAAATAAAGTTATCAAAAAATTCGGAAGCAAAACATTTTAGTTACATTTAGGTCAACAAAAAAATTTTAGTAAAACACCTTGTTTCTACATAATTTTCAGTGTTTCAAAAAAAAAAAATTGAGGTGTGGCCAACACACGACTTTCTTTTACGAACAGAGAATTTTGAGAAATTTTATTTTTTTTTATAACTTTTTTTCTTATTTTTTTTTTTAATTTTTAAATTTTTAATTTTTTTTTTTTAATTTTTTTTTTTTATTTTTATTTGTTTTTAATTTTTAGAAACATTTTCTATTAAGTAGTTTTTTGTAAATCTTATACTTTTTAAGATATTTGCAAAATAAATTTTCTGGACCAAGGGAGTGGCCACTTCCGGTTAACCGATTTGGAATAAAATTCACTGGGACCTCCCAATTTATCAAAAAAGCTTAAATCTGAAGTTTCAGTTCGATTGGTTAAACCATCTGGGCTGTGGAGAGGACACAGACAGACTGACAGACTGGCAGACGGACAGACTGACAGACTGACAGACTGACAGACTGACAGACTGACAGACTGACAGACTGACAGACTGACAGACTGACAGACTGACAGACTGACAGACTGACAGACTGACAGACTGACAGACTGACAGACTGACAGACTGACAGACTGACAGACTGACAGACTGACAGACAGACACCATTTCGAAACTCACTTTTTCGGACTCAGGGGACCTCAAAACAGATAAATCTCTAAAAATCTCAAGGTTCAAAATTTTCATGATTACTATACTTTATTTTACTAGAGTAAAAGAAAGTAAAATATATTTATAACAACTTATCTACAAACAAGGGATTTTCCATTTTATTTTTGTTGAAATTATATGCTTATTCAATATCTTATGTCCTATTAAGATTTATTGGAATATGCATAAAAATTTGGTAAAATAGCTTAAGTGAAATAAGATAAGTTATTTTAACAAAATTGTAAACGTAAAATAACCTGTTTGCATTTTTCTTAATTTTCTTCAATACTCTAATAAAATTTAAAGTAACTAATACTTTAAAAAAATGCATTGCATCATCTTACGAAAACCCTGGAAAAACTAGCTTATATAGTCATATATTTTTTCACAGATTTATTTTAACCGTGTTTTTGCTCTCCTGAAAATTGTATAAAATCGAGATAAGATACTTTACCTTTTCACCACAGAATTTTTGTTATAAAATTCGTGTAAAATGAAAAAAAAATGCTTAAAAATGATTTGAACAGACAGTATGTCAACGTAAAAAGTGATAAATGACTGTATAAGTGCCCATTCAATGGCGAAATAGCGCACTTTGCGAGCGCGTACTGAAAAAATGGCAATTTATCCTTGCGCCCATTTTTCGGGTCGCAATAGTATAAATGAACCAAAAGTGATTAGTGCCTGAAAATCGTCGAATTAAAGTAACCTTAGTATAGTGTATTTCAAAGTATACATCTGTTAACAAAAAAAAAAAATGGAGGTGTGGCCAACACACGACTTTCTTTTACGAACAGAGAATTTTGAGAAATTTAATTTTTTTTTTATAATTTTTAATTTTTTTTTTTTAATTTTTAAATTTTTTATTTTTATTTGTTTTTAATTTTTGGAAACATTTTGAATGAAGTGGTTTTTTGTAAACCTTATACTTTTTAAGATATTTGCAAAATAAATTTTCTGGACCAAGGGAGTGGCCACTTCCGGTTACCCGATTTGGAGTAAAATTCACTGGGACCTCCCAATTTATCAAAAAAGCTTAAATCTGAAGTTTCAGTTCGATTGGTTAAACCATCTGGGCTGTAGAGAGGACACAGACAGACTGACAGACTGACAGACAGACACCATTTCGAAACCCACTTTTTCGGACTCAGGGGACCTCAAAACAAATAAATCTCTAAAAATCTCAAGGTCCAAAATTTTCATGATTACTATACTTTATTTTACTAGAGTAAAAGAAAGTAAAATTATATTAAAAATTAGTAAAAAGGACCATTCGGCCACTTATTGTGTTTTCCAGAACGCACCACGAGGAGGCGATCCTTTTTACGTTCCACGTTTTTTTTAAATTTTTTTTTTTATTTTTTAATTTTTTTTTCTATGTACACTTCGATTTTATTCTAATTTAAAGACTTTTAGACTTAAAATTTTATTATTCAGAGTTCTCTTCTGGTTCACTAGGATTTTCATCATCACTTAAGTCAAAAACTTCTGAATGATCTGGGGCTGTTGGAATATGCTGCAAATATCTTGCGAATCCAAAGAACCATAAAAGTAGCATTACGTGAGAACAGCATCCAACAACTCTTTTCCCTACTTTACAACCACAAGTATGTCCTATTATGGCATCTACTGATTGTTTCGTTTTATCAATCAAAATAAAAACAAAATATTTCGTGCTTGAAGAGTGTCTTGAGTTGACTCGTACTTTTATTAGTAGAGCATTTTTAGGGTCAATATTTATATTGTATGACTCATAATTAATATTTAGATTTTCTTTGGAAACAAAAAATTCAAAGTCTCCGTCTTCATTTAAGTGATCTGAATAATAGTAAGGTGCCATTTTTAATTGGTATGTACCGCAACCATAAAATTCAAGGTCTTGCTTTTCAAGACGCGGAAACTCATCAAAAGAAGTAGATTCCATTCGCTCAAATGATGATGTGCGCAAATGCAAATTCAAATCTGATACTAGTTTTGAAAGCATATTATCCTGATTTAACAAGGTGATCATTCTTTTCGCTATTTTGATATCAAGATCGCTACTAACAACTGGAGTGAATGTTAGGTTATAAATGGCACATGCAATTACAAAATCATCATACGCTGTTTCTACAACAGTATTCCGTATTGTATTTTCAAAATAATGATTTTTCCTATTTACTCTACCATTCACCACTTCAGTTATGTAACGATTTTTTGTCACTATTCTGGATATATTTGCTTGTTCAACTGTAAGTGGCTTCTTATGATCAGAGAATGCTGGAATCCTAGCTACAAAACCTTTTTTTTGTATTTCTTCCACTGAGTCACGAAAGCCTCTGTCTACGATAAAAACATCTTCATTCTGAAATTGTGTCCAAATTGGCCATTCTAATAGTCTGTTAAGGATCGTGGCATCATTTTCACTACCAGGAAATGGTCCCCATACACCTGCGATTCTTCCATTAGGATAAACCGCCACCATTGGCTTTAAAAGATTATAATGTTTATGAACAGACCAACTTTTTCGCTGAAACTGGAAATCGAAACTCTTTTCAATTTTCAAATAAGTTCCATCAAATATGATGGCTCCTTTATCAGCAGATCCTGTTTGAAGAATCTTTGAAACTTCTGTTTGATTAGAAATTATAGAATCTCTAGACTCAGCAAAAGTTAAATATTTTTTTCTGAAAGCCTGCAATAAATCATTTCGAATGGTTGCACAGTAGTTGCTTACTGTTTGCCTGGTAAAATTGTATTTATTTTGCAACTCTTCAAAAGTGTATCCTCTTCTAATTCGAGATAAGTATAATCCTAGAGCCATCTCATTATTATGGGTTCGTATATCTTTAATGAAATCTAATATTATTTTAAAAGAGTCATGATTTACGCCAGTTTCAAAATGTAATTCTGTTGGTTGCATTTTTAAAAAAGATCGAGGCCTCAGTTTTACTTCACGCTCCTCAATAACCATATTTTTTAAGGTGTATAAAAGAGATTTAACTTCTTCCGAATTCATAGATGCATTTGGTTGGTTATCAACGAAGTTTTCAGGAATTTTTATTCCATGATTAGTTTCATGACCATTACAGATTCTGTTACCATACGGTACATAAATATCGGTTTTTACAAAAATGTTAACACATTCTTCTTTACTGAGCCGTCTAAGATTTATGTTATTTTCACAACCAAATAAACAGACTTTATGATTTTTGCTCATCTTTTTAATGTCTAAAACTATTTTATTATTGTCAACTAACTGAATCCTTGCAACGTCATCATTAACTGATTCAATAGAGCAAGTTTCTGATCTTTCGTCATCAGGATGATTATTATCAGTACTATCCTGACGTTTTCTTTTCTTGTAGCACTTTGTGCATTCGTATTCAAGAGGATTTTCTGAAACTTCGTGGAAATGTGATCCACGTCTCCTTTTGGCAAGAAATTTATTGCAAACTCGACATTGCATTTTAAAAAAGTTCAATAAAATGATTAATTAAAAGCTAAGTAAAATCTTAAGTAAATTAAAAATAATTGAGTTTATTAAAAAAAAGGAAAAGTTTTAAATATTTTTTTTTATTTTTTGATAATAATGTAGTGTATATTTTGCGAATCACTTATATAAATTATGATTAAAGACAAAAATATTTTTTATTTTCCATCAACTATTATTTTCCGAAAACCTAATTAAAAAAAATATTTAAGGTAAAAATAAATATCTTTTGAGAAAATGTTAAGGAAAATGTTATAAAAATAGTTTTTGCAAGTTTGACCTAATAACAACTCGAAGGATTGTTTATTTAATCAAACCAATTTTTTGTATAACAAAGCTTATTTTATTATTTCTAAAACAAAATATGTACAATAAAAAATTCTAGAATTAATTATTAGCGCTTAGCACACATAACACTTAATTTCTCAAAAATTCTAAGAACAAGCTAATAAATAGAAAATATGAAAGCCCCTTTAAATGTTTAAATGCTGTTTTCATGGAACATTTTTAAATGCTTTTAAAATATTTTATAATTTCTTTAAACATTATTTGATAAAGAATATTCAGTTTTAATAAATATTGTTTTATGTTGAAGAGTTATCAAAAAAAAATTTCAGTAAAATCTTGGATCTTATTTACTTGTTTTTTCTTATTTTGACTCTAATCTATCATTTTTTTGCACTCCCGAGCGTAAAATTCGGGCGTAAACTTGGCACGGAATTTTCATTACTCTTTTTACGTCTAGGCAGGCAAAAAAAAAGATTTTGTAAGCAACATGGGCGAAAAACTTTAGAAACTAGCACTTGTGCTAGTAATCACGCTAATATCAAAACTTTAGTGCCCTTGATATCTAATATACACTGGCCCTACGCATTCTCCCGAAATATTCAAGCAAATATAATAAATAAGCTCACCATCAGTCTTTAAGAATTGCTTTTTTAATTTTTAAGGTTTAATGGAGATGTTTGCAGTTACTCATTGCTCTTTAGATTGGCGTATTTTTTATTCGAATCCTTTCCAAACAATTTTATCAGTTAAACGAATTTCTCAACAATAATTATTATTATCAATGATTGTATATTTTAGGCGGTAAAGGTGTATTTGTATAGTTTTGTATAGTTTTAGGGTCACGAGTTATTTAATGAACTCAGGAGTCAATGTTCGTGTTAATTGACAGTAATCTAATAATTTTTTTCTAGCAGTACGCGCTCCCGCAAATATTTAAGCATCAGCCACTTTAGAAGTCAAAATAAGCTCACCATTAGCTTTTAAAAGTAGTTATTTTAATTATTAGGGGTTGAATGGGCATGTTTACAGTTATTTATCACTTTTTACGTTGACATACTGTCTGTTCAAAAGATGATGAATATCAATTTTTCACGGTTTTGTTGAGCCCATGCTGAAATTTTCCAATACTTATATTTTGAAAAAAATAAAAAAAAAAATAATAAAAAAGCAAATTATGGTTAATTACTTGAAAACTGCATGGCATCTTTTTTCCGCAAGGCTATTGTTATTTGCGAATTCATAGACTCCATTTCCAGACTAACCAATTTCAATGTAATCCGAAGTTTACTTAGGCCGTTTTGAATGCTTGAGACGCTCAGTGGTAAGTTTTGTTCTGCAAGATTTTGTTTGATAATAACCAACGTAAAACCAGGGTTAGTTTCAACTATTCGTTCAATTTTAGTTAATACTTCTGCGGTTAGTTTTGTCGGTCGATTTCCTCCTTTCTTTTTTATTAACAATTCGCACTCATTTTGTCTGTAACGATGAAGCACTGTTTTAGCAGAGTTAATATTTAGTCCAGCGATATTTGCCGCATTTTGGACTATTTCCCCTCCTTCAAACAGTTTTATTAAAAAATTTTTTTTTTCAAGAGATATCTTTTGATAATTTACGGTTCGTCGGTTGTTTCTTGGTTGATGTTTTTAAAAGTGGTTAATTATTGTAATAAAAATATTTTCACATATTATAGTAGATGATATCGATGCTAATTTAATCAAAGGGGCCAAGCGACTAAACGTAAATTGTCAACCAGAAGCGAAATATTGTGTAGGGTATATTTACAACAAAACAGAACCAGCAAATATGTTTTTAAATAATTTAACGTCATAAAGAAGCATGTTGAAAGACTACTTTTACTAAAACTAACCCCAATTACGTTTTAAAAAGAAAATACTTATTTTCAAAATTTTTAGAGAAAGTTGGCTATTTTGCCATTTAGTTGTGCCATTTGTATTTTATACCTACTTTAAAATTGTCGCTTATTCCGCACTTATGCCGTTTGTGTTATGCAAATATAAATATTCATGTACTCATGACAAGTATATTTTATAATAATTTTGATCGTTGATATTTCAGGAGTAAAAATTAAAAATAAAATAACAAAATGTTAACAGTCCTACTTAATTGAAAAGTATTATATCAATTGTTATTATTCAGAACAGCCTCATCTTCGTCATCAGTTTCTGATAGAGCATCAATCACAACGTCACTGATTTTCATGTTAAGATAATCCAGAATAAACTCATGTGGAATATTTTTGTCACACATTTTTTTCAAGTCTCTATATTTTTTTTCATTATTGGGCAATTCCCCATTATAGGCAATTTTAGGTTCACCGGTGTTCAGTTGGATAGACACTTTATGTTTGGAGTTATCAGTTTTGATAATTGTTGTTGAGTCTTTCAACACAACTATTTGTTGAATATCCTTAAATTTGATTTCTTTTCGTGGTTTAGTTATCGCGTGAATATTTTACTATTTTTTGGAATCATTACGGTCCAGTCAAAGAAATCAAAATAATTCATGGAAATAACATCATACGGTTTAGGGTTTGTTCGTGCATTTCGTAAAATGGTTGACCATTCACGAAATGATCAAATAGTCTTATGTTTAATTGATTTTTCTATAACTGCATGCATTGAATCCATGGGCATGTACGTATGACCGCTAACCAAAAAAGTAAGAATAATTTTGTCTTAGTATTAATTGATGTTTTCATAAAGTATTTTAAAAACGCCACCATTTGTCGGTTCTTATTTTGACCCGGACAGTTATCACAATATAACGAGACCGTTTTTATATTCGTACGACAATCCACATCTTTTAAAAATCTATACAAATTGCTGCAAACTTCATTTCCTCCTCTTCGTCCAATATTTTCACCCCATAAATAACATATTCCATTTTTTGTGCAAGTTTCGTAAATCGTGAAGTTATACGATGCAAATTTTCTATAGTAACTCATTAGCATGTTGTTCCCTACTGGAAAATTCAATACCTTTTGTAAATCAAAACTTGCAACTAGTAACGATGAGTCTTTTTCTGCTCTTTTTTTAGATCTGACAGAAACTTTTTTTTAGGTTTTCTTTTTGCTTTAAACGAAGATCAATTTCGTTTCGCTTTTCCTCATTCCTTTCGCTTTGTGGGGTATGGTCCCATCTTTCGCATTTTTCACACTTATCTTTTTTTGGTTTATGTATACCAATATTATAATCATTTCGAAAAATTTTTATAAATGTGTCGTATTTAACATAATCACAATTATTCCCAATTTGTTTATTTCATAGAAGATGGTAGGTATTTCCGAATACTTGATCCACGACAATAATGCGAAGGTACTGCTGGTAAAGCCTGTATAAACCTATCAATATTGGATCGAATACCAGGAGATATTTTGCGGTACGATCTTTTCTCAACAGCTTGTAAATGTAGTATACTCAAATCTTTGAATTTGTCTATCACTGTTCTGATAAACCGTATTGAAATAGCCAGAGTACACATAAGGTATTGCTTACAAACAGGTGTGCCTAACTCATCATCGGGTAAAAACAGTTTGTAAGTATTTGTTATGCGTCTAAAGTTGGATGTTTTATTTCTTTTTCTTTGAACAGGCCCCACACTAATACAATTATTTAGATACTTATGTTTACCGTCTAAACCATGAATGTTCCAAAATTGCTGAAATAAACATTTCCGAATATCCTCAGAGATGGTATTGCATTTGTTGGTGCAAGTTTTCCTCTTTAGGCAGGCATTTGGTTTCATTGTTCTCTTGTCAACAAGCTTACCTGTTTTTGTTTGGTATTCAAGTCCATGAAGTCGTCGAAAGGTGTTAGGATTTTTTGTTTGTTTTTTTCCTACGACTGGTCTTACCAACGACGTTTTCAGTATTAAGTTCATCTAAAGTACTAGAACAATCAGATTCGGTAATTAGATAGAGGTCTTTATCTTTGTTTAAACTTGAACGACACGTAAATTCATGATTTCCATCATTGATATTCAAAGGTGTAATTGATGAGGTCTAAAAACGGTTAAAATTATTGCAATTTTTATGGATCAAATATTTCATTACCATTCAAAAGTTAAAGTTACCTGTACGCGAAGAATTTCTTCTTGTTGAGTGCCATCGCTGTTTATCGTCAAAAGTGATACCTGTGTTCCTTCTTCAATGTTACCATAATCGGTTACACTTCCACTCAGTACACTTATGGTCTGAAAATTTAAAAAATAGATTACGCAATCTATGCACCTAAAATATTTCGCCATTAGATAAAACATACCTGAAATTTGACGAATTCCTTGATAATACGTTTTGGAGGTGTTATTTTGAAATTCGTCCACAATCATTTCAATAAATTCATTCGAATTTCTGGAATTATGAGATTCAGGAATCAGAGGAACCTCTTCGTTTGAATTTGATAAAATTATATCACCACAATTCCTTTCTTCGACATCCATAGGAATTATTGTTTTAAGATTTTCATCACGATTTGCACTGAGGGCAACTAATGCTGCATTAGTTCCACATATTCCAGTTTCATTTTGGCCTCTGAATAACTAAATTTAGTGAAAATGTGTTACATAAGATAGGTAGGGTAATCCAAATATTTCGATACTATGCGAGAACTATTCATGTGTGCCATTGTTACTTATGGTTAATGTTTCTTCAATATTACTAATGGTTTTGCCGGTTTTATGTTTTAGGTGTGCTTTTCGCACCATATCTGTTAGCATTTTACCCCGAAAAGCCATTACTGGAAGAAAAAAATCATATGGCACAAGTCCTTAATATATTGAAAAAGTGACTCTTATTCTTTTACTGATAACTCATGTATTTGTGGTTTATATTTGTTATGCAAACAAATAAAATGACTTTCAAACCTTTCATATTGTTACTGAACTATTATCTATTACTTAAAATAATTTATATTGCAATTTAAATCAAAATAAAACTGAGAACTTTTATAAATTATTTAAATCCATTTAGCATAACTTGAAAACTCTATGTAACTATAAAATATTAAAATTGAAAGCACCTAATATAAAATAAATACTAATTTTTAAAGTTTTTTTGCAATATTTAACACTTATAAAAACCTGCATATTGTTCATATGTTTTGTCGCTTGTGCTGTTAACGATTATATTTATTTCAAGTGGCACAAGTGCATAAAAATGCTAAATTTATTAACGTTATTTATATTATAAAATACACAAAATCATTAGAATATTATTTTACCTTTGCTTTCCTTATTATTATCCTTTCACAACACATAAAATTTTCTCCCTAATTGTATTTTAAATCCACTGTTTAGCTTACCACGTTTGAAATCCATAAAACATCCGATTCGTATGAAATTCTTTGCGTTATGCCACTTGCATTGGAAAAAATGTATCGAAACCACAAACTTGTGCCGTTCGACATATAGAAAAACGGCAAAAACGACGCAACCAATTTATTTATCTTTTTTCTGTTTACAGTTATCGAAAGAGAAAAGAGAGGAGAACAATAAACAATTAAAATCATGATTTCACAATTTGTGTCGCTTGAGCCCTTTGGCTTTGATTAAATTAGCATCGATATTTATATTATGTATAATGTTACATTACCCGATGAACTATTGGATTCAGATGAACTCATTTTAATAACTTTTAATTATGACTGATGAACATGAAACAAATGACATAATGAAATTCTTGAATTTTATTATGCATAATGATAAGTGTTTCAATGAATACGTGATGAAATGAATAATATGTGAATGTACCCATTATAAAATTAAAACAGAAGGTATTTTCTTATCTTTCAGGAAGGAAAATTCTTTGGGTTTCAATTTATTTGCAAATTGTTTCATTTAATTTAGTAAAAAGTTTCACTTAATTTGCAAATAGTTCCGTTTAATTCGCAAAAATTTTCATTTAATCTGAAAAACCTACATATATTTCGATATTTCTAAAATTTTCCTGCTGTTCCTGAAAAGCGCGCACTCTAACGTGAACCAATTATGAGTTATTGTAGACCTACTCTATAGGAATACCGTACAGATTTTCCGAAATCTAGGAGAACAGGTACTTAGGATTGAACATTTCTGAATTCAGTTCCACAATGGGTGTACAAAGATTTTCAAGATTTTCTCGCCGTTCTTGAAAAGCGTGCATTCTAACGAAAAACTATTATTAGTTACTGTAGACCTACTTTAAGAGCGTTCTTTACTAAAATAGAGTATCTGGTAGCGCTTCGTTAAGCATCTGTGTGAATATTTTCTTCTAGAGTTTTTTTTTATTATTAATAGAGTTACATTCACCTGTCCACATTCCAACCAAACATACGCGCAGGTCGTCCATACCATCGATATACAGCTAAATGCAATATGCATAAAAATGAAATTAATAAATGTGTATAATGCAAATAATATAAATTGAGTTATAGAACTCATTATATTTTTTGTAGCATAAATTCTTTGATTTGCATTATATAAAGTCATTCTTAGTTTGGCAATTGTTAATGTAATTTAAGCAAAATAAAGTGTAAAGAGAAATAACGGAAAAAAGAACGTTTATTTTTTTTTTTTGTAAACCCGGTACGTTCCAGACCAACAATAAATTTTGTTATAATCGGCCGCAACCATTGTTAAGTACCTATAACTAAAATATTAACATAGATTTCTGGTCATAGCCCCCATCAGAGGCAAGCGCAGAAATATAATAAATTTGTGAAAAAGAACAGCCGAAAATTCAAAAAAAGCTTTGGAGATTATGCGTGAGAATTTTTTCCTAAACCTTTCCCAAAAAGCAAAAACAAATACTTAGGAATCATTTAGCAAATAATTCACGAGCCTTTTTTAAAACGTGAAATTTTTACTAAATCTAAAATTGTAAATATGTATTAGTAACGTACGTTGTTTCACAAAAGCCAATCAAATTCAAATTGAAAAGATACCATTCAATTTTTAATGTAAAAGATCACCACAGGTTTGTAATCAAAGGTTAATGTTCAATAATTATATTACTAAACCATATTCAGTACATTGTCCGGAAATAAGACTAATTACTAAACCTAGACCGTGGTCCATAGTCGACTTATATAAATACTGGAGACATTTTCTTGGAGTTAAAATGTTTATGAGGGAAATCAGTAAATTGAACGGCCAACCTTCAATGTTTGAAATTACTAAACGATTTTGAGTCCCTCCGATGTAAATTTAAATATGGAACGTTAGTCATTCAATTTAAACTTTGGGTGATTATCGTCAGATCTAACCATCATAGCTCCAAGAGAATGTCCCCAATATTTGCATAAGTTAAGGATGGACGATGGTCTATATTTTATTAGCAGTTGCATTTCCGGATAAATTACCGAAGATGGTTTAGTAAATTTAAATATTGAACGTTAGCCGTTCAATTAAATCTTTGGGTGATTTTCGTCATATCTAACCCTCATAGCTCCAATATCATGTCCCTAATAATAGCAAAAGTCAAGAATGGACCATGGTCTATATTTTATTAGCAGTTGCATTTCCGGACAAACTACCGAAGATGGTTTAGTAAATTTAAATATTGAACGTTAGTCATTCAATTTAAACTTTGGGTGATTTTCGTCATATCTAACCCTCATAGCTCCAATAGCATGTTCCCAATAACAACAAAAGTTAAGAATGGACCATGGTCTATATTTTATTAGCAGTTGCATTTCCGGACAAACTACCGAAGATGGTTTAGTAAATTTAAATATTGAACGTTAGCCGTTCAATTTAAACTTTGGGTGATTTTCGTCATATCTAACCCTCATAGCTTCACGAGAACGTCCCTAATATTTGTATAAGTCAAGAATGGACCATGGCCTGTATTTTATTAGCAGTTTCAATTCCGGACAAATTACCGAAGATGGTTTAGTAAATTTAAATATTGAACGTTAGTCGTTCAATTTTAACTTTGGGTGATTTTCGTCATATCTAACCCTCATAGCTCCAATAGCATGTCCCCAATAACAACAAAAGTCAAGAATGGACCATGGTCTATATTTTATTAGCAGTTGCATTTCCGGACAAACTACCGAAGATGGTTTAGTAAATTTAAATATTGAACGTTAGCCGTATTTAAACTTTGGGTGATTTTCGTCATATCTAACCCTCATAGCTTCACGAGAACGTCCCCAATATTTGTATAAGTCAAGAATGGACCATGGTCTATATTTTATTAGCAGTTTCATTTCCGGACAAACTACCGAAGATGGTTTAGTATATTTAAATATTGAACGTTAGTCGTTCAATTTCAACTTTAGGTGATTATCGTCATATCTAACCAACCCTCATAGCTCCAAGAGAAAGTCTCCAATATTTGCATAAGTCAAGAATGGACCATGGTCTATATTTTATTAGCAGTTGCATTTCCGGACAAACTACCGAAGATGGTTTAGTAAATTTAAATATTGAACGTTAGCCGTTCAATTTAAACTTTGGGTGATTTTCGTCATATCTAACCCTCACAGCTCCAATAGTATGTCTCCAATAATAGCAAAAGTCAAGAATGGACTATGGTCTATATTTTATTAGCAGTTGCATTTCCGGACAAACTACCGAAGATGGTTTAGTAAATTTAAATATTGAACGTTAGTCGTTCAATTTAAACTTTGGGTGATTTTCGTCATATCTAACCCTCATAGCTCCAATAGCATGTCCCCAATAACAACAAAAGTTAAGAATGGACCATGGTCTATATTTTATTAGCAGTTGCATTTCCGGACAAACTACCGAAGATGGTTTAGTAAATTTAAATATTGAACGTTAGTCGTTCAATTTAAACTTTGGGTGATTTTCGTCATATCTAACCCTCATAGCTCCAATAGCATGTTCCCAATAACAACAAAAGTTAAGAATGGACCATGGTCTATATTTTATTAGCAGTTGCATTTCCGGACAAACTACCGAAGATGGTTTAGTAAATTTAAATATTGAACGTTAGCCGTTCAATTTAAACTTTGGGTGATTTTCGTCATATCTAACCCTCATAGCTTCACGAGAACGTCCCTAATATTTGTATAAGTCAAGAATGGACCATGGCCTGTATTTTATTAGCAGTTTCAATTCCGGACAAATTACCGAAGATGGTTTAGTAAATTTAAATATTGAACGTTAGTCGTTCAATTTTAACTTTGGGTGATTTTCGTCATATCTAACCCTCATAGCTCCAATAGCATGTCCCCAATAACAACAAAAGTCAAGAATGGACCATGGTCTATATTTTATTAGCAGTTGCATTTCCGGACAAACTACCGAAGATGGTTTAGTAAATTTAAATATTGAACGTTAGCCGTATTTAAACTTTGGGTGATTTTCGTCATATCTAACCCTCATAGCTTCACGAGAACGTCCCCAATATTTGTATAAGTCAAGAATGGACCATGGTCTATATTTTATTAGCAGTTGCATTTCCGGACAAACTACCGAAGATGGTTTAGTAAACTTAAATATTGAACGTTAGTCGTTCAATTTAAACTTTGGGTGATTTTCGTCATATCTAACCCTCATAGCTCCAATAGCATGTCCCCAATAACAACAAAAGTCAAGAATGGACCATGGTCTATATTTTATTAGCAGTTTCATTTCCGGACAAACTACCGAAGATGGTTTAGTAAATTTAAATATTGAACGTTAGTCATTCAATTTATACTTTGGGTGATTTTCGTCATATCTAACCCTCTTAGCTCCAATAGCATGTCCCCAATAACAACAAAAGTCAAGAATGGACCATGGTCTATATTTTATTACCAGTTGCATTTCCGGATAAACTACCGAAGATGGTTTAGTAAATTTAAATATTGAAAGTTAGTCATTCAATTTAAATTTTGGGTGATTTTCGTCATATCTAACCCTCATAGCTCCAAGAGAATGTCCCCAATAACAACAAAAGTCAAGAATGGACCATGGTCTATATTTTATTAGCAGTTGAATTTCCGGACAAACTACCGAAGGTGGTTTAGTAAATTTAAATATTGAACGTTAGTCGTTCAATTTAAACTTTGGGTGATTTTCGTCATATCTAACCCTCATAGCTCCAATAGCATGTCCCCAATAACAACAAAAGTCAAGAATGGACCATGGTCTATATTTTATTAGCAGTTGCATTTCCGGATAAACTACTGAAGATGGTTTAGTAAATTTAAATATTGAAAGTTAGTCATTCAATTTAAACTTTGGGTGATTTTCGTCATATCTAACCCTCATAGCTCCAATAGCATGTCCTGAATAACAACAAAAGTCAAGAATGGACCATGGTCTATATTTTATTAGCAGCTGCATTTTCGGACAAACTACCGAAGATGGTTTAGTAAATTTAAATATTGAACGTTAGTCGTTCAATTTAAATTTTGGGTGATTTTCGTCATATCTAACCCTCATAGCTCCAAGAGAATGTCCCCAATATTTGTATAAGTCAAGAATGGACCATGGTCTATATTTTATTAGCAGTTGCATTTCCGGACAAACTACCGAAGATGGTTTAGTAAATTTAAATATTGAACGTTAGTCGTTCAATTTAAATTTGTGAGTGATTTTCGTCATATCTAACCCTCATAGCTCCAAGAGAATGTCCCGAATATTTGTATAAGTTAAGAATGGACCATGGTCTATATTTTATTAGCAGTTTCATTTCCGGACAAACTACTGAAGATGGTTTAGTAAATTTAAATATTGAACGTTAGTCATTCAATTTATACTTTGGGAGATTTTCGTCATATCTAACCCTCTTAGCTCCAATAGCATGTCCCCAATAACAACAAAAGTCAAGAATGGACCATGGTCTATATTTTATTAGCAGTTGCATTTCCGGATAAACTACCGAAGATGGTTTAGTAAATTTAAATATTGAAAGTTAGTCATTCAATTTAAATTTTGGGTGATTTTCGTCATATCTAACCCTCATAGCTCCAAGAGAATGTCCCCAATAACAACAAAAGTCAAGAATGGACCATGGTCTATATTTTATTAGCAGTTGAATTTCCGGACAAACTACCGAAGGTGGTTTAGTAAATTTAAATATTGAACGTTAGTCGTTCAATTTATACTTTGTGTGATTTTCGTAAAATCTAACCCTCATAGCTTCAATAGCATGTCCCCAATAACAACAAAAGTCAAGAATGGACCATGGTCTATATTTTATTAGCAGTTGCATTTCCGGACAAACTACCGAAGATGGTTTAGTAAATTTAAATATTGAAAGTTAGTCATTCAATTTAAACTTTGGGTGATTTTCGTCATATCTAACCCTCATAGCTCCAATAGCATGTCCTTAATAACAACAAAAGTCAAGAATGGACCATGGTCTATATTTTATTAGCAGTTGCATTTCCGGACAAACTACCGAAGATGGTTTAGTAAATTTAAATATTGAACGTTAGTCGTTCAATTTAAACTTTGGGTGATTTTCGTCATATCTAACCCTCATAGCTCCAATAGCATGTCCCCAATAACAACAAAAGTCAAGAATGGACCATGGTCTATATTTTATTGGCAGTTTCATTTCCGGACAAACTACCGAAGATGGTTTAGTAAATTTAAATATTGAACGTTAGTCATTCAATTTATACTTTGGGTGATTTTCGTCATATCTAACCCTCATAGCTCCAATAGCATGTCACAATAACAACAAAAGTCAAGAATGGACCATGGTCTATATTTTATTAGCAGTTGCATTTCCGGATAAACTACCGAAGATGGTTTAGTAAATTTAAATATTGAAAGTTAGTCATTCAATTTAAATTTTGGTTGATTTTCGTCATATCTAACCCTCATAGCTCCAAGAGAATGTCCCCAATAACAACAAAAGTCAAGAATGGACCATGGTCTATATTTTATTAGCAGTTGCATTTCCGGATAAACTACCGAAGATGGTTTAGTAAATTTAAATATTGAACGTTAGCCGTTCAATTTAAACTTTGGGTGATTTTCGTCATATCTAACCCTCATAGCTCCAATATCATGTCCCTAATAATAGCAAAAGTCAAGAATGGACCATGGTCTATATTTTATTAGCAGTTGCATTTCCGGACAAACTACCGAAGATGGTTTAGTAAATTTAAATATTGAACGTTAGTCATTCAATTTAAACTTTGGGTGATTTTCGTCATATCTAACCCTCATAGCTCTAATAGCATGTTCCCAATAACAACAAAAGTTAAGAATGGACCATGGTCTATATTTTATTAGCAGTTGCATTTCCGGACAAACTACCGAAGATGGTTGAGTAAATTTAAATATTGAACGTTAGCCGTTCAATTTAAACTTTGGGTGATTTTCGTCATATCTAACCCTCATAGCTTCACGAGAACGTCCCTAATATTTGTATAAGTCAAGAATGGACCATGGCCTGTATTTTATTAGCAGTTTCAATTCCGGACAAATTACCGAAGATGGTTTAGTAAATTTAAATATTGAACGTTAGTCGTTCAATTTTAACTTTGGGTGATTTTCGTCATATCTAACCCTCATAGCTCCAATAGCATGTGCCCAATAACAACAAAAGTCAAGAATGGACCATGGTCTATATTTTATTAGCAGTTGCATTTCCGGACAAACTACCGAAGATGGTTTAGTAAATTTAAATATTGAACGTTAGCCGTATTTAAACTTTGGGTGATTTTCGTCATATCTAACCCTCATAGCTTCACGAGAACGTCCCCAATATTTGTATAAGTCAAGAATGGACCATGGTCTATATTTTATTAGCAGTTTCATTTCCGGACAAACTACCGAAGATGGTTTAGTATATTTAAATATTGAACGTTAGTCGTTCAATTTCAACTTTAGGTGATTATCGTCATATCTAACCAACCCTCATAGCTCCAAGAGAAAGTCTCCAATATTTGCATAAGTTAAGAATGGACCATGGTCTATATTTTATTAGCAGCTGCATTTCCGGACAAACTACCGAAGATGGTTTAGTAAATTTAAATATTGAACGTTAGCCGTTCAATTTAAACTTTGGGTGATTTTCGTCATATCTAACCCTCACAGCTCCAATAGCATGTCCCTAATAATAGCAAAAGTCAAGAATGGACCATGGTCTATATTTTATTAGCAGTTGCATTTCCGGACAAACTACCGAAGATGGTTTAGTAAATTTAAATATTGAACGTTAGTCGTTCAATTTAAACTTTGGGTGATTTTCGTCATATCTAACCCTCATAGCTCCAATATCATGTCCCTAATAATAGCAAAAGTCAAGAATGGACCATGGTCTATATTTTATTAGCAGTTGCATTTCCGGACAAACTACCGAAGATGGTTTAGTAAATTTAAATATTGAACGTTAGTCATTCAATTTCAACTTTGGGTGATTTTCGTCATATCTAACCCTCATAGCTCCAATAGCATGTCCCCAATAACAACAAAAGTCAAGAATGGACCATGGTCTATATTTTATTAGCAGTTGCATTTCCGGACAAACTACCGAAGATGGTTTAGTAAATTTAAATATTGAACGTTAGTCGTTCAATTTAAACTTTGGGTGATTTTCGTCATATCTAACCCTCATAGCTTCACGAGAACGTCCCCAATATTTGTATAAGTCAAGAATGGACCATGGTCTGTATTTTATTAGCATTTTCAATTCCGGACAAATTACCGAAGATGGTTTAGTAAATTTAAATATTGAACGTTAGTCGTTCAATTTAAACTTTGGGTGATTTTCGTCATATCTAACCCTCATAGCTCCAATAGCATGTCCCCAATAACAACAAAAGTCAAGAATGGACCATGGTCTATATTTTATTAGCAGTTGCATTTCCGGACAAACTACCGAAGATGGTTTAGTAAATTTAAATATTGAACGTTAGCCGTATTTAAACTTTGGGTGATTTTCGTCATATCTAACCCTCATAGCTTCACGAGAACGTCCCCAATATTTGTATAAGTCAAGAATGGACCATGGTCTATATTTTATTAGCAGTTTCATTTCCGGACAAACTACCGAAGATGGTTTAGTATATTTAAATATTGAACGTTAGTCGTTCAATTTAAACTTTGGGTGATTTTCGTCATATCCAACCCTCATAGCTCCAAAAGCGTGTCCCCAATATTTGCATTAGTTAAGAATGGACCATGGTATATATTTTGTTAGCAGTTGCATTTCCGGACAAACTACCGAAAATGGTTTAGTAAATTTAAATATTGAACGTAAGCCGTTCAAATTAGGCTTTGGATGATTTTCGTCATATGTAGTATTTGTATATGTACGTATGTATCTTTTAGCTCCAAAAGAATGTCTCCACAAATTGCAAAGTTAAGAATTGACCATGGTTTATGTTTTGTTCATAGTTTTATTTCCAGACATGGTTTTACAGTTAATAGTATGTATAATTTAACAGTGTATTATTATCTCTGATTTATATTCAATTTTTCATTTGTGTGTTTCAATAAACCATTATTGATTACCATTAATTGATTGGTTTACTAATACACTAAAATGTTTTTAAAATTTAGGAATGTTTTAGGAAATAATTCACTATCGTTTGGAGATTTGCTTTCGAGATTGCCTGATCATCAATTCCCGGAACAATGAAAACTAGTATGTATTTTCATATTTTTGGCGTGATGAGTTATTTCCATTTATTGTCCCTTTACACTAACCCCTAAGTGAAAGTTAAAAATTGTGCAAATTAGACTCCAAGATTACAAATTTTTATTTTACTCCTTCAGATAGATTATTTCATAGTTGAAAATTATAACGCAACTCCCACATTTGGGCTGGTGGACTGAAATCCCATTTCTAGCTGGTGATAGTGAGCTTGTCGAATGATTTCAGATTTTGATCTAACATCTTCTCTTGATCCACTTTCAAAGATACGGAATGGCTCTTTATGTGTGTCCTATCGATACTTCCATACAAGTTCATCCGCAGCCATCAGGTTGTTTGCCGTGCTGCGAAAAGTCTCGCGAGTTGGATAGGCTAGCCCATGGACTTTCCGTCAAGCTTACGATCTACTGAAATTCAAGGTTAATGTGAAACTCAGAATAGAATTTGAAACATTTTTCAAACTTCAACGGTCTATGCGTCAAATTAACTAAACAATCTAAAACAGAGTCAAAATTTTGGAAAGAATTATGTCATCGTTTTATCGACCTTGATCAGACTCGAAATCAGTTGTTTACAAATAATCTATTAAGTTACAATGTGAACTGTACATTTATGTATTTTAAGATTCGCGTGTCTCTTCGTGGTTTATTTGTAATGATTCAAACAAAAAACATCTTTAACCTACATGCCACTTTGCTTATCTGCGTAAACAAAATTGTGCGACAAAATAATAACAATTCTTATCAGAACTCGCGTGTTTTACTTATTGTCAAAAATAACTACTTGAACTACAGCTTATTTATCAATAATATCTACTCAATCTAACATAATTATTTGGTATATAAGATTTCTATTTTGTTGCTTACCCAAAATTTGATATCAGTGTTGTTAACCATTTCATCACATAAAGCTTCGCTAATGCATATACGAAGTAAATTAGTGATACATGAAAATATTTAAACCAATCCATTCTGTTTTTTTTTTTTCATTTGGCACCAGTTTGTTAGGATCATGTTTAATTCTAAATTGAAGCAGTTTTATGGGTTCCGACTTTTTTTAGCAGTTTTCAGACCTACATCAATAACAACATTTTCGAGCAATTTTACTGACCAAATTGTATTATTCAAAGGGCAAATGGAAGTGATGACGAAACGGTATTAATAACTCACCCAGCTACTCGGACACCCTGTAATATTTTACTAAAATACTCGTCCTGTAATCGTCCTCTTCATGGTATGTCGTCAATTCTGAACACCAAACAAATCTCAAATTAACTTAAACATGCTACTAAATTTCGAAATTATAGATAACGGGTGGTTCATCTAACGTTTGCAATTTAATAAAAAGAATATTTTTCAAAGCGGCTTGTTTTATTAGAAAGAGTATAAATTGCCATTAGGTATGGAATACAATTTCATTCAAATGACTTTCACGTCTGGCTTTACAGTACCCCATTCTGTCCCAATTTTTCAGAACATTTTCGATTGTACGGGTTCCTATCTCATCAATGGTAACTTCGATTTGATCTTTCAAGTCTTGGATAGTCTCTCAGTTTATTAGTCTCAGTTTATACAATAATAATCCAGTTTCACGAATTCATTTCTACTGAATTTTCCACGTACATTTCTTACAGTTTGGGTAGAAGACTTACCACTTTGAAAGTAAGTTTTCAATATTTCCCAATTTTGTTCAAGCGTAAAGCGACTCATTTCGTAAATATTAAACATTAAACTAATTTTCTGTCGTAACACGAATAATGTAAGTGTTGCGACACTCGAAATAACCGATAGTTGAAATTGAAACGCTAGATGGACCACCCTTTATATCCCCAATTCTGTTTCATCATGTAATTTCAGCTCTATGCAAATTTAGGGTAATATACTAATACATACATATCGAGAAACTTGCATAGACGCGAAAATTCTCAAATTATTTTAGAATTCTACAAAAATCTTGATATTCTCAAAAAATTTGGAAACTCCAATAATATGGAAAAATCTCGCATAATATCTATATACGGTACATAAGCAACACTCTTAGGAACAAATGCTCGATAATCTTGCAAATCGCATTTCAGATGTCGAAAAGTATGACTACTCGATCAATTTTCCCAAGCAAATTTTATATCAAGTTCTATTGAATGAAATCAACTGAATGGAATGCTGAACTATTTGTAGTAGACATTAAAAGTGTCTTAACTGCCAGCATCTAAATAGTAAAAAGTCAAGTAAAACGAAATTCGATTCCAAATTTTCGATCTTTACCTTAGTAAAATGACAACCACTATGACCCATCAACGCGATGGATTGAAAGGTTGTTTTATAGAGCTACATCCTGATATGTTTTTCATTGGTAAAAATAATTTATCTGGATTTTTTTCCCCCGAACCAGTTTAGTAACATTTTGCCTCTTTCAAGTCCTGTGAGTTTCATTTTATTTGTAAGAAGATGTGCTTTTTGGAGCTTGCACGGATAGTTGTTAAGGTTTTCTTTGGCTTTTTTTGTGAACTGTTTCGTTGTTTACTTGAAGACTCCTGGATACGTTATGCATCTTGATTTTCGGATTTCGGTGAATCTGACATTTGATGATGTTGCGGAACTGTGTTGATCTAACTCCAGGTATCGTTTTATGGCTTTGAATACTGTTGAACGTGGAAGACAAAGAATGTTGATTTTATTAATGAAAATACTTGATTTTAGTGTAAATAAATAATTTGAAACAGTCTCCGTATTTTATTGTCACCCTCCGGTATATACTACTAGTAAGACAAGTTGAAGTTATGGAATTTTATAATATTTGGTCACCGTGATTAATAACATGTTCTGTAAAATGCTTATTGGACTCACTATCTGTAACGATCACCATTATGTACGGTTTGAAAGCGTGGCCATTACTATGTTGGACGCCATTATTTAAGATATTCCACCAACTACTCATACAATTTCTTTAAAATCTTGAAAATATGGGTTTTGTGCTGTTTTTATGTTTTTTCAATTTTATATTATTTACGGAAGTCAAATCAAAATCTGTAGCACCTTCTATTATTAAACTGATCACGTTACTTAACACTTACTGTAATAAATTTGATCTCAATTTTACTGTTAGCTTTTCCAGTTATCATGAACAACGATGCCAGAGTTTCTTTATTTATTTTAAAGTTTGATGGGCATTTTGAGTAGTGTCTATTTATATCTTGTGCCATTGTATGGGATAAATGTCAGCAACATAAAAAGCTTTTACTGTTTTATAAAATTGATTATTATTTATACGTCAAGATAAGGGGTCTATATGGGAATAAGCTATATATTCTATATACCACTATATCTATAAATCCTGGTAAGCTGAGATCCGGTGTTATTAAATTGACGATTTTTGATATCGCAAGCTAGACAGCTTGACCCGTTTTAAAAGAGCCACTCAAGTAACTACCAGGCGAAGGTCTAAATTAAAAAAACTGTAGATTCAAAAGATTCATAGTTTTATTTGTGGGGAGGGGGGGGGGGCAAATGTAGGCCTTTAATTTGACCTTGAGGTCAAATTTCAAGGTCATTTCAAGGTCAAGTCGGTATTCTTAATGGAAACACATATGTATTCTGAAAGATGATACTGTATCGCTGAACGTAGAATTTTACGCGCATTCAAAATCCATAGTTCAAAATAGGTGTTTCGAAATGACCTTGAAATTCGACCTCAAGGTCAAGATGAAGGCCATCATTTGATTCCCCTCTAAAAATTTTCCAACTTTTAGATCTACACTTTTTTGATTTAAGCCTTCCCCTGGGAATTATTTGAGTGTGTCTTTTAAAATAGGCCACCCCTTAAATGGATGCAGACCTAAAAAACAAGGCGGATCAATTTTGTAAGTTACGGTTTATCAATTTTATAAGTTAAAGGTCCTACGAGTATCTAACATCTGGCATACACCACCATATCTATAAATCCTGGTAAGCTGATCCAGTGCTGTTCAATTGAAGATTTTTGACATCACAAGCTATACAGGGTGACCCATTTAAAAAGAAACACTTAAGTAACTACCAGGGGAAGGCTTAAATTAAAAAAAACTATAGATACAAAAGTTGCACAGTTTTATCTGAGTGGAGGAATGAAGACTTTTAATTTGACCTTGATGTAAATTTTCAAGGTCATTTTAAGGTCAATCGGGTTTCTTAATGGAAACACCTATTTTTGACACAGGATTCTGAAAGATGATACTGTATTGTTGAACGTAGAATTTCACGCGCTTTCAGAATCAGAGTCCAAAATAGGTGTTTCGAAATGATCTTGAAATTCGACCTCAAGGTCAAATTGAAGGTCATCATTTGATTCCCCACTAAAAATTGTGCGACTTTTAGATCTACACTGGGAGTTATTTGAGTGATTATTTTAAAATAGGTCACCCCTTATATGGATGCAGATCCACAAAACAAGGGGGGTCACTTTCATAAGTTATGGGTTGTCAATTTTATAAGTTAAGGGTCCTATCTACCATCTGCCATACACCACTATATCTATATATTCTGGTAAGCTGATCCAGTGTTGTTCAATTGACGATTTTTGACATCACAAGCTATACAGTGAGACCCATTTGAAAAGAACCACTTAAATAACTACCAGGGGAAGGCTTAAATTAAAAAAACTGTAGATACAAAAGTTTCACAGTTTTATTTAAAGGGGGAGGGGGCAGGGGGGGCAAGTGTAGGCCTTTAATTTGACATTGAGGTCAAATTTCAAGGTCAATTCAAGGTAAAGTTGGTTTTCTTAATGAAAACACCTATGGATTCTGAAAGATGATACAGTATGGCTGAACGTAGAATTTCAGGCGCTTTCAAAATCCAGAGTCCAAAATAGGTGTTTCGAAATGACCTTGAAATTCGACCTCAAGGTCAAATTAAAGGTCATCGTTTGATTCCCTTCTAAAAATTGTCCAACTTTTAGATCTAAATTTTTTTTATTTAGGCCTTCCCTTGGGAGTTATTTGAGTGATTCTTTTAAAATAGATCACCCCGTAAATGGATGCAGATATACAAAACAAGGAGGGTCAATTTTATAAGTTATGGGTTATCAATTTTATAAGGTAAGGGTCCTATTTATCATCTGCCGTACACCACTATATCTCTAAATCCTGGTAAGCTAAAAACCAGTGTTGTTCAATTGACGATTTTTGATATTGTAAGCTGTACAGGGTGACCCATTTCAAAAGAACCACTCAAGTAATTATCAGGGGAGGGCCTAAATTAAAAAAACTGTAGATACAAAAGTTGCACAGTTTTATTTGAGGGGGGATGGGGAAGTGGGGAGCAAATGAAGTCCTTCAATTTGACCTTGAAATGAAATTTCAAGGTCAAGTCGGTTTTTAAAATGGACACCTATTTTTGACTCTGGATTCTGAAAGATGATACTGTATGGCTGATCGAAGAATTTCACGTGCTTTATTAATTTTTTTGTTGAATATTAATTAGTTCATGTAATGTCTAATATGCTACCGGTGATTACACCATTTTAAGTGGGTTTCGAATATTCGGAACATATTAAAATCATATAATTTCATGTGCTTTCAGAATCCAGAGTTCGAAATAGGTGTTCGAAATGACCTTGAAATTCGACTTCAAGGTCAAATTAAAGGTCCAACTAAAAATGGTGGAATTTTTAGATCAACACTTTTTTTGATTTAGGCCTTCCCCTTGGAGTTATTTGAGTGATTCTTTTAAAATGGGTCACCCCGTATAGGGATGCAGATCTACAAAATAAGCGAGGTCAATTTTATGAGTTACGGGTTGTCAATTTTATAAGTTAATGGTCCTATCTAACATCTGGCATACACCACTATATCTATAAGTCCTGGTAAGCTGATCCAGTGTTGTTCAATTGAAGATTTTTGACATCGCAAGCTATACAGGGTGACCCATTTCAAAAAAACTACTCAAGTAACTACCAGGGGAAGGCTTAAATTAAAACAAATGGTAGATACAAAAGTTGCACAGTTTTATTTGAGGGGAAGGGGCGGCCAAATGAAGACCTTCAATTTGAGCTTGAGGCAAAATTTCAAGGTCATTTCAAGGTTAAGTCTGTTTCTTAATGGAAACACCTATTTTTGGCTTTGGAAAAGTCGCGCAGTTTTATTTGAGGGGAAGGGGCGGCCAAATGAAGGCCTTAAATTTGACCTTGAGGTAAAATTTCAAGGTCATTTCAAGGTTAAGTCGGTTTTCTTAATGGAAACACCTATTTTTGACTTTGGATTCTGAAAATGATACTGCATTGCTGAACGTAGAATTTCACCCGCTTTCAGAATCCAGAGTAAAAATAGGTGTTTCGAAATGACCTTGAAATTTGACCTCAAGGTTTACTTGGTGGAGTTATTTGAGTGATTCTTTTAAAATGGGTCACCCCAAGGGAGTCAATTTTATAAGTTACAGGTTGTCAATTTTGTAAGTGAAGGGTCCTATCTAACATCTGCCATACACCACTATATCTAGATTCCGTGTTGGACAATTGAAGATTTTTGATACATATCTCAAGATATCAAAGAGATTTTTCAATTTTGTGAGATTTTCGGGCTGATGACAATTGATTTATATTTAATATTAAGCGAAGTCACATTCTGAAAAGGCATTTTTCTGGATGAATGATTTTTTTCGGGCTAACTTCACATACATAAATAAAATGTGGAAATCAAAATGAATCCTAACGCTAACAATTGTTCGCCCATATTTTGTTTCTTTCTTATGAAAATTGCTTGGTAGTTAAACTATTATTTTTAAACTATTTTAATTCCGAATACGTTTAAAAACTTTGAAAAATCGAAAATCCCGATTTACCATGTAATTGTTTCTTTTTCCGCTTTTCTCAATTTGCAAAAATATTTCGATTTCTCAGATTGTTTTTAGTTTCATGAACTTTTCGTAGTTCAAACCACTACTAATAAAACCACTAAGTAATACCTCACCGCCTAAATCGGTTGAGAAACATTGCTCTAGAAGATATGATAGGTTTGTATAACAACAATAGAAGAATTTAATTGAGTTCATAAAACCCAATGTCGGTGTGCTTATTTACAAATCTCCTATAAATTCGGCGGATAATGTGCTTTTTGAAGTTTTATCTAGCTAGAAATTCAGAATTTTAAAATATTCGAAATCATTTCAATTTTTCGTCTACTGAATTCCGAGTTTTGACACTTATAAATTCTAAATTTCAGATTTTGAATTCAAATCTCCAAAATAGCGCTTAAAAAATCCGAATTTCTGTTTAATCATTTCTAGATTTCTAAAATTTTCAAATTATTTGTTTTGTTTGTGAAGTTTCCAATTTTGAATTTTTCAATTATTTTAATATTTCAGAAATTAAGAAATTTTAAGAATTTCTAAATTTAAAATTAATGAAATAAAAAATAAATTCAGCCAGAAATTTGAGAAACACAAGAAATTTTTAAATTTGTATTTTAGTTAGCTTAAGTTTTAGGAGATTTCTAAATTAATATTCAATTTTGTAAATATGTACAAAACAACAAAAATGTCTGATCATCAAAGAATAATTCCTGGATACTGCTGTATATCATTTTATCTTTGCCATAAACCATTTTCACTTGATTGCGAAATGGAAGCTTTTCTTCGGTTTTGTCATGATGAATCAATTGTTTTAGTTACCCCAATTTTGTGATTAAAATTGATTTTACTTTTTTCGGATTTTCTGAGTCACTCAAAATTTTTCAAAAAATTGTTAGAAACATTTTTAATAGGACTTCTTCCTATTTTTAAGGCATCAGCTCGATTGGAAAGCCCTCTTTGAAGATTTTAATTTTGGCATTTCCAACTAATGATACAATTTTTACAGTAACATTTTTCCTAGTTTTAAGATAAATCTTTGATTAATGTTCCTGCACTTGCTAAATCGAGGAAGCTCGAAAAATCTGGTTTAACCTGTAACATCCCACGTTACTTTAAAACACGGAGCATATCGATAAAGAACTCAACGTCAAAGCTCAATTAAGATAATCTCGAAAAAATATTTGATAATTTGTAATATGTTGACGATGCCTCGTAATTATTACACCACAGTAATCATCTGATTTTATTTCAGTCCCCGTTCCAGTGAAACGGTACTCGTGTTGTACAATTTGAACAAACACCAAATAAATATTTCCCCAGTTTTAACTTTTACCTCAACAAACATCCAATAGTATAGCCCTAAAAATGAAACATACCGTAATCTCAATTGACATCACAGAGAATTCTGTATGATTAATTGATAGCTAAATATAGTAGTTGGTCGATTACTAATAACAAACATATTATTGTTTTACAAAAATTTATTAATTTGAGTTGTTTCTTATTTATTCTGTAAATTTATTTTGTTAATTTAAAAAATAAATAAACAATCAAATATGACAATAACACAAAACCCCGACTCGTCGTCATTTTTCATGCTCGCTTAAATCAAATAAATCACCGTATAATAGATGTATACATAGTAGATAACGTCTGATTTATAGATCAATCAACAAAATATGAAATCAACTGTACAAAATTTGAGAGTCAATAATTTTTCTATATTTTGATAAATGATTAGCGAGATGATGGTACGTACATAAAACGCAGTCTCGCAGGCGAAAATTAGAAATGAAAATATTTGAAAATTGTTTGTTACCTTTACGTAAATATTTTTATCATAAAACAAATATAAATAGAATGTTATTGTTGTAAATTAATGTTCGACAATAAAATTAGCAATAATGCAAATAAATGTTAAATGCAATAATAATATTTTTCTAATATTTAGGTAATCGCTAAATAATTTAATTAACAATTTTTTGACGACGAATGTGGATTAGAATTTGTTTGTTTTTTGGTTTTGAATATATCATCATGTGTTGTCACATTTCTCTAATGTATGTTACTATGTACATTGTACATTGATGAAATTATTTGATTGAGTTTCGTAAACCTGCAATAAATTATTCTTGAGAAAAGTCCATTAACACGATATATTTACTATAATGAACGTCAATAATTGCACAAGTAAATTTAGTTGTACCATTATTGTGGTAATTTGTTACACTTATCGATTTACTAGCGTCGTAGACACACATAACTGAGTGCCAAAATAGTAATCAAGTGAAGTTCGTTAAAATTTACCTGACCTATGCTATGCGGGCATATTGCTATATTTCAAAATTCTACGTAATTATTATCCCAAAAGAATGCAAACTTGGAGGGAGAATTAAATGAAACCAAAGCCACTAATATATGAGCGTTCGTGCAACTAAATAAAAGTGAGAAACAAGTGATCCAGGATAGGGAAAACCGATAAATTTGATACATTTGAAAAGTACAGGCAAAAATTTGTGAACTTTTCAAATTCCCTTAAAATTGAAGTGTTATGTTGAGAGAAAGAGAGACAGATAGAGGGAGAGAGAGTGTGTGAGAGAGAAAAAAAACGAGATAAAGAGAGAGATTGGTATTTTAAAATTCCTCGAAATTGGTGCGTTTGTGACATGCGTAAGTGAAATCGATATAGTACATCTGGAGTCGAGGGCATTCTAAAACGAATGAAACAATTTTGTCTACCTCTAATATGGACCATAAGATGAGAAGAGCTATATGGTTTATTAAAATTATCTTTAATCGAATTTCCTCATTTGTTCGTGCAACGCTCTTTCCCTCGCTCCTGTGTGGGAGAAATTACGTGAAACGGAAATAATGAAGAGAACCAGTATTAGGACACAGATAGGGAAACCACATCTGAATAATGTTAACCAATTAACCTAAACTTTTGGGTTAGTCGATCCGATATTAGCCGATATTTACCGAGAGTAAAATTTATGTTGAATTATTAATGAAATTTTGTAAAAAAAGCACATTTTCAGTTATTGTAATCCAATCACATTTCTATTTCACCGCCTTGAATAACCTCTGGGTGCCGATTATGTATCTCTCGTTTTTCGAGCTATGAGTTTCGAGAACTGAATTTATAAAGTCACAATTGTAAGAAAACGTGGTTATGTATGTATGAGTTATGGGAGCTAAAAAAATCTTATAATCTATCACAAGTCGTCTCAATCTTCGTATTTCATGGTACATTGGAATTGGATTGTTTTAATATGGATAATTTAACTTGAGGAGATGACTTGGAGATGTGACCGACTTACAAAAGGTACATGGATATCATTTGTAATTTTTCGAGGTTTATAGACTTATTCGAGATTTGTTTGGAGTGTTTTGTACATAGCTATTAAGTGAAAGTTTATATACTTTTGATATGGTCAGTGGCGGATTAAGGAAAAATCGGACCCTAGGCAAGCTTTCGTTTCAGAGATCCCTCGAAATAATAGGAAAATGTGGGTCCTAAGCAAACTTACTTTTTGGAGAAGCAAAGCGTGAAAAGTAGGGCTTTTGCGCTATTTTTCAACGTCAAAAGATCTGTTTTCTGTCTTGTCCAAACCGTCTGTTTCCCCCATTGCTGGGGGGATGTGAAATGATCATTTTTAACAACTCAACGTATTGTAGCAGTCTGATTTGTAATAATTTCGGCGAATTACTGAATATGTTTAATAATTTTGAGTGATCTGTAACATCGGCGAATACCTAATTTTTAACAATAATCGCATAATATCGAATAATCAAGCAATCTAAT
Organism: Tipula vernalis; assembly: GCA_958295665.1. NCBI lineage: Eukaryota > Metazoa > Arthropoda > Insecta > Diptera > Tipulidae > Tipula > Tipula vernalis. The sequence goes on along the minus strand of OY282558.1, from coordinate 129,631,186 downwards.
GTCGTTCAATATTCTCAAAAAATGGCGTCTATGTAACTCAAAATTCTCACGAATTAACTTACGAGTAATTTTATGTAACTCTTACTCGACACTATGCAAATTTAGGAAACCTCTAAAACAAATACCATAAGTCTAGATATATTACTAATTCTCTAATACCGCAACTTGAAATTTCCAGCAATATCTCTTAAAGCTCCTCGAAAACCTCGTAAAACCTCTAATAATCTCGAAAACTGTTACATAACGCTTAGTGACTAACAAATCTCAAATAAGCCTCGAAAAACCTCGAAAAATCCAATAAATATCGCAAATCTTGATATATGAGTAATTCTGTATTAATTCTGTTTTGCAAATTTAGCAATACCTACATATTGAGAAACTCGATTGCACGATCACAAAAAAATTCAAATTCAAATTCTTAAAAATAATTTGAAGACGTTTAAATCTTGAAAATATTGATTGATTAGTCCAAATATCTTGGAGATTCTCGCCTTATCCAATGCTATACTTAATTTATTGTAAACTAAATTTGAATAAATTAAAAATCTTCATTATTAAAATTCCGAAAATCCCGTTATTCCTTTAAGTCAGTATTACGACGCAAATCAACATCAAAATTCGAGAGACTCGAAAAATGCCTATTAGGTTAGGTTAGGTTTCGGTGGCGGTCCACAAGGACCAGGCATAGACACAAAAATGGTCCGTAGTCATACCACTAATAACTGTTTCCTTCAACTCATTGGAACCATTTTGAGCTGTTAACGCTGGATACTCCTGACGTCCATCCTACAGAGGTCCGTCAGGTCTTTAAAGAGGGGTGCCCCTAGAAACTTTAGCCTGTTTCGTGCCAGACGAGGGCAGGTGCAAAATAGGTGAAGTTGTATCTCTTCCGCTTCTTCGTTCTTGCAACTACGACAGTAATCATGTGAAAAGACACCAAGCCTACTCGCATGCCTCCCTATGAGACAGTGCCCCGTAAATCACTCCAACAACCACACTGATCTGACTTCGCTGAAGTGAGATCAGCTGTTTGGATCTCGCCAAGTCCAACTTTGGTCAGACCTGCCGAGTTATTACGCAAGAAGTGATACTTGACCATCTGTCATTCGTCAGCTTGCTAGCTTCTTCCTGAAGCAGCAGTTTGCATATCGCAAGACGCATTTCAATATCCTTTCTGCTTTCTGAGAAGTGGTCCGTTGCACCACGTCTAGCCAGTTCATCGACGTTTATATTCCCTGTACTTATGAAATGTCCTGGAAATGTGGATGTTGAACTGATCTGCCATCTCGTTAAGAGATGAGAGACAGTTCTGGACTACTTTCGACGTAAGGAGATGTGATTGAAGCGCTTTAATGGCAGCCTGACTGTCCGTATATATGCGAATATAACAACCTGATATTATATTATACCTCAACCAGTCTACGACTTCCTTTATGGAAGTTACTTCAGTGAAGAAGTTTATAACTCCTGGATCCATCAGTGAAGAAGTTTATAACTCCTGGTTCCAAAACTGCACCCATCATCCAGTCCTCCCTGGATGGGATCCTAGTCCGGAACTTTGTGTCAAAAGATAGTGACGGGACAGTATAGTCGGTGGTCTTGGGAATTTGTTTGTTGCACAAAATAGATGAGTGCCCTGTATTGTTGCAGGTCCACAGTAAGATGGATTTCAGCCGTATGGCAGTACAAGCTGCCAACTGTTTCCCCAAGATATCTAGAGGAGTCAAAAATAGCAGAGTCTCTAGTGCATAAGTGGATGTGCTCCTCTGTGCACCACTGATCCACAGAGAGATTGTTCTCTGAACTTTTGTCAACAGCTTTTGGTTGACAGTTTTGTCCAGGGCAGGCCACCAGACTATTACCCCATACAAGAGTATGGGTTTGGCTACTGCGGTATAAAGCCAATATACGATTCGGGGCTCCAGCCCCCATCCTTTCCAAATGGCATTTTGCCAGAGTATAGCGCTACCGAAGCTTTCTTTACCCTTTCCAGAATATTGGGTTTCCAATATAATTTGCTATCCAAAACGAGACCTAGACACTTCGCTTCAACTGTAAAAGTCAAGCTGAACCCATTTAAAGTAAGAGGATCGATGTGAGGAAGTTTATATTTCCTAGAGAAGAGAACCAATTCGGTTTTGTGTGGGTTCATATTCAACCCACAGCCATTGGCCATAATGAAAGAGTGCCCAGGGCATTTTGCATAAGCTCACTAAGGGTGCCGGGATATTTACCAGGGACACCAATAGCAATATCATACGTATAGGCAAATACCTTGAAGCCATCGTCCTCCAGTCTCAGCAATAGGTCATTTAAGACCAAGTTCCAAAGAAGGGGGGACAGTACGCCACCCTGCGGCGTACCTGATCTATCCAGTCCTTGAGTGATTCATCCACTCCCAGATCTGAAAGTGCCCGAGTTATAACCCCTGGAAGAACATTGTTAAAGGCCTCCTCAATTTCCAAGAAGGTTACCATTGCGTAGTCTCTATATTCGAAAGATTTTTCAATGAAAAATACAAGAGAATGAAGAGCAGTCTCTACAGATCTCTCCTTGCAATAGGCATGTTGAGATTTAGACAGCTTTTCCGACACAATCGTGCCTCTAATATGAGCTTCTATTTGTCTTTCCAATTTCCAATGTTTTAAAAAGGAAGGAAGACAAGCTAATCGGTCTAAGGTCTTTGGGATTGCAGTTTGAGCGTTTTTCCGCCTTAGGTATGAAAACAACCTTCACTTCTGTGTATCTACTATAGGAATGTGTCGTAGTTCTAGGCTGCCTTTAACAATTACCTCTAACCAGGAAATTGTTAGATCCATAGTTTGTTGAATATCCGCAAGCAAAATACCATCGAGTCCAGGCGACTTATATGGTTTAAAACTGTTTATCGCCCACAGGATCTTTTTTCTGTTAATAATTTGGCCTATGGGGCTACTTGCTCTTTTACCTGATGTACTAGGTCCAGATGCGGAACAAACAGGAAAATGAGATTCCATCAGAAGTTCCAGCGATTCCGCACTATTAGTGGTTCATATCCCGGCCGTTGAAGATAACGTGGGATGGAAGGACCAGTTGCTAGTACTTTGCGTAGCCTATCTAGACATCTCTGAAGACTCCTGAATTTTGCCACAGTATAGTCTCCAAGAGCTATTCTTGGCACTTCTCAATTGATATTTGTAAATTTTGAAGACTTCCTTATAGGAGTCCCAGTCTACAGCAGATTTTGTTTTCCGTGCTGTTTTGAAGAGTCTTTTGCATTTACGACGTGTTTGTTGAATCTCCTTGGACCACCAGGGTTGCCGAGATTTGCCCCTAGGCCTGCTAAGGGGACTAGAGCCCAGTATCGCTTCATTAAAAGCGCTGGACAACTCGTCCACCAAGCCATCGAGCTCTTGCGCAGTTTTTGGAGGTTTTGGCACCGGAATTGGTAGTGAATTACCCAGAATAGTTCTAAAGGTATCCCAGTTGGTTTTCCTCCTGTTTCTGTAGATTGGACTTCAAGAGAAGTCAAGTCCATTTCAAATTGAAGATAACAATGATCAGAAAAGGAGTGGTCCTCCGACACTCTCCAGTTTAATAAACTAGTCGTCAGAAAGCTTGAGACAAGAGTAATATCCAACACTTCCTGTCTGTTACTAATTATAAAGGTCAGCTTATTGCCTATGTTACATACATGAAGGTTAGTAGTTAAAATGTAATCGAGGAGTAACTCACCTCGTTCATTTGTGTCCGTACTTCCCCAGATCTTGTCATGAGCATTTGCATCACTCCAAAGGATAACTCCTATCTTGCGCTTCTGAGCCTCCAAGATTAGCTCACCTAGAATGATTGGTGGAGTATTCACTTCATCATAAGCCAGGTAAGCTGATACTAGCTAGAGGTTTCGTTTATTGACCTCAATGCTGACCGCTGCTACATCTCCATTACTGAAATTTGATAACAGAAAACAGCTTATATTATTTTTAACGAGAATTCACGACCGAACCTTACCTTCTTTTTTCACGTGCATTAATCTATAATAGGGAGTCTTGAGCCCAAGTACACGACATCTGTCGCTTCTTTCCCAATTTTTAAAATTGCAGCTGATGCTGCCTTAGAGTGGTGAAGGTTGACTTGAAGAAAAATGTCTATTAAGACAATAAAACCACCACATCCGTAAATCAGAACGCCTGGGTATCAATTATGTTAGCATTATATGAGTTTTGAGATTTTTGTCGAACTTACGACGATAACGGAACTTGCTATGAAATTGAAGTGCTTTAGGCTGAGGATTTGTTTGTCAATTCTAATTCTTTTGTGAAATTTTCCTTTTGACATAGCTTAATAAATAAGTCAGAATAAACTGTATGCTTAATTATCAATTCATTCTTATCTATTTATAAATAAGGTATTGCATACGCCTAAAGTTAGGTCAGCAGACGCCACTGGTTATTTTAAAATTATGTTAGGATCTTTTGCCTAACAACTTCAACTTTTTCCCCTTAACATTTTTTTCGTACGCACTATACACAATCACCAAGTCGGAAAAAAGCGATCTTACCAATACTTCATTGAATTTCGTTCTGATATTCGTTAAAATGAAAAATTCGTCGATCGCATAAATCAATTAATTATTAGGTCGATGTGCATGTCCCCCTCAATAAGCACATTTATTCCAATTGATCGTTACAAGGTATACGCGAGATGCCCGAAATATAAAGAGTTAAAAGCCAGGTACACTATTAATATTACAAAGCACGGAGATTGGAACTTTGTGGCTTGGAGAACATTTTCCTCGCACGGCCAATATTTCCAATTAATGGACTAATCGACCAAAACATGAACAAGGAGATCAAGATGACCCTAATTAAACCAGAAAAGGAATTCAGAAGATATATTCCAAAATATTGAGGCAATTTGGAAAAACATTTGTGTCGCATTGTCAAACATTGGCAAAAATCGACTTCGCGATTTGTAAAAAAAATCATATGTCGATTTTTGGGTCTGTTTCTCGGGTTTCTTTCTGATTTTTGAATATTTCAAAATTTTCACGTTTTAAATTATAAATTAAACGCTTATTATTTATTTTACGTTTCTTTAATAAATTGTATTAAAATGGTTAAAGTGTATATAAACAATTGTGAGTGGGACGGACCACGAGCCTAGTTTGCCTAGACGTTAAACAGCTCCCTTATGGTTTCAGTTTAATTTGAATTGATTCTTGAAACTAGAGATTTTGAGATTTTTCAATTGACCTACATATTTCCAGGTTAAATTAACTTTTATTTTTCATTGGCATGGAAAAATGCTTTCGTTGTTTTTTAATCTAACATTGGTCGCATTCAGCTCTTGAAACATGTTGGCATCGGAAATCTATCGATGGAAAAATGACCATTGCCATGTAATTTTAACTGTATCATGAGCGTTCACACGCGATTTTACTTAACATGCTGCTAAGAGTTGGCGGAGCTGAATGAACCCGCAATTGTTACTGATTTTTTGATTTTTGCAGGATTATTCTAGAATTCAAATTTTATTCGAGATTTTCGGCAATATTCGAAATTTCTTGAGAATATCGAGATTATTCGAGCTTTTCGAGATTATTCGAGTCTGTTCCAATAATGTCAAGATTTTGAGTGTAATGTAATGTAGTAATCAGATTTTTAGTCTTACAGAGATTAGATTTCCTGATTAAAATAACGTTGAGTGGCTTATGTCATCAAAATAATGACCATTATTCAACCTTTTTGAGGTTATTCGAGGTTTTGCTCTACCTGCTTGATATTTTTCAAGATTATTCTAAGATTTTAAATTTATTCGAGTTTTTTGGGAATATTCCAAATTGTTTGTAAATATGGAGAGTATTTTAGAATTGTAGGATTATTTGACCACTTCGAGATTATTGGTAGAAATATTATTTGTGCATTGTGTACAGATAAGTTTGGAGGATGTTGCTATGATGACAGATAATATTTTTATATTTCATATTTTGCAGGGTTGCTTCGTATCGAGATTATTCGTTACTCTCGAGATTATTCAAGATTTGCGGGATTTGGCGATCAGATGTTTTTTTAATTTCCGAGATTATTGCATTTTGGTTTTTTGTTATTACAGAAAATTATTAAAATTCCAAAAGAAAATAAGTTAGAAACTCAAAGTTGTTGTTAGAAGAAAAATTTTGAAAACAAATTTTTGAACACTTGCAGTCGCTTTTGCTGCATTTAAACAGTGATTACATGTTTTTACTTGTGAGACGGTAGTATGATGAATGAAAATAAAACGAAAAATTTAGGCTGCATGAAAATTGATAGTTATGATAGAAATCATACTAATGACAGTACGCTCATCTTACTGTTTCCCACCTTTTACTACTTCCTCGCTAAACAAAGTTCTCGCTGAAATAACAGGGTTGAATTTAATCCTTGGAAGTTTCAATCTTGCAGGATCTCTAGTAAAACCGACAACTATTCTTCATCTTTTACGATAAACGGTTATAGTGTTGACAACTCTAATTCTATAGAGATGCTAGGTTTGATTGTCATCAAGAAGATCTCCTGGGGCGACCAAATTTATAAGGCAGCGGAGAGTACTTTCAAATCTTGGGAAATGTACGCCATTATCAATTCTATATTACTTCAACAGAACGAGTATAATTCGCATATTTGAGCAGGTGCCCCTAAACTCACCTACCTGCACTTGATCGGGCCCAAACGACCCCTCCCCCACCGATGGAATGTAGAAGCATTGTGTGTGATTTAAAGTATTTTAACTGAAAACTGTGCTCATCTGAACTCAATGCACTTATGCCTAGTTTATATAGGCTTTCAAGAACTCTAAGGCGCTCTAGGACACACTAATAAGTTCATAAAATTCTTTTTTTTACGAATTACCCAATTATGGAACGGACTGGGCTAGAGGGCCTTTCCCTTGACTTATAGAGCAAAAGAAGAATATTCGAAGGCTGAAATCTTAGAGAAATTCTCAAGATACATGCCGCCCGTTCCGTAGATAATATTCAATAATTGTCTAACACAATGATTTTGCTACGCAAATGTAGCTAGAAAGAATCGTTTTAGCTAGAGTATCGAATCATCTTAGTAACTATAATTAATTATCTATTTTTTAAATATTGCTAAGCGACATTTAAGAAAAATTCAAATTAATTTTAAATTTGCAATGACCTTTCTAATCAAATTTTATCGCAACATTTTTATTTTTTTTGTAACATTTTTAGTTAATTCCAGTTAAAACAATATGCTTTAACACATTTATGAAACAAATTTTTTTTAATTGATCCCCATAGATACAGTAAATCGAAAATAAAATTGAACATAGAATTGTTAATTAAAATGTTAGAATTAAATTTGACAGCCGCTAGAGGTCAAATTTCAAGACAATATCAATTAAAGTAACGAAGTATGTAGATTTTAATAAATTGAAAATTTCTTTAAAATTGAAACTTAAAAGCTTCATTTTACCCAGATAAACTCTTCATTGTGAATTGAACTACCTAACATTGACTATACCTCTAAATCTGCATTCATTTTTGTGATGATAGTGTGACCTTTTATAGCCTTCGGGGTACGAAGAGTTTAATGAAACAATTGAAAGGTTGAAAAGCCTGTGCTTCATATAATCTTATATGAACAACATTCAGGTGAGAGTAAGATGGACTTTAAACACTTCAGTTTATTTACGTTTCACTTTTTCGTCATTCGCTATTATTTTATACAAACAATTTTATTTCTTGTATATAGCTAATTCCTCAACAACATAATACTATATAGCGTCGGACAAACGAAGGTCATTGATTTTAATTTTGGCTGGATAATTTGAATGCGTAGTTTCTTTCAAGTATCAAAAATCTAATAAAAAATATTTTTATCTTGAAAGCTAAGTGAATTCCAGAATATTACCAACATCAAGATATTTTTACCAAAATTTTACTAAGTTTCCTGATCTGTTTGTGTGTGTATATAATGCGTTTTTTAAATCAAAACATATTATCAATGTCGACCACTTTTTTAAAACTTCCGGTGTCATTTGATTGATTGCTTACTGTACTTATATATAAAACTAAAAACCAATGTTTCTCTAAAACCAGACATAAAAAAATATTTCGCGGTACAACTCTATACACAGCCTGCCAAAAACAACAACAATCATGACTAAGCAATTTAAATTTATTGATTTGCCTTTTACATGTTGCCAACTCATTTCATTAATAAATGTTTGGCAGTTAATAAACAAAACAAAAACAAAAAAATCGTACGAAACGTAATAAAATATCGGCAACCAATCAAATGTCGCCTTATCGGTATTGGCCCCCAAAAATATCTTTTCTTTTTTTTTCTTTTTTTTAAATAAATCTTTGATTTTTAATTATACAACTTGAACTTTAGTTTAGATAAGAAAGCTTGTTGTCTGTCGTTGACCATTTTATTTTTAACTTGCGCGTTTGTAAGTGTGATGTAGTCAGCTAATTTGATTTATTTGTTGATACTATTTTTTGGAGAGTTTGTGGTTAACGTGAACATTCCAAATGTATGCATTTTTAGTGATCTCACGATAAAATGCGAAGTTATTTTTTTTCTAAACAGCTCTTTCGATCATTCGTTGATAAGATGATCGATTGTATTATATTATCATGATTGTTAATAATTGTTAATGTTTCCGCCTTGACATTGCGCACTAAATAAGCGTAATTTATTAATTTAAATAAAATTTTCGAGTGTTCCAGTTGAATTCAATTTTGATTATAGTTTTATAGTTTTTAATGTGGTCATAGTTTTGTTTAAGAATAAAATAAAAGAACCTTACAAATTAATTAATTGGTCAGCTATTTGTTGTGTGATAAGATAATTGAATAATTATTATTTTCGGTTCTCTCGGTCTAATAATTTATGTATGCATATGTGTATATGTGTTTGTCTTGCTTTGTACACATTTACATCATTAAACAATAAATACAAATGAATGGGGGTATGCACACAAATATTTAACGATTAAATCGAATGAGTCATTTTACTATCAAAGTAACAAGGTTAGACATATTCGCCTGTGTTTATACTTATAAAAATGTAAATTTGGGCGCAACGCAATTGTTGACGGCTAAAAATTATTTGATCAGTAATGGTTGATAAGTACTCGGCCAAAATGTTACTTTGCAAATGATAATGTTAAGCATTGCCTCAAAATACCCAAATAACGTCGACCGGTATTGTAAACTAACAAATCCAATTTTTGACAAAACAGTAAAACTTGTTAAAACCAGAATCTTAATTCGGATTAATTTTTTAAATCTGGGTAGTCATTTTGTGGTGCTATATCACACCTTTATATCACTAGTGGAGACTTTTTTTGTGTGATATAAAAAAATTTAGAAAGTCTACAAACACAACCCTGCAAAATGAATTTTAAGGGGAAAATGATGAATCAAAGTGATAAGTTGACGTTTCCACATAACCTCAAATGACATTATATGAACATTTTATACGAAGTGCTATTTGTGTGGCGATAAAGTAATACTTTAATGCAAAGGTGTTTATTATATACATAAAATGTTAAAAATATAATAATCAGTCCTTTGTCAATCATCAATTATATTTTGCACTTGGTTTCATGATAATTTTCATTCATTTTTTTAAAACCCCAATTTAGTTGTTTTCCATCAAACTATTTGGAGTTTGATCAAAAACAACTAAATTAAAGTTTTAAAAAAATGAATGAAAATTATCATGAAACCAAGTGCAAAATAAAATTGTCGATTGAAAAAAGACCAATTAATATATTTTTAACATAACATAACTAGAAAAGCCTTTGGTTTGTTAGAATTTGATGTTTAAACATTGACCAATATTTGCATTTTGTGGGGTTATGTCAGATGGTTTATGTTGATTTTTGTTTAAGAATTTTTTTTTGTCCTTTGATTTTTTGAGCTCCCGATGAAATTTGTTATTCTAGGCAACTAGAATGTTATTTTTAACAAATAATTTACTACACAAAATTAAAATAATTGTTGATTTTTGCATTTCAAAAATCTTGTAAATTTATCAATAACCCATTAATTTTATTTCAAAAATATATAAATGATCATTTTGTTAATAAATATCATTCATTTATATTTCGCGTCAATGTAAATTTCATTCATTTTTGGGTATTTCTATTAGAGCATTTGTTAACTAAACTCCATATAAAACAAATGTAAACAAAAAAATAATTTTTTTTTGTTCCACTTGTAAAAGTAAGACGGAAGAAGTTGTGGTCTTTTTCATTTAAATCATTATGCGACGTGACGATATTCATCCATGACAACACCATAGTTAGCTACGACAATTTATTTTTCGCACAGTATCGCCAAATGTAATATATTACCACAAAATGACAACACTGCAAAATGAATTTTAAGGGGAAAACAATGAATCAAAGTGATGATTTGACACGTAACCTCAATTGTTGATTTTTATATTACTATGTAATAAAAAATCAACAATTATTTCAGTTTTGTGTATTAAATTGTATGTTAAAAGAACCATTCTAGTAGCCTAGAATAACAAATTTCACAAAAACAATCATCCTCCTAACAGAAACGGACAAAAAATAAGCAATTCTTAAACGAAAATCAACATAAACCATCTGACATAACCTCACAAAATGCAAATAATGGTCGGTGTTTAAACATGAAATTCTAATATACCAAAGGGTTTTCTAGTTATGTTACCTTAAAAATATAATAATTAGTCTTTTGTTAATCAACAATTTTGGTTTACAGTTCGTATCACAGTAATTTTCATTCATTTTTTAAAAACTTTAATTTAGTTGCTTTCGATCAAACTCAATGTAGTTTGATATAAAAAAATTAATTTAAAATTTTAAAAAAATTAATGAAAATTACCATGATTTGAAATGCAAAACAAAATTGTTTGTTAACAAAAGACTAATTATTACATTTTTAAGTTAACATAACTAGAAAATCCTTTGATTTATTAGAATTTCATGTTTAAACACCGACCATTATTTGCATTTTGTGAGGTTATGTCAGATGGTTTATGTTGATTTTCGTTTAAGAATTGCTTAGTTTTTGTCCATTTCTATTAGGAGGATGATTGTTTTTGTGAAATTTGTTATTCTAGGCTACTAGAATGGTTCTTTTAACATACAATTTACTATACAAAACTAAAATAATTGTTGATTTTTATATTTCGTTTTCCTGTAAATTAAACAATAATCCATTAATTTTATTTCAATAATATATAAATGATTATTTTGTTAATAAATATCATTTATTTATCATTCGCGTCAATGTAAATTTCATTCATTTTTTGAAATTTTGATTAGAGGTGTTTTTAACCAAACTCAATAGAAAAAAAATTTAAACTACAAAATAAACAATTTTTTCCACTTGTAGAAGTAAGACGCAAGATTTTGTGGTCATTTTCATTCAAATCAATATACGACGTGACGTTGTTCATCCAAGATGGGACCGCAGTAAGCTACGACAAATGTCAGTTTATCACAGTTTTATCACCAAATGTGATATAGCACCACAAAATGACCACCCTGATCTCGTTTTAAGAACTAGCTTTATGCTTAAATGTTTGCCATAGAAATATTCTTAGAACTGTTATAAAGCATTATAAGAGCAAAAAGTGGCTGTCTTAGAGTTTTTTTTTATTAGGCCCTATAACAATTATATTTTTACTTTTTTTGTAAACGGAATCACCAAATTAACGGCCAATCCAGCCATCTTAATCAACTTTCAAATCAATCCTTTAATAATTTCCCAACCGATTAACTCACACTCCAATGCCAGCTAACTAAATCCTAATTCTCAATCCCAAAATTAGCTCGATTCGAAAGCTACATGCGTGTATGAACTCAATTCAATCTAGCTTCACACTAAACCCTAAACTCGACCTCAAAATAATACCTACCCGAACTTGTCCCTCCAATCCAACTCAATTTCAAACCCTACTCACCATCATACTATAATAGTAACGTAAAATCATTATGGCATACGTACCGTCGTTCCATCATAACCTTAAACAATCATTCCATCATACCTTTATCCCATTATACCATCATACCATCATGAGACTATACAATTAAACCATCACACAAATATGTTTTTTTTTTTTATTTTTTTTTATTTTTTTAAAACATCTTTATTGATATGGCTACTACAATCTTAAACATTATTAATTCATTAGTAAGGTTGACATTAGTACTTATGAGATAAACATAAATTGTGTGGGTCTGCTGGACCAGTATCCAGTTCCCTTGAGATATAATATTCATACGGTTAGCTCATGTGGTTTGATTCGTTTGAGCCGCAATACTTCGTTTGTACTGTCCAGTAGTTGTACGGCCTCGACGTTGGTGTGGTTAAGAAGCCTCTTCTCATGTTTAATGGCACATTCGCGGATGACGTCGTCTATCAATTGTATTTTTAGATCATTGTGTATTTCGCTGTTAGTCACAAATCGGTAAGCGTTGGTGACCATTCGAAGAAATTTATTTTGGCTACGTTGTATAATATCTCTATTGGATTTATGAGTACAACCCCATAGCTGCGCACCATACATCCATATTGGTTTGAAGATAGTCTGGTAGACTAGTCTTTTGCAATACAGGTTCATTTTGGAATGATGCCCAATTAACCAGTACATTTGACGTTGTTTTAATCGTATCTGTTCAGCTTTTAGTCTCACATGATGTTTCCAGTTGAGCCTTGAATCTAAATGCAGACCAAGGTATTTAGCCGATTCAGCCTGCGGCACTTGCACCCCATTGAGGTATATGTGTAGACTGTTATTTTTGTGTCGGAGCGTAAATGTCACATTGGTTGATTTGAGCTCATTAAGCACTATTTTCCAGTCAATTGTCCATTTAATAACGTTGTTCATTGCTCGTTGAAGATTTTCCACTACCCTTGGTTGTGATTCGTCTACTGACATAATTACAGTGTCGTCAGCGAACGTGCCGATGAATGTTTTATTCGTCGTAGGTATGTCCGCAGTGTAGATAAGGTAGAGGAGGGGTCCCAATACGCTTCTCTGCGGAACTCCCGCTAGCGTTGGATAAAAGTCAGAACATGTTTCTTCATGGATGACTCTGAATTGGCGATCAGAGAGGTATGATTCAAGCAGCTGGCAATAGTTTTGTGGTAGCATTTTGTTCATCTTGAATGTCAATCCCTCGTGCCAAACCCTATCAAAGGCCTGAGATACATCCAGAAATACGGCGGGGCAATATTTCTTTTCTTCTAACGCTTGCTCTATTACCGTAGTTATTCGATGGACTTGATCTATTGTGGAGTGGTTATTCCTGAATCCAAATTGAAAATCAGGAACGTTTACCATTGGCTTTAGACGTTTTAGTAGTAGTTTTTCAAACAGCTTTGATAAAGTCGGAAGCAGTGAAATTGGTCTGTATGATGTTACTTCTTCGTCTGGTTTACCTGGTTTCTTCAACATCATTATTTGGGCCGTTTTGAAGCATTTGGGTACATACTTCAACCTCATAAAGGCATTAAATAAGTATGTGATCATGATGATTGCTTTTCGTGGAAGTTCCTTGAATAGACCCGGTGATATTTCATCAATTCCTGGTGCCTTTTTTTGACTAAGACTTTTGTCGATTTCTTCAGCAATTTCCATTGGCGTGACCCTTTTAAAATCCTGATTTGGTTGCTAGACAGGTGTTACGTCAACGTTGGATTGAATGTCATGGGGTTGAAACACTGTTGCTAGGTTGAGCAAAGAGTTCCGCTTTTTCTTTGTCATGTCGAACCCAATTGCCTTGAGCATTTTTTATAGGTGGTACTCGAACTACAGGTCGTTTAAATTTTCTGGTTGCTTTCCATAACGAGTAGTCCTTATCCATTTCTGGACCTAGCCCGCTTAAATAGTTGTCGAAGCAATCCTGTTTGAAGCTTTTGATTAGCCTATTGACTTTGTTACTTATTCGATTGAAGGTGGTTTTGTCAGCGGGATTTCTGGTGAGATGCCATTTTCTCCTTGCCTTTCTCCTTTCCTTGATTTGTTCCCTGATTTCAGCAGGGTATTTGACTTCAATCTCCGCTTTGCCCTTTAATTCTGGAGTAGCTAGACTGGCGGCCATATGAGTGTATTCAATGTAATTGTTTGTTTGTTGTTCCAATTCTTCATTACTTTTAATACTAACTTTTAACACAAATATGTGATCGTACCATACTGATATCGAACCATGCCTCCGTCACACCATGATGTATCTATACCATCACCATAGCATCATATCGTCCTAGTATCATATCGTCCTATAATCATACCAACGCACCATCGTACCATCATACCGTCATATAATTATACCATCATACCGTCAGATCATAATGTCATCATATCGTCCAACTGTCATACCATCATACCCTCATACTATCACACCATCATCCTAGAATAAATACCATCATTCATATTCACACTGCATTATTATTTTGACATTTGTTTGTGGTGAATAAAATACATTCATTCGAGTGAAATATATAAAAGATAAAAGTCGTGTTTTATAATTTCAACAGGTTATGGGCCCAGAATCCTTTAGATTCTGCGGCATCCGGCTAAATAAATAATCAATTATAGTTTAAATTTGTGCAAAAGGATAAAATAATTAATTTGTGAACTGTATATCGTGAAAATCGTTCTTGAATTCTTAAGACAGAGGATACAGAATGTCAAAGCTGGATGGTAATTTGGAAAAGCTGAAAGGCAGCGAAAACTTTGATTCCTGGTCATTTGCTATGAAACATTTCCTGGCATTGCACAAGTTGAAGAATTGTATTGTAAAGAATGATACATCAACCGAAGAAAATCCCATTGCTGTTGAAGACAAAGAGGAAAAACTTGATCAGGCTTTGTCATATTTAGTGTTGAATGTTGAAAAATCGCTCTGGTGAAGAAATGTGAAACACTAATTGTCGCCTGGAATACATTGCGTGCAGCATGTAAAGACAAGGGAGCACAACATTGTGTTGGTTTATTGCATAAATTTGTATCAATTAGACTGGAAAATCATGATTCAATGCAGTCGTAAATTGACGAACTATTGCATATAAAAAGCAAGTTAGAGGATTTGGATTTCAGTTGGTGACAAATGGTTGACTGGAATCATGTTATTGGGTTTACCAGAAGAATTCATTCACTCTAGGTTTGGCTGGTGGTAAAATGGAGTGGACACCGGATCAATTGCGGTTAAAATTATTGGATTTAAATTATAGTGGAGCTGTGAACCAAAGTGCATTTCTGAGTAAAAACAAAAATTGTTTTCAGACGAAAAAGAAACAACAAAAAGGTTTTTTCCCTTTCAAATGCAATAAGTGCAATGAAAAAGGCCATAAGCCAGCCGTATGTCGAACAGTGAGGGATAATGCAAGTGATGTTAATGACAGATGAGCAAAACGAATCATTATTGCAAGAGGAAATGAGTACGACAATGTCAGATGTATAAGCTATATCGAGTGATGACAGCTATACGTCAGTTATTGGTCCTAATGATCCAGATTACGATCCAGATGAGTCAATAACACCATCCAGTGAAGTTCGCCGTTCATCAAGAACACCAGAACCAAATCCAAAATGTGTTGCTGAACTAACATGCAAAACAATGATCAACAATCAAGCAGATGATCCAGTCTCGGTTAATCAAGCAATGTCGAGACATGATGCAGTAAATTGGAAAAATGCAATGCAGGATGAAATAAATTCATTAATGGAAAATGAAACGTGGTTATTGGTCGATTTACCGTCAGGCAGAAAGGCTTTAAAATCGACATGGATTTTTAAAACGAAAACAGATTCTGATGGTAATATTGTGAGACACAAAGCGAGATAGGTTGCTAAGGGTTGTTCTCAGATTTATGGTCTGGATTATGAAGAGACATATTCACCTGTAGTAAGGTATACATCGATTAGAGTATTGATGGCTATTGCTGTGAAACACAAGTTGAAGGTTCATCAGATGGATGCTGTTACTGCCTTTCTTCAGGGTGAACTTCATGATGAAATTTATATGCAGCAACCTGAAAAATATCCATCATTATATAACCAAGCAAATGTGCAGCAAGCAAGGCACAGAGCACTCAAGTCATTTGGTCTTGAGAAATCAAAAATGGACCCGTGTATTTACTTCATCAAAGGTAATCACTTAATTTTGGCCATTTATGTTGATGATATACTTATTTTTTGGAAGGACGAAGCTCAATTGAAGAAAATAAAAGGGGCTTTGAGTACAGCGTTCAAGATGAAAGACATGGGACCGGCTAAAGAATATGTTGGCATTCGCATAACTCAAGGCGAAGATAAAATTCAATTGGATCAATCTGCTTATGCTGAGGAAATATTGAAACGTTTTGGCATGCAAGAATGCAAACCGATTTCGACACCGGCGGATCCAAATCAAAAATTGTCATTAAATATGCCGATGAGTAAAATTTATGGCGAGGAAGTCAAAAATGTGCCATATCAGGAGGCTGTGGGCTCATTGCTCTATTTAGTTCAAGGTACTCGTCCAGATTTTGCATTTGCGGTTAATGATGTCAGCTGATTTAATACGAATCATAGTTTGGCTCATTGGAAGGCAGTCAAAAGAATTTTTCGATATTTAAAGGGCACTATCGATTACAAGTTAACATTCACAAACGAAAGTGATAGTGAATTGGTTGGTTATTCAGATTCGGACGGGGGATCCGACATCGATAAACGGTGATCGTGCACAGGCTATGTATTTAAGATGTGCAATGGGGCAATAACGTGGAGTAGCAAAAGACAACCAACGGTTGCTTTATCAAGCATAGAGGCCGAATATATGGCATTGGCTTCGACGGTCCAGGAAGTAATTTGGTTGAAACAATTTAGTTCAGATTTTCTTGATGAAATCAATACTGCGACAACGATTTTCTGTGACAACCAGGGAGCAATTAAATTAGACGAATCAGATGGGTTCAGACAACGTTCTAAGCATATCGATATCAAGTATCATTTTTTACGTGAAAAAGTTAAGGACTCAACCATTAACATCAAGTATATTTCGACTGACGAAATGGTTGCTGATGGTTTAACGAAGGCAATCACCAAAGACAAGCAAGTTTTTTGCAATAAACTCATGAATTTGC
This sequence comes from Tipula vernalis, assembly GCA_958295665.1. Taxonomy (NCBI): domain Eukaryota; kingdom Metazoa; phylum Arthropoda; class Insecta; order Diptera; family Tipulidae; genus Tipula; species Tipula vernalis. The sequence goes on along the minus strand of OY282558.1, from coordinate 129,614,064 downwards.
AATAAGATGTGATTGATCTAATTTAGATAAATCAAGTAAAATCTGTTTATTTTTCTTAAAGTTTAATTTACTGGATATTGTTAAATTAATGTAATATTTTTTATTGGTTAACATTTAAAATTTCTTTAAGATTTGAATTAATGATAGATTGTTAAAATAATCTGAATAGTTTTTGAATTTGAGAATTTTAAAGTGAGGGTGTTAAAAAAACAACAACTCTTATAATTCATTCTGATGTAATAGCAGGCAACTCTGCATTATTATTTTGACATTTGTTTGTGGTGAATAAAATACATTCATTCGAGTGAAATATATAAAAGATAAAAGTCGTGTTTTATAATTTTAACAAGATCCGTCAAAAAATTAGTGGACACGACTGAATATAATTCATACCATCACACATCATTAAATAATATCAATGGATCATACCACTATATAATCATAACATCACACAAACTTACCATCATATTGTATATACCATCTAACCACGATACCATCGTACCGTCGTACCATCATACCATCATACCATCAAACCATTATACCATCGTACCATCATTCCATCATATCGTCAGACCATCATACAATACCTTCATAACATCATACCATCTTTATCATAACTGTTTGAGAAATAGGAAAGTTCCATCATGCTTGGCCATATTCCAGTACTTCACCTAACAAAAAATTTAAGAAGTCAATTTCCAACAGACATGTCAAATTTCATCATAATCGGATGAGAAAACGGCAAGTTTATTCATATTTATCCAAAAATCATTTTAAAATCCAATATTCATAGCGGATGTCAAATTTCACTAAAATCCGTTAAGAAAAAGATTAGTTATTTTCCATCCTAATTGGCCGTTCATAAAATTTTCTGAAGGTTCAATTTAAAATGTAAAAGACCTCTGTTAAGTCGTAAACAATATTTGTGTACAATTTAGTTCAAATCGGTCAAGGCGTGTGGATTTGTTTAAATATCATACACATGTGCTGATCATACACATACATACAAACACTCACTAATTCAACCAGCAAACGGCCCCCATCTCAACCCTCAACTCAACCGCAAACTCTCCTTCAATTCAATCCTCAAACCAGCATATATAAAAAATTGGCCAACAGCTCATTATAGCTTAATCCAACCCCAACTCAACTCCAACTCAACTTCAATTCAACCCACAAATTGACCCCTAACTTTACCTTCAACTCAACCCAAACACAATGCCCAACTCATTATTCAAACCAGCATACATAAGAAATGTATCTATAACCAGGTGTTTTGGGTCAATTCGTATGGGTGGTAGCTTTTAAAGTCTCCGCCTTGACCATAGAAACAGATTGGCGAGAAAAATTCTAAATCAGACAAGCCATTCTCGAGATACCATGGCTACAGCCATCCAGACATCCAGACATCAAGACGTTCAGACAGATGGACGGACATTTTTGTTTTTGTTTTTTCATACTCAGGGGCTCCCAAAACGTCGAGAAAAGTGGTTTTGGACCAACGAAATTTTTTGTCATTTTTGACAGGATTTTAATACTTTGGTCTTTTTAGACCGACGTAATTGTACCGTTTAAATGAAGTTGCAATAGTCAAGCTGCATCACAATACTCAGCACCTTCGTATAATACTCCAGGCCAATCGGAAAGAGTATCACAGCCACTAGGATTTCTTCGAGCAGCGTATCAAGATAGTTTTACTCAAAAAGCACAGACTTTCCGAACTAAGTTGTGACCATAAGCAACTGGCGAGAATTGTAAAATGGTTCCAGACAAAATAGGAAAATTGTTTGTTCCTGCTCTCTTTAATACCTCCGTGTCCACAATTATGGATAAATTCCAGGAAACAAATCGCCTGATAAGAAAACCAAAAAAAAAAAATCAAGAAGACAGGATGTGGCAGCCTTCCCGAGTCAAGAAAAAGGAGGTCGGCAATTTCTTCAGGAACGATTACCTAAGTTGAGGAATTCTACAGAAGTATGGATCGTGATGCTAATGGAGAGCAGATTTAAAAGTAGAAGCTACTTGTTCTGTGCAATTTAACTTAGGCATATCACAATATTATGGCAAAAAATCCAACTCAAAAGATTGAATTCCCTAAACTTGCAAAACTAAAATTTGTTACGTCCAGTTATTAGAAAAATTTTACGATGAGATCAAAAATATTCTGGGAAAATTTGACGTGTAACTGCTGACTGATCAATAGTTTCCTAAAACTACTAAAATAAGCTGAAGTGGTTGATAATGTAACATGCAGTTGTTGGGAGCTTGATTATAATAAGTACAAATTGTAAAATATTATGTAAGTCTTTAAATGCAGCATGTGAAATGAGCATACTTTCCGATGCAGTAATATCGTAAGAGCAGAGACATGATGTAGTAGCTGTATATTTATTTCCAATTAAATTTATCAATTTTCACAGAGATAATGAGTTAGAATATCCAGCTCCAAACAACATTTATTATTTTTTCGGATGGAGCAATATCGCAGTTTAAGAACTGGAAAAACTTTGGCAATATAAACTTCCATCAACACGATTTCAATATTGACTGTGAAAGGAACTACTTTGCCACAAGCCACGGTAAGAGGACAGCTAGAATATATTCCTTGAGAAGTGTTGACGAGAGCCTTTTTAATACTGCAGATGGATTTTTTTAATGGTGTAAAGATAAAAATCAAACATCGTTTACCTATTGCCTAAACATGATGCCCATTGGCCAAGAATAAGTTATCGTTGAAATTCATATCCAGTTCACTGAACACAGTTTTATCCGAAGAAACTTGGCTCGTTGTCCCTGAGTCTATCCGACGTGTCTGCTTGTAAATACAAAACAGAAGAGGCGAACGTTTTCACCAAATTGTTACGATTGTGTTATAAAAGGCCAATAAATAAAAGGGCCCAGATGTTTCAAATGCCAGGAATTTAGCAACTGCTCCAAACTGGACGAAAAAATTAGCTGGAAGCGTAATTTGTGCGATTATTCAAGATGAAACTAAGGTCTAAGCCAGAGATTTGAAAAAAGTGAATGTGTTCCGTTGGTGGATAGTGGAAGCGATATTAATCTGATGGCTATCAATAAATATCTCGCGATTAGTGACGATCCATCAAATACCAAGCGAACTTTGGTTGTAGTACTGCTTATTTTCACTATGGTATAACGAGGCAGGTAAAAGCATTTATTACCAGTCATTAGGATGTCCCTTTCAGTTATTTGTTCCATATGCTTTAAATCAAGGTATTCAGCCATAAACCTTTTGTATTCAATGCTAAGTTCTTTGTTCATTTTATTTTGAATGGAATTTTTACAATAAAACAGCCTGTGGAATCTCTCTGCACGCTTAATAAGATGTGATTTTATATTTCATTTTCTCCTGGATTCATTTTTTTTGTAGTTGGTGGTCCTCAATTTCCCAAAACCTTTCAAGAACTTCGTCTAATTTAATTTCTAAATTTAATGAAATATGTTGTACTGATGTAGTATTTGACAAACTACTAGTTTGCTCCCCGGCTCGTAATACGTTAAAAAATACATCAGGACCTAACAATGGACAGATCACACAGTGGACAGGTGGTTGCTGTTAAAACGTTTGTACTAGTGATTGCACTATTGGTTTTTACGATCTTTTTTGATAATGTTTCTGCACGCTCCAATGCGTTGCTATAGTCGTTGAGAAATGCTGTAAATTTTGCCATTAATGGTTGGTGACTGTTTCTCACTTGCTTTCAATGCCCAATCCTATCTTGCCACTTCATCGCTTGATTTCCTTTGAAGAATCAAATTTGACATGATACGGTCTTTGTCCCATGTGCTTTCATAGTTAGCATCCGATATTGACACGTATTTTACTATATTCGCTGCCTCTCCGCCTAAGAGCCCCCTTAAATATTTAAATTTATGCACCTTTGATAACGACTCGTTATTATGGATCGTCGCTTCAAAAAGATCCTGAAATGAAGGAAAGTCCGCATATTACCCTTAAAATGGCTAAATTGAAATTTTCGGTAGTTTAATCTCGTTTCGTCCCTAATTTAACGCAAGACTTCTGTCCTGCAACGTGTTGAAATATTCTTGTTGCTGCTGAACAAATGTTTGCATGATGGAACTAAAGTGCTGATGTAAATCGTTAAACATGTTGTTTCTCTTGTTCGATTCCGTTCGAAATTTCACCTTTAACATTATATATCATTCTTCAGCTTCTCCGAGTTCTGAAGGTTGCCTCGGATAAGCAGTAAGACAATCCTCAACGTCCTTGAATTCGCTAAAAGTTTTCTCTAATGGTTCTAACCGGATGCAAATATTCTCAGCAATAGTGTCATTATTTATGTTTGCACCATAAACCTCGAGTCGTGTGATAGTTCCTTTGATATTCAGGGCTTCAATTGCCCTTCGATCTGCTTCAGTCATATTCCACTAATTTTTATTCTCTATCTTTATTTCACTCTCACACTATACGCAACAATAAGTTCCGTCAGTTTCGCGTAAAAGAATTGGGATAAAAAGAAACCGTTCAATCGCAAAATGAATGTAATACTCGCGAATCAAATCTTTTTAGAATTATGTCTATTTGGCTAGCAACGCCCTTTGAGATACCCAAATTATTGAAAATGTCCAATATGTTCCCAAATGGTTGAATATGTCCAATATGGTTTCCCAATTTGTCGCAATGTGGTGTTTTTTGTACAAACTCTTAAGTCGCTGGATCAGATGTTGAATAAAAACACCGTAGCACCAAAATGAAACCAATTGATTTATTTTTAATTAAATTCAAAATTCAAAATCTGGATAACAATAATAATTTATACTTTAGTTTTAAAATTCAATAACTTTTTTTAAATCGCTTTCTTTTTAATCACTTGTATTGCTTGTATGATCGCCTGTTCCAGAATGTCTAATTTTTTGTATATTCATCGTCAACTAGTTTTGTCTCGGGAAAATCACTTTGCAAACTCGTTTTGTTGTCAGCCACTGAGCACTGGTTTAACTGTTTCCGATAACATTGCATGCAAAAGTAGGGCTCTTGCAAAAAGATTTTGAAAATTATTAAATCGACGAATTTCGCTGGGATCATTCGCGAAAATATGTATGTATGTATATAAACGTCTACGCCATTGAAAAGCAAAAATGCCATTTTAGACGAACTCCTTGTTTTTGCGCACTAGACTAGTTGCAGAAATTGCAATTGGATTTCATGATTTTTGAAGCACCATAACCATACCAGCATACCACTTGTAGTACTACTTGATCCACGAGTTGCCGTGTCAAGTAATGATCAATATGTTAAACTTCGAGAATTGATTGCGCCATCTTCTAACTGCGATGCATACTGTAATGCTGGGCCCGGCCGCCCAATTGTATCACACACATAAGTTTCTAACAGAAGATTATTTTAGAAATAATCGAGCGATGGCAGGCCTTAGATTCGGAAGGTTAAAGTTTTTTCGTATGCATTTAAATGGCCACGTTTATAGACCTAAAAGCAATTGATGAATCTCTAATCCAAAAAGGAGTTACGTGAGCAAAGCTTCCAAATCCTGTTTTTAGCGGCTGTTAACGTATTTTGCTTTTACATACAACTGTACACGGGACTACCTCCTCTTTAACTTCAACTCGCTCACGATTCTTTTGTAGTTAATCTTTGAGTTGGATAAAGCTTGCACCAAATCTATTCTATTACCTCGTAAAGCCTAAAGAATTGAGCTATTTTTCGGCTTACAAACCATTATGACATATCGTTGCTTGGAGCAATAATTTGAAGTTTTGTTGAAGGTTTCGTCATTGAATGAGGGGGTAATAAAATCTCTTGCTGACCTCCTTCAGCTGTTTTCTTTTGATGTGACTTTTAAACAGCTCTGCCAGGAGAAATGCCTTACCTAGCGGGCTAAACTAGTAGGTTCAACTTTTCGTTTGTTGTTGAATTGTGTAGATTTTTTGTTGATGCCATCGAACGAAAAATCGATCAGTTATTGGATTCGGGTTTCTAAAGTTAGCCTAAAGTCGTCTCAACAATGGGTCATGTGATAACACTTTTATCATACATAAACAGAGCAAAGTACATCGACATATAACATGATGCAAACATTTTGGGAAATTCAAAACGATTTTTTGATATAAATTAGGAAATTAGACCAGATGCTCATATTTACCTCCGCACGATCAATACTTGAAAATTGTTACATGCTTATTTCTCGTTGAGGTTTATTTAATTTAAATCTGTGCAACATTTTTCAACCAAACATTTTGGCAAATAACAAAATTAACTTAATACCGTCGATTATTCCAAAAGATTTTGCAACAAAATTACGCAAATTTGTTTCAATTTAACAAACTCTGGGGGAGACAACAAAGGATGAATATAATAATAGCATTTAAATTTCCCAACTACTTGTTACCTCATCTAACAACCGAATATGTATATGTATATGTATAACATCTCAAATAAATAGTAAAAAAAGAAACGATTTGTTCTGAAATCCAAAGAATCAAAACCAAAAAATAAAAAATCCAAACATCCTTTTTTCCAAATGAATACATTTTAAAATGATTCAGCCAGAGAGAAAGGCTAAGTTTTTTGTGTTTCACAAAAAAAGTTTATTGTAGACTATAAGACATGACATTTTCGATTTTATTCTACCAAATTTTGATAAATTCTCTAAATGAATAAATCGGACCTTTTCTCTATACCAAAACATGATAATCGATGCACGGACCCAGGTATGGATATTTGTATGTACATTGTACGTATTTTCCCATAACAGATTATAAAAATCTGTAAGGTATTCTGATTTCGTAGAAAATATCTGTACAAAACAGACGGAATCTTTTATTCACCCCAACCCTTATAATATAAGATAGACGTATAGAATTTACGTGATTAAATTAATTTATTATTCTTGAAAAATAATTTAATAGGAAAATCAATTCTAAAATACAAAAAAAGGGTTTCCAATTTTTCATGATTTATAAGGTTAAATTATTGTTTTAATAAATATTTCATTTGATTGATTTAATTTAATCGTTTTAAGGTAGATTTCGATATATTCAAGTGGGAGGTGGTATATATGATTCCAAATTACCATTGATGTATACGTAATCGATCAATTGTGCTTTTCAATAAAACTAACACGAACAAAAATTAGATACGTTCCGATATGATATCAACCAAGATGAATCTGTTTAGATTTTCCAATAATTTGTATAGCTAAAAAACGAATATGAGAGACAACAACAACAACAACAACAAAAAATTGATCAAAAATTGAAAATTGGATAAAGATTATTATTAAAGTTTCGAGATTCTTCTTTATGCTTTTTTTTTAGTTGGTATACGTTTTCAATTTGAATGAAAAATTTATAACGTGATTCGCAAAAATATGAAAAAGCTCGAAATGGAATTTGACAATTTTCTTCGATTTTTCAATTTTCGATTTAAGTTTATTTTCTACTTAATATTTTTCCCAACTATGTATATGGTTGTTCTGCATCAATCGATCGACTTCCTGATTTTTGTATCTTATTGGAAATAATTTGCAATATAGCAAACGTATATAGTTGTTGCTCAAATATTATTTATACATTTCAAAGTTTTCGTTTGGATGAATTTGAATTTTTGTTAAATTATTTTAATCGAAATTGAAAGGAATTGTTTTTTTTGTTTGAGTGTGTACAAAGCTATTAATTATCTTTGGAATTAGTTTTTGTATTTGTAGAAATCAGAACTATTAACGAAACACAGTAACCAAGATCAACTGGACCACGATTTTGAACAAAAACTGGTACAGCCGGCAAAACCCGTTAAATTAAGATTATGGACAGAGGGTTGAGAGCGGATAAAAATGCGGGTTAGCACAACAATTATAGGTCCCGAAACCTGTATCTTTAGAGGTATCAAGCACCGCAATCGGAGCACAATTGCCAATTTTCGAATTTTTTGGCTCAAAATTTGATGATTTTCAGAAAAATCGAATTTTTTATGAAATGTATGGAAACAATTAAGCAACCTAAATGCGCGTTGGCACAACAATTACACACAGAAAGAAATAAACTTGCTTATAGTAAAAAACGCATTTCTTAATACAAGTATTATCCAAAATTTAAATATAAATCAGTTTTTGCTTAAATCAATCGTGAAAATTATTGAATTAAATGTATTTTTCTTAAAATCTGATTTTGTAACATTTGTTAAATTAAGAATACGATATTTAAATCAAGCAATTCAATGATTTATTAATACAATCAAAAACTGACTAAATTCAAGAAAAACTTTTTACAACTCACTTTTTAAAAAATATCGAAAACTTTAGAAATAATGTGGATAATAACTCATATAAAGAAAGCTTTGGCTTAAATAATGAATTTTATTTTTTGAAATGCACACTCATTCAAAAAAATTTTGGTAATTGAATGAAGCGAAATTGTCGCTGAAAACGACACAATACTACATTGAATTAAAAAATTGCTTGTTAATATTCAGCAATTCTGTTTAGTATTACATTTTGCTGTTTTGGAATTTGAATTCAACCTAAACTCGTGGATATATACGACTATACTTGGATATCTGTACCACAGAAAGTATAAAGAAAAACACAATTTGTCTTTTCCCTAGAAAAGAAAATACAGTGAAATCTCCTTATAACGAATACCAATTTAACGAAATTGAAATTACTCAACGAATTTTTATTCGCCAAAATGTGAATTTTTTATGTGGAAATATGCTATGGATAACCAAATAAATTATAAGAAATTAAAATAAAAAAACTTTACATAAATACATAACTAAATAATATAAATAAATTCAGTTTTTCGGTCCAGCCATTTAGTTAATGTGCCATTCAAGTACCTAAAATGAATGTATCTCAAGTGAAACTTGAGATATAATGGTTTCATGAAAATCTTTAGGGGTACGGTGATGAAAATTAAGGAAGTTTTCTTCATTTTTTGTGGATTGACTAGAAATGATAAAAAAAAACCGAAGGTTTTAGCGAGCTAAACAACGAAAACATTGAAAATGTTAACCGCGAACAAATAAAACCAATTTTAAAGTTAGTATAATTTTTTATTTATTTTCATTTTTGATACTTTAATCACCGCAAGTATAGGGTCATGATAACTAAAATTACTAACATATTTCATATAATCCACTCCCTCACAATTTCTTGAGAACATTAAATCGATACACGTATTATTCTTTGTTGTCGATAAAGATTTTGTATAACAAAGATCAATCTCCAAGTAATTTTTCATGAAATTCACAAACTCTTCGTTTTCTTTCTTTTTAATATCTAAATTAAAATCACCTGCCACTATCATAGGCAAATCGGTCAAATTAAATCGTATGATATCCGGAAACACTTCTCTGAACTTTCTTGTATATGCTCCCAAATTCATTGCAAGAAATGCTCGAATATCTGCCATACAAGTATTTGGGCTCAAATACACAGATACCATAATACACCTTTGGCCACGAATTACGACTTCTACTGCACATATATCTCCAATTTCAGGCATAGTAGAACGGCTACTACCCAGTATATGATCATTCATATGAAGAATATGTTCATCTACAGATAGGGGCGAATTATTATTTTTATAAATCGCGACTCCTCCAACTCGAAGTCGTTTACGTTTCCGAAAACTTTTACATTGGAATCCATCCAGTTCAACCACGTTATCATCATCCATCCAAGTTTCGGTACAAAGAATGATCACAATTTTATTTAAAACATTATCCGTCGTTATATCTTTGTTGTGTGCATGTAAACTTTGCGCATTAACAAGCGCGGTGCTAGCATCGGCATTCATAATGTGCTGTTCACACCGTTTCGTCACAGTATCCAATGGCGTCGTCTCTAATCTAGACATCTCTCGCCGCAAATCTGAATTTTTTGAACGGTTCGAATGATAAAACTTGAAATCATTCTCCATATTAGTTAAATATAATCCACTTAGATCCGTAACTCTTGAAAGCGCAACATAAACTAATTGATGCTCATGACTGCGATGATACATATATACGATTTTATTTCGCACCTTGAGCTTTATGAATCGTTACAGCAGCACTTTCGATTAGAGGAAATTGAATTTGTTTAACCTTCAACTGTTTATTTCGTGATGTAATCGTAGCACTACGCTTAATAACGGGTGTCCACGAGTTTTTTAACTCAACATTTTCTTGAATATGAACTTTGTATTTTAATCTAAGAGCACGACCAATTCTTGGGTCTGTAAATTCTAACCACAGACGATGAATAGTATTGTCTGGCTGATATTCAATAAAACGAAGATATCCCATAGCACCATTGGCTAAACCATCAACAACATTAACATTTGTGGTTATCATGTAAGGTTTCCCCAACAGTAATTTTAAATAATATGATAGACCGCACCCGTTTCGTTGTATGATATTTTGTGTACCTTTTCCCGAAAATGATCTCTCTGTGTAGTATCGGTATAATTTACATAGGTATCGGTAGCGGCATGCTCAACTGTAGTCTCACTTTGGAAACTAGCTCTATTGTATGATGATACGTCAATATTCCGAAAGAATAAACGTATACCGTCGGAACAAATATCTTGAATTTCTTCGATTTTTACAAATCGACTTTCGATAGTGCTCAACTCTTCAGCAGAAAGACTATCTCCAATACCGATTTTAGTAAGTATCGAACTGAATAAAACATCGCTCTGACGAACAACCTTAAGTAATGGGAAATACTTAATTTGACGCCACAAGATATCCCCACCAAATACTGCTTTCGGACGTCGATATATTGGCGTAGCACGAACAGGTGGTAACTGTCGCAGATCTCCACAAAAAACGATATTCATTCCACCAAATGGCTTATCGAATTCACTGGTAACTTGTTGTAATTTTGAATTTAACGTGTTTAATAATTCTGCTCCAATCATACTGACTTCGTCAATAAATACAATACAAATATTACGAAAAGTAGATCGATACATTTGTAAATTTTGATAAGTAAAACCAGAGTCTCTTTTCGAAATTGTAATTTTAAATACTGAGTGAACGGTCTGTCCGCCAATAGCCACTGCAGCTTTACCAGTGGATGCACAAGATATGTAGGCATTATATATAGCATTATGCTGCTGTGAAAATCGATTGTATGTTTCCATCAATGCTTTTAATGTAAACGTCTTGCCACAACCAGCAGGACCACTAAAGAATATTTGTATTGGATCACTATCCGAATCATGTAAACGATAAATCGCCTCTAAAATTAATTCGCGTTGTTCTTTATTTGTAAAAAAATTTAACCACTCTTTAAGTCGAATCATAGAACAATAATCCACGTGGTTAAGAACATTTTCTCGCTTTGCTACGATACCAATTCTATCCATTTGTAAATTTTTTATATCGTCGTTATTTGGTGTGTTTGCGATCATATCATAATCAACAAGACGATTTATGTTTACATCATCAATAATATCGGACTTTAAGACTTCTTCATCTTCAAGTTGATTCATCTCTCGACAAATTTTTAAGGTTGCCACAATATCGAGATTAGAACAATATTTTTTCTTTAATTTTAACAGCTGTTGTTCATTTTCTAGATGTATTTGTTTGTACTTTTCACCGCTCAATAAATCATCCTCTTTATTTCTAAATGAATGGAATAATAAAACCATCTCTCGTCTGTAATTATCATAGTCTTTATCAACATCATAGTCAATCCAACGAACGATTTTAGCTTGTTTTCTCATGTAATATTCACCACTCGGACGTTTTGTCCAAAGTGATACAAAATCAATTAAAGATACATTATTCATATTTTCTGGTCGTTTTTCATACTTTTCTATATGTAATTGTATCTCGCCATATCTCACCTGAATCTTGTTCAATCATTTCTCGATCCAATTGTTCTTTAGTTTTTCTAACTTTTAACCTATTCTGTGGCCAAGATGTTGTAATAAATTCAATATTTCTAATAGTTTTAGACATAGGTAACCTCAATAGAAACCAGGCTGCCTCTTGAGCACTCATTTCGACGGAATTTAAAACTTCTATTCCAATGGATATTAATATCTCAGCATAATCCTTTTCGGGATGTTCATCTTGCATTTGTAACAACTTTCTATGTAAATTACTAATACCACGATTTGTTTTATTTATATAATCCGCCATATACGCGGCACACGAATATTCTTCTAGAATATACTGTAAATCCATGTTTGACCGTAAGATCGAAGCTAACCAAGGATTAAAATTATTGGTCCATATATTTTATATATCTCGCTGAGGAAACATCATTGGTCTTGATAAACCTGATTGTATTATCGAATAATACTGTCCTTCATTTAATATTCCATTTTTATTCCAAAACTGCTCGATACTATCATACGACTCATTTTCTAAATTTTGTTTTAATTGATTAAATCTTCTCTTTAAATCTTTACTACGCCCATCATTAGTAGTTAAAGGCAGCAGTACTTCAGTGCGAACCATAGGAAAGAATGGAGCGTGAAATCTACAAATTGTATAGTATTTTTTTATAACAAGTAAAAGTATGTCGATGTGTCTGAGAATCTATAAACTTAGGTGATAAATGATTTTTATCAACGGACACCAAACGATCAATCAATTTAATACTTTCCGACATATCTGCACCAACTTTTTCATCGGGAGCTTTATTCAACCACAATAGAATATGAGCGTGTGCACTACCACGATGTTGAAATTAAATTCGTTTAAAGTAATCAACGACATAGTTATCACAAAAAGGACCATTTTTCTTTAGCTGAAGCATAGCCATCAGCACATCAACTAATTTGTTAAAATATAAATTACACGTAACCGGATCTTCATTTACAAGAGAAGCTCGAGCCATGGCACTCAATGATTCAACATTATCTGCTTCTCGATGATATTTTAATCGATGCAACAATCGTATTAAATCATCCCACTTTACTTCAGATGTACTAAGTGTTAAAAACATCGTTGGTTTTCCTAATTGTCGCATCATAGCAAATAAACTTCTCTTTCGTTCAATCCAATATTGAGCTGAGTTTGGAATACTTTTCATGAACGATAAATTTGTATCAATACACGATTCTATGTAATCTTTATCCTCTATCATCTTTCTAGTCGTATGTTCCATATCAGAGGCTCGAAAAGCTAAATACAATCCTTCACTCACACGAATTCACAAAATCTTCATTGCCATGTATAATATATGGTGTGGGGTTACACCACGACGATCTCGTCGTCGAATTTCAGATGTGGCCATCATGAAACGTATAACATTCACATCTGATTTAAAGACACGAGGATATCCCAAATAAATTTTAGGAAATGATAACTCTTCAGCATATTGATCATACAATAGACTTAATGGCTTTTCTTTTTGGCCTGGAGCCAAATTTAAATATTTATCTTCACTCCAAAATAAAGTATGCTGTTGACCTAATAAATTTTCTTGAGCATCATCAAATTCCAATGGTTCTAATACATCGACGTCCTTAGATGCAATTGATTGTTAAAAAAAAAATGTTCATCACTCTGTATATTGTGATGCACGTACAACGGTTTATTAATAAGGTAATTTAACCATTTTTTAATCGTGTCTTTGTTTACAAATCCTTCGATGTAGGAAGATTTATGTAGAAGATGTCGCTTTATATTTACATTAATAGTAAAATCATCATCTAATGCTCTAGGAAGCATATTCACCATATTATTTACATCAACAGGAACATTTATCACTTGTCCGATAATTTTATAGGTGCCCTGTTTATACCGTAAACGTCTAATTTGCATGAAAGGTAATCTAGGTGATACCAGCCGTTCGGCAATTACACCCAAATCCGGTAGATGATTTGGATATTCAGGATATTTAAATCCATTGGAACTCGATAATTGTGGAATTTTATGCTTATCAATCGATGATTTACATGTACTACACGCCATCATATTCTTTACACACTGTAAAGGAAATTCTTTCTGAATTAAGGCATAGCATTTAGATGAAATGCGTGATAAATCATTTTTGTACCACAAACGATCGCATACATTGCACACGAAGCCGAAACCATTATCTGCAAATCTCTTTTTAAACTCCATATTCCATTTAGATTCTAAATTAATCGTAATAGTTTGCTCTCGTTTCCGTTTTCTACAAGCCGCTTGACGCTCTGCCGCTGTAGAAGCAGAACTGGAACCAATAGAAACATTTAACTGCTCACGCTTTCTCTTACGATAATTGGCTTGTCGTTGGGCGGAAGTAAGAGGAGCCATCTCGAACTAATCTTTATTTTATAAAAAAATAACTTTTTAATTCAAATCGTTTTTTTAAAATTTTTATTTACGTCTAAAGGTCGATTTATATTATCAGTTCCTTTCAGTTCCTACTCGTATCGTGTCAGACAAAAAAAACATTGTTACATATATTTTCTATAGGAGTATTTATATTATCCTTTCCTATCCGTTCCTACTCGTACCGACACAGACACATATTGTTGAAAAGAATGTTTTGTCTAATATTTGTAGGCGAAAAAATACGAAAGAATAACGAAACAAACAAAAATTGCAAATTGCTACTAAAACATTTTTGTATTTTTGTGTGTTATCTTTACTCTATACGTAACCAAAAGATACGAAGAAAATGCCTGAATTGAAAAGTACGGATAGTATAAATTGATGATGTATGACACGATACGAGTAGGAACTGAAAGGAACTGATAATATAAATCCACCTTAATACGTATAGCAAGATACACAACTAACAAAACAAAATTTTGATTTACTTGTAATACGTAGCAAGATCTTACACAAACTAACAAAACAAAATATTATTTTTATATTTAAACAAATTTTACACAAAACAAAAACAACATTTTTATTTACGTGTAATGCCGCTTACTGATTTTTTTTTCGAGTATGCGGCATAATACGTAGCAAGCAAACTAACAAAACAAAACAAAAAAATATTATTTTTATATAAAAACGTAACGCTTTTTCGTGACCAAAATATATAGATAGCGGTCCGTAAAACATTTTCAATGTTAAAAAGCTGTACTTGCATTTGTTACAAAAATTTCAAGTAATAGTAATGTTACAGACACGTTACTTGAAAATATTCAGAAAGATTTAACATCTCAAGTGCTTGAAGTAATGTTTTCCGAATTAATAAAAATAATCCCTTTGATTGATGCAAATATTCAAAACACAGTCGAATAAATG
Organism: Tipula vernalis; assembly: GCA_958295665.1. Taxonomy (NCBI): domain Eukaryota; kingdom Metazoa; phylum Arthropoda; class Insecta; order Diptera; family Tipulidae; genus Tipula; species Tipula vernalis. The sequence continues at coordinate 129,598,871 of OY282558.1, read as the reverse complement.
TTCAAATTTTGATCTGACCCGTTTCAAGAAATAAACTCAGAATATTTATTAATAAAAACTTTAACAGAACGTAATCTTTATAAACCACCTGAAAAGTTTCTTATTAATTCTGAAACATCGGAAGTAATGCGAAAAGGAGTATCTGTTTTGGCCAATAATAATATTGAAGGCATTTTAATGCTTATCAAATTTCAAAAAAAAAATTTTTTTGAACAACCGCATGTATTAGCACAAACAATAGATAGACCGCATGTATTAGCACAAACAATAGATAGAACAACCGCATGTATTAGCACAAACAATAGATACTTCAAACCTTTTTAAAAATAAAATAGATTTTAAGAATAATCTAGGCCAAATTTCAAATTTTGTACAAGGCGAGCTTTGGCAAAAGAAAATGATATCTTTTAAAGAAAAAGTTGTTATACCTTACCATTTATACTACGATGATTTCGAGCCTGGAGACCCTCTCGGTTCGAAATCTTGAGTACAATCTCTGGCAGCTTTCTATTATAGTTTTCCAACTTTACCCTTAAAGTATGCTGCTGGTGAAAATATTTTTGCTGCTATGTTTCTGAAATCAAGAGACCTAAAACGATTTGGAAACCACAAATGTTTAGCTAGATTAATTGATACAATTCGGAAACTTGAAACTGAGGGTATTTCAATGACAATAGCAAACGAAAAGATAACTGTATATTTTGTGTTAGGGTTTGTAATTGGGGATAATCTGGGTATAAACTCAGTTCTTGGTTTTTCTAAATCTTTTAATCATAATCAAAGTTGTGGCTTCTGCAAAATTTTAAAAAAGGATTTATCGAAGCATAATTGCGAAGTATCTATCCTTATGAGAAATGAGGAAAACTATAAAGTAGATTTGCAGAAAAATGATTACTTATAGATACAGGAATTCGTGGAGATTCCATTTTTAATGAAATTGGAAGTTTTCAAGTTGTCTTCAATTCTTGTGTGGACGTCATGCACGATGTCTTCGAAGGAATCATTAAATATGGGTTAGCTAATTGTCTTTACTATTTTATAATTAAAAAAAAAATTCTTTACTTTGGAAACTTTTAATTATATTTAGATACCAATATTTTGACTATGGAGAAATGGATATTAAACAGAAAAAGTTACACCTTTCAGCTAGGGAAAGTGTATGCCTATTAAAATATATAACGTTATTTTTGGGAAATCTGGTTCCAAAAAATGACAGAGCGCGGAAGTACATTATAATGTTACAAGTATAACTCAAAACCTTTTTGCTGAATCTTTTTCCGGTAAAGAAATTGAATGGCTACATACAAATATTTCATTACACAACATTTTATACGAAAATTTATTTGAAGACAAGATCAAACCAAAACATCACATTTTGACACATTATCCTACAAATATTAAGCAATCGGGGCCTTTAATTCATTATTGGTGTATGAGATATGAGTCGAAACATCGTGAAATGAAAAACTATACTAACACTACTTTTTCACGGAAAAATCTGCCGCTTTCCCTAGCAAAAAAATGTTTAATAAAATTTGCTAACCGCATGCTTAAAAATGTTGGTTTAGGTTCAGATATTTGTGTAATAAAACATGACCCAGTTGAAATAAACACAAAACCTTTTTACATAGAACTAAAACATTTCCTGCAAGTAGATCATATGACATATGGTTCGGCGTTATCCCTCGAATATAAAGGAACATGTTACAAAAAAATGGTTCTATATTTTTAATAAACTTAAGACCCTTTTGCTAAAAATAGCTGATATTGCTTATTCAGATACCAACGTTATATTGGTTACTGAAAAAGTAAAAATAATTCGGTACGATGACCATTAATAAGCATATATAATTTTATTGTTTTGGATTCATATAATATTATAAAGCCAAATTTACTACATAAACTATCGCGCCAAATGCGTGAAACAGGGATTTATTTGAATTAAAGCAAATATAAAACCAATTTGTTAATTACTATATTTATTTATTATGTATTTACTTTATTTTATTTTAAGTAATTAATTTTTTTACTATATAAATTAAATTAATATTAATTAATTTATTTATTAAAATAATTTGTTGGTTTCTTAGCTTACGTTTTTTTTCATTACAATTATTTTATTAAAAATTATATTATTTGCTAATCTATGAGTTTAAACGATAATTTATTAGCTGTAATCTACCATAATCATACATGAATATATTTGTTAATCTAAGTTAATAATTTTAATTAAAGCCAAATAAATTATTATTTAAGAATGTAAAATAAAGGTATTTTTAATTATTTGTCTAGCGAGCATGCTATTTTACCCAATGAAAATTCTTAATTAAAGCAAAAAATTGCTTAAAAGAAGAGGGCCCTTGCTAAAAAAAAAGTTTCACTCGTATTCAATACGGAAAGTAGTTGCTAAAGTTAATAAATCATTTTATTAGATTAAGAACTATTTTTCTTTAATCGAGCGAAAATATTATTAAATTGTTGTTTTGTGTTTTCATAAACAGCGAGTACTCTTTTAAATTGAAAAAACAAATTCTTCATAAAAGCAAAATCATTCTTTAGTTTAAGAAACACGTAAGCTTGATTTTACGTTGAGACGTATTAAATTAATAAACTTATTTAATTACCTCAAGCAAGCCTTTTTCTTGGTTTTAATCATTTTGCTATAATGTTTTAAACCTAAATTTAATAAAATAATTGCTAGATTTAATACTACCCAGCCTTTCTTCGACCTAACAATTATTTCTTAAGCAAAGAAAACCGAAATTTTATTGTCCTATTCAAGCCGATTCTCAATTCAATAAATGGGCTTGATAGGTTGAAAATCATTGTACCAAAATGATTAAATGAAGCAAGTTTCGTTTCATAAAAGCAATCTTTTCTCTCTGTGCAGGTTCCGAAACCTATCTTTAGAGAAATTTTTGGCTCAAAATTTGATGATTTTCAACAAAATCGAATTTTCTATGAAATTTACGGAAACAATCAAGTAGTATAAATCTGCAATGGATCAACAATTACAGGTTCTGAAATCTATCTTTAGAGGTATCAAGAATAGCAATCGGAGCACAATTGCAAATTTTGGATTTTTGGCCTCTTTGGAAGCAATGAAGTAGTATAAATGCGCATTGAATCAACAATTTCAGGTCTCGGAGCCTATCTTTAGAGGTGTTAAGAACCGCAATCGGAGAACAATTGCAGATTTTGAATTTTTTGGCTGAAAATTTAATGAAAACCTTTGAGGTACCGACGTCTATCTTTAGAGGTATCAAGAACATCAATCGGAGCACAATTGCAAATTTTCAAATTTTTTGGCTCAAAATTTGATGATTTTCAGAAAAATCGAATTTTCTATGAAATGTATGGAAACAATCAAGCAACCTAAATGCGTGTTGGCACAACAATTAGAGGTTCCGAAACCCATCCTTAGAGGTGTCAAGAACAGCAATCGGAGCACAATTGCAGATTTTGGATTTTTTGGCTGAGATTTTGATGATGTTATTTTCAAAAGAATCGAGTTTTCTTTGAAATATATGAAAGCAAGCAAGTTATCTTAATGCACATTGGACCAACAATTACAAGTCCCGAGACATATTTGAAGGAAAGAAAGCTGAGTACAATTGCAGATTTTGGAATTTTTTTGCCCAAAATTTGCTGATTTTCAAAAAAAATGATTTTCCAAGAAGTGTATGGTAATTTTCCAAGAAGTGTATAATAATCAAGCAATCTAAATGGTGGTTGGGGCAATCATTGCAGGTCCTCAAACATATCTGTGGAGGTATCAAGAACAGCATGTGTACAATTGCAGATTTTGGATTTTTCTGACAGAGATTTGGTTGATTCGATTTTTTTTTGAAATATATGGAAACAATCAAGAGCAGTAGAGGGCCACTTCAGGCGCCCTACTTAGATGTCATTGACCCCGGATTTTTGGCGTTCTTCCGGGTGATATGACCTAATCGTCTACAAATTAAAAGAATACATTCAGGGGTAAAATTTGTATTACACAGTTATAGCGAACATTCAGGCTAAAAGTTGGTTGAGACGTAATCGTTTACACACATTTATACCATATATGTATTAAAAACATTCCAGGTGTGGACTTTAACAAGTTTTTTTATTAGCTCTCTTATTCGGGAAAAAGTAGGCGTTTTCTTTAGCAGTTTTGGCATTCTTTTTTGGAAAAATGTAGGCGTGCTTATCGTTTCAACGATGGGGTGTGACGTAACCCCATTTTTATCTTGAATGTACGCTATAAATGTGTAACGATTACGTCACCCGACTTTACTCCAGAATGTATGCTATAAATATATAAAGGATTACGTCATACATCAATTTTACCATGCTTGTATACTTAAAATATCTAGTCAATTAAGTCACACCACGGAAGAAGGTAAACGGTGGAAGGTGAATTTGCTAATTTATAGTAATGTGACTTTCAAAAGAATTGAATTCGCGTTGGCACAACAACTACAGCTCCCGAAACCTATCTTTACAAGTATCAAGAACTACAATCTGAGCAAAATTGCAGATTTTATATTTTAGTTTAAGCTTGGGTATATACTTGTAATCGTAAATTGAGAGAAATTAAATGCGAACTGTTACAAAAAACCGTTTTTAACCCGTGCCAGGTGCTAGCCCATCGCTTTTCAACAGAAGGAACTTTAAACTTCATTATTGTAAAAATAAAATAAAACAAATTTTATTTTAATTATCTATTAAACTTCCGTTTATGTGGAATTATTTTTTATTTTTTATTTTTGTAATATCGATTTCGATTAACAAGTAATCATCTTCAGTTACCGAACTACTAAAGAAAATTATGGATTCTGTCATCTTTATATACCTGTTTTATCCCTACGTCATAGCCTACTTGATCAAGAATTTCGAATTATTATGTCGTATATTTTATTTACAGGAGTATTAATCTTATTATTAAGTAAATTATTATTTCTTCTGTTTTTATAGATCAATAATTCTTCCATTCGGTCCATATTATCACCTTTTCTCATTGTATATAGAATTTTCATGTTAGTATTCATGTCTATATAGTTATGTTGTGTTGTATTGATATGTATAGCAAAGTTTGATGTCGCATACATTTTACCAATATCAATCGAAATCGATATTACAAAAATAAAAAATAAAAAATAATTCCACATAAACGGAAGTTTAATAGATAATTAAAATAAAATTTGTTTTATTTTATTTTTACAATATATTAACGTGGAATAAGTCACACAAAACGATACATTTAAAAGATGAATCTTATATATTTAAACTTCATATGAAACTTTTTTAATATACCCGGCCGATCATTGATTTTGGATCACTCTTGATATAATGATGAAGAACTAGACTTTTGACAGGGATACACCTAATGTACTATATATAAGACTTTCACAATTTATTCAACAACAATTTTGAGGGCCATTAGCGATTCGAATTTTACTCAACTGCTTAGATGTCAGTGATAATCTACACATACTAGTCAAGCTATAAAAATACAAAAATATAAAATAATTGACATATAGATAAATTTGGTTAAATCTAGCCACTTGCTCTCAACAATGTTTCGCGCAACTGCTGACGATCGACTTGATTTCAAATAATCAGAACCAATTTAACCTCAAAAAATGCAACCAACAAACAATTAACAAGCTTCATATACAAATATTTAGATTTTCTTTTTGTCTGCATCGCTTCTCCTTCCCAAAATAGTTTGACATATTTTTTTTTTTTGCATTCAAATCGATCTTTTTTGGAATAAATTAAATTTATTCTGATTTAAAAACAAGTCCATAGCAGAAAGCCTGTACAGAATAATAATACAAAACACAAAACAATCTTATTTCGAAAATATAGTCTGAATACCATTATGTACCATATACCAGAGACGAGAAAAAAAAAGAAAAGTTGTATGACTTTTCTTCTTTTCCATGATTTGTTTTAAACTTTGAGATATTTTTTGTATACACTATTAGACTTGTGTTTACAAAAAATAAAAAATCAATCTTTTCATTTTCCTGATTCTGTTTATGCAAATTTGTTTTTTTTTTAGTTAGATGAAAATCAATTTTTTTTTATATTTATACAACAAAAAAAAAATCCTATTTGGTGGACAACGTTGATATACGTGTTAAACGATTTAACGTACATACCGAACTAATTTGTTACAAACCTACATCGTCTCATGTGTAAGCTTAACGTCAAAAAAGGCAATCTAACCACACATCAATTTTATAATTTTTCCCCCACACAAACCAAACTCGCCCCTCCCTAAATAAACCATCATGAAAATACTAAACACCACTATTCCAGTTTTTACTTGCTGGGTATTCTGTATGTATATATATAGGAACACCAAGAGTAAAATAAAATAATATCTTATTACTACACCATCTCAAGGGACCAATAATTTATCTTCAAAGCAACAACATAACAGGAACAGAGCAACAAAAAAAAACAAAAAAAACTCACAAGCGGGAGGAGATCTAAAACTACTGAAGAAAAAATCTGACAATGTTCAGTGTTCTTTGTGTGTCATGTCGAAAGATATTAAAAAATAAAAATTAGTTTGGTTTTTAAAATGACGAAATCCTTAAAATAAAAAAAAAATCCTAACGACTTAGAAATTAAAAATTTAATAAAAACAAAAAAAAAAAAAAATTCTAAATAATTCTTAAATATTTATAAAAAAAAATTTTGTAATTAGGTTCGCTGCCTTTTTATGTACGGTATACATAGTTTATAAACATGGTACGAGCTTTTTCAGTGATTGTGTGTCATTTTTGTATTTTGTTATTAAACGAGAGCGACACAATGCAAACGGCAAAAAAAAAAAAATGTTGTGTACAAAAAAGGGTTGACATTTTATTATCAAGAGATTTTTACGTGTAATCATTTTTTATCTTCTTGAAACTTAATTATTTGCAAAAATTAAGATCTAAACTTTTTTTTTTGTTTTGGTGATGTTATTGTGGTTGTTATCATACTGCCGATTTTTTTTTTTTTGTAATTTAATTTTTATGATGTGATATGGTCAAGGGTAATTATTATGTATGATGGTGTTATGGTTTGGATGTAGAATGTGACACGATTGAGATGTTAGATTTTTTGAGGTGATGGCATTATGATGAATACCCTGTTTTGGTTGGGGTTGTTAATTATAGTGTGGACGATTTTAATTAGCACCAAGTTATTTTTAGATTTATTAGCGTTGTTTTTTTGAGTATTATTTATGCACATCTGTAGGTAGAAGCTGTTTTCAAACCAATGCAGAAGGAAACTTAAGGATGAAATTCTTCAGTTGGTGGAAAAAGAAAAAAAGTTCCAAAAATTGATCTCAAGGATGTGTCCTTTCAGCTAGCATTCTAAGTGACATACCTCGCTGCCGTTCTTCTAATTTATCATTTAAACTCAAACCCTTAAAATTCGAATTCCTCTTCCGGGCAACCAAAAAGAGTTTTTTTAGAATATTATTAATGATAGATATGGCATTGCAGCTCGTGTGGGAATTTAAAATGTGATTTTTCTGCTAGTTATTACAATAAAGGTCGTCGGCTGGCACTTTAGTTCCGTTGGTGTACTTTTTTCGGAGGTATATGAAGCACTGCCGTTCATTCAATCATTAGCGCTTATTAAACATCTCTTTTAAGTTTTGCTAGGGAAGACATCTTTCGCGAGTAAGATGGAATAATTCAACGATATAAATAAACATTTAAAGCAACAGTTGCTAGTTCTTTATATGGCCGACCCCAGGGACCAGTCATTTGATAATGTTTACATCAAGTGCATACTTCGGACATTTGAGAAAAATCTTTTGACTTAGTGACTTTTAATTTTTGTTGAATAAATTGCATCCGCGGAAAATCGTACAATATTTGATCCAAATATTGCTTGTTATTTTATACGGCCGACCCCAGGGACTGGCTATTTGACAATTTTTACATCAATTGCATGCTACGGACGTTCGAAAGAATCATTTGACTTTGAGACTTTAGATTTTTGTTACCTATTAGGTAATTGTTTTCTTTATCCACATTCTGCATATACCAGGTGTGTATATATGAAACCGGAATTTACCAATAAATGGCGCCACCTGTCAATACCTTTCGGCAAACCGCATCAGCGGCACCATTGTTATCAACAACATTCATAACCATACAAGTTTTGTACAAAAACGCATGTTTTTTACGTGTTACAAATTCGAGGCTTTCGGTGAGCATGCTCTTGGTAAATCACAATGCTAAGAGTAGTTTACTAAATCCAAAAGTGGTGATTTTGACGTGAGTAACGAAGAATGTGGAAGACCATCAAAAAAGTTTGAAGACAGTGAATTGCAAGCACTGTTGGATGAGGATGATGCAAAAACAACTCGGGGATCAATTGAATGTGTCAGGAGAAGCAGTCTCCATACGTCTAAAAGCCATGCAAAAATCCAAAAGCTGGCAAAATGAGTTCCGCTTAAACTGAATGAAAGACAACAGGAAAATCGAAAACCCATTTGCGAAATGTTACTTGCCACATACAAAAGAAAGTCATTTCTTCAACGAATTTTAACTGGCGATGAAAAATGGATATATTTTGAGAATCCAAAGCGCAAAAAGTCTTGGGTTGATCCAGGACAACCATCGACATTCACTGCAAGATGTAAAGAGTGTGAATAATTTTAAGCTGCTAAAACTTGGTGAAATCGTTAGTACTAAACGCTTCCAATAACAAATGACCAATTGAATTAAGCTTTAATTGAAAAACGACGAGAATATGATAAAAGGCAACACAAAGTGATTTTCACACAAAGCAAAACCGCTGAAGGAAACGTTGGAAGCACTTAATTGGGAAATACTTTCATATGCGGCTTACTCGCCAGGCATGGCTCCGTCCGATAATCACTTATTTGCATCGATGAGGCACGGACTTGCTGAGGAGCACTTCACTTCCTACGAAAATGTACGAAATTGGCTCGATAACTGGTTTGCCTCAAAAGAAGAACAGTTTGTTGGCGTGGCATCCGCGCATTACCAGAAAGATGGGAAAAATTTATAACTAATAATGGGCAATACTTTAAATAAAATACTCTTAACCATTATCGTACGATGAACGTGTACTTTCTACTGACAAATTCCGTTTTCAAATTTACACACCTGGTAATTTGTATTACCACTACATACATATAAATGGAAAACGAATTTTTTATCTAAAACAGTTTATCTAAAAACATTTCGTCTAAAAACAGTTAATCTAAATATAATTCGTCTAAAACAACTAAAACAATTCATCTAAACCAATTTACCTAAAACCAATTTACTTAAAACCAATTTGCCTAAAACAAATTCTTTAGATAAATTCGTCTCAATTTATCTAAAATTATTTAAATAAAAATAACTAACGACGTAGGGGAACATGTTCAACAAGTGACACACCATAAACTGTCAAATTCGCCAAATATTTCCGCCACATCATAAGTTAAACCAAAAAGGAAAAGTTACGTGGGTGGGAAAATTTGGCGTGTATGACGAGAGTCTATGGTATGTCACTGTTGAACATGTTCTTCTAAACTTGGCCATTCCAAAAAAAGTTTTTAAAAATGTGTCCTCACTAAATTTGATCAATATTGTGACGGAGACACCTAGGGTGTGATAGAATAAGTTAAATGAATAGCTCAATGATTTACTGTACTAAAATGAAATTTTCCATGATAAAACAGTTCTAAATGTTTCTACGCTATTAGTACTGGAAAAGTCATGAGCTTTCTAGAAGTTTGGTTTGTGTATATAAACAGGCGAACGAAATCAAATTGGATTATTCGTATTTGGAAAGTGTAAACTTGTAAGATTATTAGTAGTATTTGGTAAGCGGCAATGTGAAGATTAAAAAGGAATTAAAAAGTGATTTAAAAAGTGTTTTAGTGGAAAAAAAATTATAAGTGTACAGTAAAATTTGAGAATAATTTAAATAAAGTGATTTTGTGAATTTTTTGTGTATTTAAACTACAATCGCATTATTTTTGGGTATTAGGTGAATTAAAAATTTTGAGGTTATGTTTTGCTCATGTCATAATTTTTTGTTTGTTCCAATCGAACATTTAGCCGAGACATATTTTTCTCACTTTTAGTTTGCGGTGGTCGATTGGAAAGCCACTAATAGCCTTCTTACTTTGGTAACTGGATTAGTAATTGGTATAAAAATAAAAATGCAAATTATGCTCAAAATGGAAATCGATAATCATTTTCTTTTTGCTTTTATTAGATTTTATTAGACATTAAAAATTAAATAAAAATACAATAAAATTTTGCAAAATTATTACTAGAAAAATTCTATACGAACAAAAACTTGGTTTGAAACTGTTCATTCCAGAATGACAATACACGGCATTGTTGTTGTAAAATTCCCAAAGTAAGACTACAAATATTTAAACAAGAAAAAATAGATTTTAGACGAATTGTTTTTAGACGAATTGTTTTAGATGAATTCTATTAGGCCAAACGAATAGGAATTACAATTTCCGTCGGATTAAAATGGAAAGGCAAGAATCAATGCCTATGTATTAAAGGCCGTATGAGCACACAAAAAATGACGTGTCCTATGTATGTATGTGTTATAGGATAACAAACAAAAATATTTACATACAAATTGTAAAAAGTTCTATGGAAAACAATTTTTTTTTTTGATATTTTTTCGTTTCGTATTTAATAACTTCTTAAATACGGCCAAAAATGAATTTTCATTCCATTGACAATAAACTAGGGTATTTAATTATATTATTGAGCAAAAAAAAAAAATTATTGATGAATATTTTGCATATTTTCATTCAACGCCGTTTCGCAGTTTTTTTTTAAATTTTCGGCTACAAAACAACGAGAGAGTCTAAAATCAAAACAAAAAGTATGAAAATAAAATGATTTTGATGATCGGTTGTTCCTATACGATGTTATGTCCGAGGGTGGGGAAATTTTATTTTTGTCTATTTATTGACAGAGAAATAAATAAATAACTAAAAATGTACAAAACTCAAATATGAAACAAAAAAATGTTTGTAAAAAATAATTTTCTAATTTACATATCTAAATGCATTACTATGATTTTTTTTACATTTTTAGAATATATACATAGTTTTATCAATTTATAGTTTTTCAGTCGTAAAAAATTACACCAATAATTACTAATAACATTTTAATTATGTTATCTAATTTCTAGTAATCGATCGTATAAATAAAAGTTGTACATATTTATCATGTCGTAATCGTACAATAAGGAAAGTACTAAACCAAACATCTCGCTTTTTTTTTTTTTTTCCGTATATACTGAAATAAAATTTCCCCATACCCTCGGACATAACATCGTACAGGAACAACCGATAAATTGTTCATACAATACTTACTGGAATTTGGTCAAAGAACTAAACATTAGCTTTAGTATGGTTGGGAATGAAGAATGTGAAAAATGCGATGTCTATAATCTTGTTGAAAAGGAGCATACAAATTGTAATACAACATGTACAATTTGTGCGAATTATAACGCCTACAAACCCGTGGCGTACTGCAGCTATCGGGGGGGTCACAGGTGGTGGATAGTGGACAGCCTATCGATAGGTAGGTTAGCGGTGAATTAAATAAGCCGCCCCCAACCGCAGTCCAGCTGATAGAAGAGTCTCAGGGAACTGGGGAGTGGTTAACCTCAGTTCATTAAATTCTGAGTGCCTATGATGCCCAGCATGGAAAGGCGAACAGATGGCGCCAGAAAACCATCGACCAATAACCACGGCGGACTGTGCGTCACGTCTTCTCTGCACCTCCGGTGTCTCCGCGGGTGATGAGTGGGGGTACCCTTTAAACGGGTGACCCGGGGAATGGAATGGATTCCATTGGATTGGGCTCTCCATGTGAATAGGTGAATGGAGGAGAGAATTTGGGCGGAGGGAAGGGCGTGCTGGGAGGCCGGGGTGCTAGCGAGCCGAATGGGCTGGATTAAGGTGTTAAGCGACCCGTGCTGATGATCAACTAGGCTGGGGCCCATTTAACAAAACCCAGTCGCTAACGGAGCCCTCTGGATACCTGGCGACCTCCAGTTGTAATTAGCCTTACCTGTGTATACGGATCTCTGCGCAGGCGGACCTTTATTTCTCCGATACTCGTGGGAATCAAATGGAAAGATCGAACAACAGGAAAACAAAGGGCACCGGCTCTCCTCAAGAGCCGGTATCAGCGAAGGGATGTACCTCGAACCAGACGGGTGGGGCCTCTAAGGTTGCAAAGGTGGTTGACTCTAGGGCACTAGTCCTGGGAGTTAGCGGTACCAACGCAGCACAAAGGAGTGGGACGAGAGACATTCCTCCAGGGAAATGGCGATACAGAAATGGCCGCTCGGTATTCCGAATTCTCGAGAAGTCGGCTGCGACCCCCGAGGAGCAGCTCACGGAAGAGCAAAGAACATCAATAGTTTGGGCAAGGAGCACTGTGTGCTGCGGCAGCTCGAAAAGGCGCCATGTGTAGAAAAGACAGCAGTCCCAGGACGAGGTGGAAGTAGTTGACAGCAAGCGGGCCAAGCTGCTGACTGACACGATGCCTAATTCTAACTCAGGGACAAAGCTGTTTAGTGATGTCCTGAGGAAGCATGTATTGATGCTAGCCGTAATAGACGAAAGTCAAGAATATGGGAGCATCACGGCGGAAAATGGAGGTTGGTGTATAATGCACTCAACCTCGTCTTTTTAAAGGTCCTGGGAGAAAATCCGGGACCACTCCCATCCTGCAGAGATACGGGATGGTATCAAGGGCGTGTGAATATAACTGCATGCTCGGACTCTAGATCTGTGGATCTATATAAATAAGGAGTCCCTTGCCGTCCTTCACAAAACGAAGGGAGTAATTGATTTCCGTTTCGGGTCAAATACTCTCAACGTTTATAAAAAGGATGGGGCGGAAGCGCGTACGGGAGGCCAACCGGAGGGTGGTGGCAACCCGCCCAGGCCAGAAGGGGGTACCAGCAGCATGGCGGGAGAAGCTGAGGGTAGGGGGATAGTGAATCCGGCGACCTCGGTCGGGCAAGGACTCCCTTGAAGGATGAAGAGGGGCACATAAGCGAAGGAGGTGGTATACCGATGGAGGAGGATGTCGGCAGCCCGCCCAGACGGGGGGTGACTGACAAGTCCTCTACAGAGGGTATGAGGGGTGGCGAGACAGGCGAATCCGGCGCATCCCAAAATACCGAGAAATAATATTCCTGCGGTAGCAGGAATATACCATAGATGTAGGCAGAGGTTAAATAGTTATGATTAAGATAACACAAATTAACCTTCATCATTCTAAGGCTGCTTCGGCAGCTCTACTCCTCAGGCTGACTAGTTCGGGTGAGGATGTGATATTAATCCAAGAACCTTGGATTAACAACAACAGGATCTGTGGCCTCAGAACCAAGGGGTACAAAATTATATCCTCTAGTAAGTCTGGGAAGATCAGATCTTATATCCTTGGGAAAAATAATATTAATCTTTTCCTTCTCTCTCAATACAGCAATGGTGACACTACTGCAGTTAGCCTGGAAGTAGGCACTTGTAGATTCTGGCTAGTTTCAGCCTACATGGACCGGCAGAAGGAGGTTCCTCCGGATAACCTGGAGGAGCTGATCCGTAAAGCAGAACAATCGAAGGTAGGTGTGGTACTGGGAGTTGATGCTAATGCGCATCACACTCTCTGGGGAAGCACGGACATTAATGAAAGGAGTGTGTCGCTTTTTGATTATTTGATGAGTACTAACCTTTCAGTGTGTAATATTGGGCGGGAACCCACATTTATTACTAGTAACAGGCAGGAGGTTCTAGACGTGACCCTTGCCTCAAATAATATTCTTCATATGGTTAAAAATTGGAGGGTGGATAAGGAACACTTATTTTCTGATCACCCATATAGAACCTATACCCTCGATATTCACTCTGCTACCCGGGAAGCCTTCAGGAACCCTAGAAGGACCAATTGGAGCAAATATGGGAAATTATTGGAGGAAATGTTACCGACGAGGGCTATGGAGCCCCCAACGATGGTTGGGGAGCTGGAGGACATGGTGGCTAGCGTTACTAGTGCATGCAACCGATCCTTTCGCGCTGCCTGCCCACTGGCTAAGCCTAGGGGTAGGGAAAAACCGGTATGGTGATCCAGGGAACTGGGAACCTATCGTAAGGCTTGTAGGACAGCCTTTAATAGAGCCGAAAATACAAGGGAGGCTCAGGATTGGGACTCCTATAAGGAGAAACTCGGAATTTATAAGAAAGAATTAAGAAAGGCACAAAGGAGGTCTTGGAAAATCTTCTGTGATAAAATGGAAGAGGTATCCGAAACCTCCCGCCTTAGGAAGATTCTTTCCAAAAGTACATCTAGTCCCAGTTTTTTGATAAAACCGGACGGATCTTTGACAGCTTCTAGTGGAGAATCTCTGGAGCTTCTCTTCGAGACACACTTCCCAGGGAGCTTTCAAGACCTGTTGGTGCGTAGAAATCATCAGAAATCACTATCAGTAATCACAGAGGATATCGTAACCAGGAAACGGATCCTATGGGCACTGAGGGGTTTTAAACCATTTAAATCGGCTGGTCCGGATCAAATTATACCAGCGGAACTTCAAAACAACTCAGTAATTATTCTTCCCCACCTGGAAGCTATATTCAAAGGGTGTTTGAAGCTGGGCTATATTGCTAGGTACTGGACGGAGGTCAATGTGGTATCCATACCGAAAGCAGGGAAAAGCTCACATGTCTATCCTAAGGGCCTAAGACCAATAACTCTATCATCCTTTCTTTGAAAACCTTGGAAAGGCTGCTGGATGTATACATCAGAGGTAAAATAGGTGCCAGGAAGTGGGCATCGTCTCAGCATGCGTACACAAATGGTATATCTGTGGACACTGCTCTGCACGCCTTGGTGTGTACGATTAAGAAATCGATTAATTCGAAGGAATTCTGTTTGGTGGCCTTCCTGGATATAGAAGGCGCCTTTAATATTGTGAAAGCGGAGGCAATCAAGGAGGGATTGTCATTTTTGGAGGTGGACGTTCCTCTGATAGGGTTAATCAATTATATGCCGGGAAGCAGGATTGTTAGCTTGAAGTTGGGGGACTCCACCATCAAGAGGCGAGTTACTAGGGGAACCCCGCAGGGGGGTTCTGTGCCCTCTTCTCTGGAACATAGTGATAAACGGGTTACTACTAGAATTGGAGAGAGAGGGTATTGAAGTTATCGCTTACGCAGATGACGTAGCTTTAACTGTTACCGGGAAATTCCTGGGCACGATTGTAGACGTAATGCAGAATGCGCTTACATTCATTACGAAACGGGCTGGCAAATGTGGACTTGGTATTACCCCGTCCAAGACAGAGCTAGTACTCTTCACTAAGAAATCCAAAATCCCGGTAGTTGTCCATTCTACCTTAAATGGCACGAGACTTACTTTTACTGATAGAGCTAGATTTCTGCGCATTATCTTAGACAATAAGCTTAGTTGGAGGCCCAATATGTTGGAGAGAATAAACAAAGCTAATATAGCTTTGTACTCCTGTAGGAACGCAATTGGTCATAGATGGGGTCTGAAGCCAGACCTGGTACACTGGCTCTACACCGCTGTAGTGAGACCTATACTCATGTACGGGGTGGGTGTTTGGTGGCCAGCTCTGGACAAGGTAACTTATAAAAGTAAGATTGAAAGAGTGCAAAAAACGGCCTGTATGCTTGTTAGCGGGGCATTGAGGTCGACACGCACAAGTGCCTTAGAGGTTATGTTGCACCTTCTTCCGGTCGACATTTTTGGCAAACAGATGGCGGCAAATACGGCTGTACGACTTGCAGCCGTTTCTCAGTGGAGGTGTCTTAGTATAGGACACTCTATTATTGTTAGATCGTTGAAGGATGAGCTGGCGAATCTTGACTACATTAAACCTACTCTACGCTTCGAGAAGCGATTTTGGACCTCCTTCCCTTCAAGGGAATCCTGGAGGGATAGACCGTTATCGGAAACCGAAGCGTTGCAATTCTTCACAGATGGCTCCAAGCTAGACGGTAAAGTAGGTGCTGGAGTATTCTGTGACAAATTAAATGTAAACATTTGTATTCGTCTCCCTGATTACTGCAGCGTGTACCAAGCTGAAGTCGTAGCGATTAAAGAGGTCATGACGTGGTTTAAGCATAATGTGTTATCCTCAGATGGTATCACAATCTATGTGGACAGTCAAGCGGCGATCCGGTCGTTAGAATCGGTGTCTTTGGCATTACGGGTGGCGTTGAGTTGTCACTCATCCCTAAATGAGATGGGTGAGCATTTCATTATCCAGGTAATCTGGGTCCCAGGTCACTCGGGCGTCATGGGGAACTGCAGGGCAGATGAACTTGCTAGGCATGGTACGACTCTCCAGCTGCAACCGGAAAGGGCAAGTCTGGGGAGGCCTATCACAGCGCCGAGACAAGCACTTGGGAAGCAGGCGCTATCCTCAGCGCGGGAAAGGTGGTCGAACACCCTCACCTGTAGAGTTGCAAGACATATTTTGGCCAAAGCTGGACTTGGGGCGCATTAGGGCATTAATATCCTTACGCAGACGTGAATTAAGAACGGTCGTAGGAATTCTCACGGGACACTGCCTTTTTGGAGAATATGCATGAAGGCTGGGTCTGGAGGCTAATGACTTCTGCAGAAGCTGCTTAGACGAAGAGGAGGAAGAGACGTTGGTCCACTTCCTTTGCTCGTGTCCAGCATTGGTTCTCAGAAGGCACAAACACTTAGGTAAGTTCAGGATGGACTGCCTCTCGGATCTCGAAAACAGTAAAGTGCTCGAAAACAGTGAAATGGTTCCAATAGGGGTAAAAGGGGATACATCCTGTGGTATCAAAATGGACCGTCACCGGTCTAAGTGTGCGTAGGCAGCCACTCCAACCTAACCTAACCTAACGCCTATAAAGCACGTTCGGCAAAAAGTCCCCAAATCTACGATCTGTGTGAAAATATACCATGGAGTAACGATGAAATAGTGGTGGAGAAGTTGCTGCTAGTTCGGATGAGGATGTGATATTAATCCAAGAACCTTGGATTAACAACAACAGGATCTGTGGCCTCAGAACCAAGGGGTACAAAATTATATCCTCTAGTAAGTCTGGGAAGATCAGATCTTATATCCTTGGGAAAAATAATATTAATCTTTTCCTTCTCTCTCAATACAGCAATGGTGACACTACTGCAGTTAGCCTGGAAGTAGGCACTTGTAGATTCTGGCTAGTTTCAGCCTACATGGACCGGCAGAAGGAGGTTCCTCCGGATAACCTGGAGGAGCTGATCCGTAAAGCAGAACAATCGAAGGTAGGTGTGGTACTGGGAGTTGATGCTAATGCGCATCACACTCTCTGGGGAAGCACGGACATTAATGAAAGGAGTGTGTCGCTTTTTGATTATTTGATGAGTACTAACCTTTCAGTGTGTAATATTGGGCGGGAACCCACATTTATTACTAGTAACAGGCAGGAGGTTCTAGACGTGACCCTTGCCTCAAATAATATTCTTCATATGGTTAAAAATTGGAGGGTGGATAAGGAACACTTATTTTCTGATCACCCATATAGAACCTATACCCTCGATATTCACTCTGCTACCCGGGAAGCCTTCAGGAACCCTAGAAGGACCAATTGGAGCAAATATGGGAAATTATTGGAGGAAATGTTACCGACGAGGGCTATGGAGCCCCCAACGATGGTTGGGGAGCTGGAGGACATGGTGGCTAGCGTTACTAGTGCATGCAACCGATCCTTTCGCGCTGCCTGCCCACTGGCTAAGCCTAGGGGTAGGGAAAAACCGGTATGGTGATCCAGGGAACTGGGAACCTATCGTAAGGCTTGTAGGACAGCCTTTAATAGAGCCGAAAATACAAGGGAGGCTCAGGATTAGGACTCCTATAAGGAGAAACTCGGAATTTATAAGAAAGAATTAAGAAAGGCACAAAGGAGGTCTTGGAAAATCTTCTGTGATAAAATGGAAGAGGTATCCGAAACCTCCCGCCTTAGGAAGATTCTTTCCAAAAGTACATCTAGTCCCAGTTTTTTGATAAAACCGGACGGATCTTTGACAGCTTCTAGTGGAGAATCTCTGGAGCTTCTCTTCGAGACACACTTCCCAGGGAGCTTTCAAGACCTGTTGGTGCGTAGAAATCATCAGAAATCACTATCAGTAATCACAGAGGATATCGTAACCAGGAAACGGATCCTATGGGCACTGAGGGGTTTTAAACCATTTAAATCGGCTGGTCCGGATCAAATTATACCAGCGGAACTTCAAAACAACTCAGTAATTATTCTTCCCCACCTGGAAGCTATATTCAAAGGGTGTTTGAAGCTGGGCTATATTGCTAGGTACTGGACGGAGGTCAATGTGGTATCCATACCGAAAGCAGGGAAAAGCTCACATGTCTATCCTAAGGGCCTAAGACCAATAACTCTATCATCCTTTCTTTGAAAACCTTGGAAAGGCTGCTGGATGTATACATCAGAGGTAAAATAGGTGCCAGGAAGTGGGCATCGTCTCAGCATGCGTACACAAATGGTATATCTGTGGACACTGCTCTGCACGCCTTGGTGTGTACGATTAAGAAATCGATTAATTCGAAGGAATTCTGTTTGGTGGCCTTCCTGGATATAGAAGGCGCCTTTAATATTGTGAAAGCGGAGGCAATCAAGGAGGGATTGTCATTTTTGGAGGTGGACGTTCCTCTGATAGGGTTAATCAATTATATGCCGGGAAGCAGGATTGTTAGCTTGAAGTTGGGGGACTCCACCATCAAGAGGCGAGTTACTAGGGGAACCCCGCAGGGGGGTTCTGTGCCCTCTTCTCTGGAACATAGTGATAAACGGGTTACTACTAGAATTGGAGAGAGAGGGTATTGAAGTTATCGCTTACGCAGATGACGTAGCTTTAACTGTTACCGGGAAATTCCTGGGCACGATTGTAGACGTAATGCAGAATGCGCTTACATTCATTACGAAACGGGCTGGCAAATGTGGACTTGGTATTACCCCGTCCAAGACAGAGCTAGTACTCTTCACTAAGAAATCCAAAATCCCGGTAGTTGTCCATTCTACCTTAAATGGCACGAGACTTACTTTTACTGATAGAGCTAGATATCTGCGCATTATCTTAGACAATAAGCTTAGTTGGAGGCCCAATATGTTGGAGAGAATAAACAAAGCTAATATAGCTTTGTACTCCTGTAGGAACGCAATTGGTCATAGATGGGGTCTGAAGCCAGACCTGGTACACTGGCTCTACACCGCTGTAGTGAGACCTATACTCATGTACGGGGTGGGTGTTTGGTGGCCAGCTCTGGACAAGGTAACTTATAAAAGTAAGATTGAAAGAGTGCAAAAAACGGCCTGTATGCTTGTTAGCGGGGCATTGAGGTCGACACGCACAAGTGCCTTAGAGGTTATGTTGCACCTTCTTCCGGTCGACATTTTTGGCAAACAGATGGCGGCAAATACGGCTGTACGACTTGCAGCCGTTTCTCAGTGGAGGTGTCTTAGTATAGGACACTCTATTATTGTTAGATCGTTGAAGGATGAGCTGGCGAATCTTGACTACATTAAACCTACTCTACGCTTCGAGAAGCGATTTTGGACCTCCTTCCCTTCAAGGGAATCCTGGAGGGATAGACCGTTATCGGAAACCGAAGCGTTGCAATTCTTCACAGATGGCTCCAAGCTAGACGGTAAAGTAGGTGCTGGAGTATTCTGTGACAAATTAAATGTAAACATTTGTATTCGTCTCCCTGATTACTGCAGCGTGTACCAAGCTGAAGTCGTAGCGATTAAAGAGGTCATGACGTGGTTTAAGCATAATGTGTTATCCTCAGATGGTATCACAATCTATGTGGACAGTCAAGCGGCGATCCGGTCGTTAGAATCGGTGTCTTTGGCATTACGGGTGGCGTTGAGTTGTCACTCATCCCTAAATGAGATGGGTGAGCATTTCATTATCCAGGTAATCTGGGTCCCAGGTCACTCGGGCGTCATGGGGAACTGCAGGGCAGATGAACTTGCTAGGCATGGTACGACTCTCCAGCTGCAACCGGAAAGGGCAAGTCTGGGGAGGCCTATCACAGCGCCGAGACAAGCACTTGGGAAGCAGGCGCTATCCTCAGCGCGGGAAAGGTGGTCGAACACCCTCACCTGTAGAGTTGCAAGACATATTTTGGCCAAAGCTGGACTTGGGGCGCATTAGGGCATTAATATCCTTACGCAGACGTGAATTAAGAACGGTCGTAGGAATTCTCACGGGACACTGCCTTTTTGGAGAATATGCATGAAGGCTGGGTCTGGAGGCTAATGACTTCTGCAGAAGCTGCTTAGACGAAGAGGAGGAAGAGACGTTGGTCCACTTCCTTTGCTCGTGTCCAGCATTGGCTCTCAGAAGGCACAAACACTTAGGTAAGTTCAGGATGGACTGCCTCTCGGATCTCGAAAACAGTAAAGTGCTCGAAAACAGTGAAATGGTTCCAATAGGGGTAAAAGGGGATACATCCTGTGGTATCACAATGGACCGTCACCGGTCTAAGTGTGCGTAGGCAGCCACTCCAACCTAACCTAACCTAACGCCTATAAAGCACGTTCGGCAAAAAGTCCCCAAATCTACGATCTGTGTGAAAATATACCATGGAGTAACGATGAAATAGTGGTGGAGAAGTTGCTGCAGAGATGACACTGACATTTCTGCAAGTCAATCTCCACCACTCTAAGGCAGCATCAGCTGCACTAAATTTAAAAATTGGGAAAGAAGCGACAGATGTCTTCTTGATCCAGGGACCTTGGGTCATTAAAGACCGGGTATTTGGGCTCAAGTACTAGCAACTGATCCTTCCATCCCAAGTTATCGTCAACGGGCCGGATGGGATTTGGACCACCAATAGTGCGGAATCGCTGGAACTTCTGATGGAGACTCATTTTTCTGGTTGTTCCGAATCTGTACCTAGCACATCAGTTGTAGGTAAAAGGGCTAGTAGCCTCATAGGCCAAATTATTACCAGAAAAAAGATCCAGTGGGCAATAAACAATTTTCAACCATATAAGTCACCTGGACTCGATGGCATTATCCCTGCGGATATTCAACAAACTACGGATCTAACAATTTCCTGGTTAGAGGTAATTTTCAAAGGCAGCCTAGAACTACTAGTATGTCACATTCCTAGTAAATGGACAGAAGTGAAGGTTGTTTTCATACCTAAGGCAGGAAAACGATTAGCTTGTCTTCCTTCCTTTTTAAAACACTGGTAAGACAAATAGAAGCGCATATTAGAGGCACGATTGTGTCGGAAACGCTGTCAAAATCTCAAAATGCCTACTGCAAGGGGATACCTGTAGAGACTGCTCTTCATTCTCTTGTATTTTTCATTGAAAAATCTTTCGAATATAGAGACTACGCAATGGTAACCTTCTTGGATATTAAGGGGGCCTTTAACAATTTGCAATATGCTATAACTCGGGCACTTTCAGATCTGGGAGTGGATGAATCACTCAAGGACTGCATAGATCAGATGCTAAGAGGCAGGATCATAAATGCCAGTTTTGGGGAATCCTCCGTCAGAAGATTTGCAAGCAAAGGTACGCCACAGGGTGGCGTACTGTCCCCCCTACTTTGGAACTTGGTCATAAATTACCTGTTGCTGAGACTGGAGGATGGTGGCTTCAAGGTGGTTGCCTATGCGGATGATGTTGCTATTGGTGTCCGTGGTAAATATCCCGGCACCCTTAGTGAGCTTATGCAAAATTCCCTGGACACTCTTTCATTATGGCCAATGGCTGTGGGTTGAATATCAACCCACACAAAACCGAATTGGTTCTCTTCTCTAGGAAATATAAACTTCCTCATATCGATCCTTCCACTTTAAATAGGTTTAGCTTGACTTTTACAGTTGAAGCGAAGTTTCTGGGTCTCGTTTTGGATAGCAAATTAAATTTGAAACCTAATATTATGGAAAGGGTAAAGAAAGCTACGGTAGCGCTATACTCTTTCAAAAATGCCATTGGGAAAGGATGGGGGCTGGAGCCCCGCTTCGTACATTGGCTTTATACCGCAATAGTCAGACCCATACTCTTGTATGGGGTAATAGTCTGGTGGCCTGCTCTGGACAAATCTGTCAACCAATAGCTGTTGACAAATGTTTAGAGAACAATCTCTCGGTGGTTCAGTGGTGCACTGAGGAGCACATCCACTCAGGCACTAGAGACTCTGCTATTTTTGACTCCTCTAGATATTTTGGGGAAACAGTTGGCAGCTTGTACTGCCATACGGCTAAAATCCATCTTAATGTCGACCTGCAACAATACAGGGCACTGATCTATTTTGTGCAACAAACGAATTCCCAAGACCACCGACTATACTGTCCCGTCACTGTCTTTTGACACAAAGTTCCGCACTAGGATAGGAGGAGTTATAAACTTCTTCACTGATGGTTCAAAATGGGATGGCAAAGTCGGAGCTGGAGTGTTCTGCGAGGAACTTTTGTTAAATCTCTCCTTCCGTCTTCCCGACTTGTGTAGCATTTTTCAAGCTGAAGTAACTGCCATAAAGGAAGTCGTAGACTGTTTGAGGTATAATGTAATATCAGTTTGTGATATTCGCATATATACGGACAGTCAGGTTGCCATTAAAGCGCTTCAATCACACCTCCTCACGTCGAAAGTAGTTCAGAACGGTCTCTCATCTCTTAACGAGATGGTAGATTAGTCCAACATCCACATTTAATGGGTGCCAGGACATTTCATAGGTGCAGGGAATATAAACGCCGATGAACTGGCTCAACGTGGTACAATGGACCACTTCTCAGAAAGCAGAAAGGATATTGAAATGCCTCTTGCGGTATGCAAACTGCTGCTTCAGGAAGAAGCTGACGAATGACAGATGGTCAAGTATCACCTCTTGCGTAATAACTCGGCAGGTGTGGCCAAAGTTGGACTTGGCGAGATCCAAACAGCTGATGTCACTTCAGCGAAGTCAGATCAGTGTGGTTGTTGGATTGATTACGGGCCACTGCCTCATAAGGTGGCATGCAAGTAGATTTGGTGTCTTCTTACATGACTACTGTCGTAGTTGCGAGGACGAAGAGGAGGAAGAGACAGTACTTCATCTTCTTTGCACCTGTCCTTATCTGGCACGAAACAGACTAAAGTTTCTAGGGCGCCCTCTTCAAAGTCCTGACGGACCTCTGTAGGATGGACGTCAGGAGTATCCAACGCTTTGTTAACAGCTCAAAATGGTTCCAATGAGTTGGAGGAAACAATTATTCGTGGTATGGCTACGGACATTTTTTGTGTCTATCCCTGGTCCTAGTGGACCGCCACCCAAACCTAACCTAACCTAACTTAATAATTTTTCAGTTATCTATAGTTGAAATGTCAAAGTGAAATAAGAAAACCTCAAATTCTTATTTTTTTTATTTTTCTTATTCCAAGTATCATTACCGCTTTACACGAAAAATTTCGCTCCTTTTAAGTTTTTTAAGTGACAGCTGAAATTTCCATTTCCCCTCCAAAAAAAATTTAAGTTTTTTATTTTAGGTATGGTCGAATACACACAAATCCACTTTCTCGCTCTCTTACGTTATTTTTTTTATTTTTCTTATTCTAACTATGGTTCTCGCTTTAGTATTGTATGTTCATGCTGTTGCTGAGTTTGGTTATGTGGGGAGTATAGGAACAAAAACTATAAAAGTGGTAAACAGATTCGAATGACATTCCCAGAAGATGCACGCAAGGAAAAAGCCGCAGGAAGATATGTTACCGTCTTTCCAGCGCCTATGTCTAATAGAACCGCCATATTTCATTTATTTCAAACTGATCAAATCAGCGATGTCAATTTGCTTTGGTCACCGGGTTTGCCGTGACCATTCACAAAAGTCTAAATATGGAATTTTCAACAAGATTGCTGTGTATGAGTAAGGGTGTACTGCATTTTAAAGCGTACAGGGCAGGTTTAGATGATTAACGTAACAGAACTGTACTTTCTTCAAGTTAATCGAGACATGGCTATACTGAAATTTAGTCATTTGTATTTGTTTGTGTCAACAAATAAATTATAAATTTCAAATTTTAATTAAACAATTAATGTCTTGTAAGGTTCGTCGAAACCACCAAAAATGTAACACAATTTAAATAGTAAGCGAACAGCAGCCGTCTAAAGCATTTTTTAAGTTACAAATTTATTAATTTTATTTAATATGTAATTTTTATGTCTATTTAAATACATAAGTCGTCAGAACTCCATATACCCCGATATGGTTCGTTGTATCCTTAAAACCTTGGAAACCAATTTAGCTAATTGCGCTTCCAGATATAAAAAAAAACGAAATGATTTTATTATTCTGTACTTTTGCTTAATAACAACAAAGCACAATAAATAATTAAACAAAAGCATTTCGAATTATTATTTATAAATACACAGGTAAACGTGTATAGGACGATAGATACCTATGTTGTACAATAAAAAGCACATTTGAATGAAATATTTGCAGAATTTACATTTAGTATAAAACAGTTTTTTGTTATTGTTATAAAAATCTACTTCAATTTCCTATTTCATTTCATTTCATTTTTTTTTTCTATATTTTAATAAAGTTTTTATTCAATATTATACGTGTTGGTATTTAACTAACCAAAAAATATTCTGAATACTAAACCAACCAAAACTAAATTGAAATGTATAAAATGGGCCAAAATAGAAAACAAAAAATCTGGATCCACCCAAACTACAAAAATATATGGTTTAGTTTGACTATAAGTATGTGCGTGCTTTATTTGTAACTGCGGACATTTTTCACTCATTAATTGAATGGTTTTTTAATAATTTTCAATTTGGTTTCTGCTTAGTTACAAAATCATACAGAACTTTCTGTGTATAAAATGGAGGAAATAAATGTATGGCGTACGAGCTTTTTGCGAATTAAAAAAAAAAAGCAATTAATTTGTTGTTGTTGTTTAGGCACACACGGTGGGATGCGTTTCAATATGTGTAATTTGATAAAACAGTTTGTATTTGTATTTATATTATAAAGAAGATGAATGAAAAGCTTTTTATAAAATCGGTTGCTTTGGAAAAAAAGTTTAATTTTACATTTGGATTTTTTTTTTTTTTAATTCAAACGGCATTATTTTTATATCGGCTTTATACAAACACGAGTACATAATATAAATACACAAATATATCGTATTAATGGTAATTATATTTTAATTACAAAATTTCATAAAAATGCGATGTTTTTTTGTCATTTTGTAATTTATATTTGCCACTACTTGTTGAAAGCATTCCAATTTTTTTTTTGCGATTTTGTGCGGTGCACCATTAAAACAACTCTCTATTAATGTAAATTAATAATACAATTTCAAATAAAAAAAATAAAAAATGGTTAAAGTGTAATTTTAATTCATTACAGCTCAAAAAAAAAAAAAAACTGAAAAGCTCTGTTAACAAAATATATAAATTTAAATAAAATCCAATTGAGTTGATCAGTTATTAAAAACAATTTCCACATTTTTTTTTGTTTGGTTTATTTCAATTTAATTATTGTTGTAATTTAATGTTTTTTTATTGGATGTATAAAAATATTTATTTTAAATTTCCATTTTTTTTAGGTATATAAACGATGATAAAAGGCTAGTAAAAAAAATGTTTACCCATCCGCTTAAAAATATTACGAAAAATTGCAATAATTTCCACTTCGATAGGATAACATTTCCAATTTACAATGTGTAGGTATATCGTACTCGTACGTCAAGTACTCAATTTTTCAATTCAACTAAAGGCTTTATTATTAACTTATTTGTACTATGAACTGATTTCAATGGTTATTAAGAGAGTATTAATGCGGTCAGATACATTTTAATCAAATTAATATTTTTATGTGTTTTCTCTAACGTTAATGCATAATTTACAACTAGGTCAATTTTACCTAGCATGCACACAAAATTTTGTTTGTTAATAAGGCCGTTTTTTATTAGCTCTGGATAGCAAGCTATCGGGAGCACATGGGAAAGTGCTATTGCAAGTTTTGCTATTTTGCCCATGTGTCGCTAGTAAACAAAACACTAAAATTTTTCCTAACTTCACGCAGTTGTATGATATTTTGACTGGATATACATATATATATATATATATATATATATATATATATATATATATATATATATATATATATATATATATATATAAAAATATATATATATATACATATATATATATATATATAT
Source organism: Tipula vernalis (assembly GCA_958295665.1). Classification (NCBI taxonomy): domain Eukaryota; kingdom Metazoa; phylum Arthropoda; class Insecta; order Diptera; family Tipulidae; genus Tipula; species Tipula vernalis. The sequence continues at coordinate 129,572,620 of OY282558.1, read as the reverse complement.
ATATATATATATATATATATATATATATATATATATATATATATATATATATATATATATATATATATATATATATATATATTTATATATACAGCGACTTTTGTTTGTTAATAAGATATGATAACGATCAGCCGTTGGCCTGACCCCTTTTGATTTTGATGAAATTTGGTGAAAATGTTCGTCATATGAAATAACTCCACCCACATTGTTCTCTTTTCCTCTACATCACTCTGTTTTCTACTTTTCGTTAAAATTACAATTTGTGAAGAGCTCATTCTCAAAAGCCACTTAACCGATTTCAATATTTGTTAGCTTAATTGAAAGGGATTGAGTTCTTGTTTTGTATAAATTTTTTGAAAACAATCCAAACTAAATTTTTGTTTATGAAAAAGAGCATTCTTTTGAATAATGTCATTTTTCGGTCCTTTGGGCCACAACGAGTTGCCTATTTAAATTTAAATGTGTTTAAATTTTTAATTATTCTACCTGCGTTTTGCACCATTTACTGTAATTTAACCCAGATAAAGCCGAAACTATTTTTTTTAAAGTGTCTTTTGAACCGGATGTTTACATTAAAAATAGGAAGAGAAATCATAAACTACGAGTACTAACCAAAATTTCGTAAATAGTTTAGTTTAAGCGGGGCGAGGTGTTCTTTTAAAACGATAGTGAGATTAAAAGCAGCTACAAAAGTTTTATTCCAAAGTTTATTAAAATAACATGTAATTCATTTCTTATAAAATAAAAGTAAAACAAATAATTAATCACTTAATTATTTGGTATGATAGTACAAAAAACAATCTTTTGGGTGTAACGCTACTTCACACTTAATTCACGAAAAATTACATTTTTTGTGGCAATAGCAACATCGGGTTTGTTTGGTCTGATAAATTATTAAATGACCTATATTATCGTATTTTGAATGTGCATTTGCTGCAGGTTTGGGCCCTCTTGTATTCAACGTTTGTTTCCGGAATGATTCTAGAATTCCGAGAGTCAACTCTCGTCTAAAGTTCAGGTGATCTAATTTACCTCCGTTTACCCTAAACAACTGCCATGCATTCTGTTCAGCCATGTCGATACAATGAGCTATCAATGGAAAATACCACTTTTTTCCTCGTATTGATACTCTGTATAAACTAATGTTTTGGTCCGCTCGGTCGACTCCGCCCATATTTTTGTTGTACATCTTAAAAATTTTTGGTTGATCCACAGTTATCCTTTTCTTTTCTTTTTTAGAAAATCTTGTTACCGGTTGGGTTGGCAATATGGGACAACTGTTGGACGCGATTGTGACAACATTGTTGTTGTTGAGATCAACAGTGCAACAAAACACAATATTTTATGTCAACTCATCAACACTACAAGCCGGAACCTAACAAATTAATAATTTGTTTTCTTTATAATGTCACACAACACCTTTTCTCATTAATATGCTTACTAAACATTAATGTTTTATTATTTCTTTTTATTGTAAAATAGTGTAATTTGGATGAATGAGATTTTGTATAAAAAGACGAGCAAATTAAAAATAAAGGTCAGAATAAATTTACAACTGAAACAAAGTGTTTGTTCTCAAGATTATTAAGACCCCACCAGTGGTAATCTTAATAATCATCAATATACGGAACTCTTTATTAACAACAAGTTGTTTATTCTCGATAACCAATAGACCCGTGGTAATCTATTAGTTAACTGTAGATCAAGACTATCTTGAATTTATAATTTAAGTACAAAAGTCTATGATTTTACAGTTGTCATGCCATTTGCATACGACTATTTCATTGCCTCGTGTCGTGGGGTAATCATAAAACCCTCTTTCATTTTTTTTAATGATTTTGGAATCCAATATATTGCAAATTTCTCCCAATTCTATTTTCTCTTATTGTTCCCGTCCCTTTCAATCCACCACACCGAAGCTCTTCTAATGGTTTAATCGACGTAAAAAAGTTATCAAAATATAAGTGGTATGGCATATTTAAATTATTTTGAAGAACATCAGCACACTGCAAAACGACACTGGCTCCTAGGCCCAAATGTTTGAATTTCTCTGGTAAAATTGTAGTAGACCCTTGGTAAGGTTCAAACCACTCAATATGAGGTGATTGATTTTGTTGTCCCGGTCCACAACTTATAACCCCAGCGAATTGGCTTGCCACGAATGAATTGCTTGGTACCGTGATGTCCGTAATAGGGAACCATGGACTCGTCCACACTGTGGTTTTCTTCTTTAGGTGCCATTTGAATAAATTTTTGGTTCAACATATCAAATAAAGGACGTATCTTAGCAAATTTGTCCGAAGTGTTTAATTGCCTATTGTCACTGCAATGTAGATTCTGCATAATAAATCTAAACCTGTTTCGTGACAATAGCATTACATACTAGCTCGTTGTATGTATCTTTTGAACTTTCCCAATATAAATGGCGCCTGGCCAAGCGAACATATCCCCTAAGAAGTAGAATGCCTATGAAGCAGCGCATTTCATTTGGTTGAACATCTCCTTTCCTATTGTGAGATACAGCGTACATATTTGTATACCGTACCAGCAGATTTGCTAATTTTTCATCAACAAATTGTTAAAAAGGTTCAGTAGGTGACATCTGTTGATTACATCCAGCCACATCGTCCCTTGTTGGTAAATTGGAAATGAGATCTTTTTTATCCCACTGTAACCGGAGAATTTTTTTTGGTTCACCCAGTAAATTTCTTTATACAAAAAAAAATATTTTCTACATATTTCGGTTTTTTTTCATTGAAAGTATTGAAACAGAAAAATCTGTTATCTAAAGCGAAATTGTTATGTTATGAGTATAGATGTAATTGTAATTAGGAAAACAAAATAAAACGAATAAGTAAAAATAAAATAATTGAAATGGTAATGATGTATATGAATAGCGGTACGAACAAAAAAGGTGGTGTTGGTGTGAATGATGATGGCGAGGTAGCAGAAGAGGATCTCTCTTGTTTTTGGACCGCAGAGGCGAATAGATTAAAAATAGAATAAAATAAAAAAAAAAACGATAATTGAGGTTTTTAATAATTTTAAGAAATAATATTTTGGATAAATAATATTTTTAATCTTAAAATTAATTATAATACATTAATATAATATATTTAAAAATAATAGTTTAAATAAAAAAACTATGAACTATGTGTTAATTGTGGATATAAAAAGTGCTAAAGTTCCTGTTAAGGTTTAGTTCTTGAAAAATAAAAAAAAATAAAAATTGATAACCAGACAGTTAGTGTATGAACAATTTAATATTTCTAATGTTGCAATTAAAAACAATTTATAATAATAATAAGAACTATATATATAATAATAATGTTATTTAAATTAATAATTAGCTAGTGAATTACTAAAAGCTAAATAATCTAAAAATAAATCGGGCGATTTATGATTTTATCGCAATTATTAACACCACGTTGGATTACCACGATATATCATCAATGCGCGCCATCAGGTACCATTTGTAAAATCTTAGAATACATAAGAAATTTCTAGTTTATAATAATTAATAATAAATTTTTGCTATTGTTTAGTTTTAGTATTTAAATTACTTTTTTTGTTTGATTTATTTTATTTTTTTTTAATGGAAATTGAATAAAGCCATTTAATATGGGTAGGTAAGGTAATCGCGGCCTCGTGACAGTAACACAATTTATTTTTGCAGCATTTCAAGCTTTCTAGGAACATTGTAATAAAAACCCATCCCACGCGCTGCACGCTAGCCGGCCGAAAAAGCTGCAACAGTGTATTTCTAGGAAGTCTGCAACGGTTATCTATACCTTTACGATAGCTGTCCGTTACAGTGGCGCCCAAGATGCGAGCATTTAATAAGATTTCTTTGAATGTGTGTGAATTGTTTGGATAATGCATGAAGCTGTTTCCGGCCTTGGTCGTTTTGAATTCAGTTCACGGTGGCATTATTTTAAATTACAACACCAAAACATTATTAATTAGTCTCAGCGGTAGCAATATGATTGATACCCGTTTATAACGTTTTGATGTCGATTTTTTTTTGTTACGTGCTTTGACCTAATTTGTTTAATCTTGTAACATTTTTTTTTGAGGATTATTTTATTTTAATTTCTATTATAAGTGAGTGATTTTTAAATGATCTAGAAACTATTTAAATTGTAGATTTAAATATTTTGACTTCTGGATTTGTGGTAAATCTTTTCATTTCTGATTTTTCTATCAGAGCTGTTTCGATCTAGTGCAATATCATTTGAGTAGGGTTCAAACATCTTTTTATTTCTGCATTATGCATTTGTTTATTTTTTTTTTTTGATTTAATCGGATAAGTTTGGATTTTACTCATATTAGAATTGCATTGGATTGCGGAATGATTTGTTAATATTTTTTTTTTGTCCTCAGTGAAATGTTTAAAGTAAGAAGTGTTGCGAGGCGTGTATTATTTTACCTACCTATATTATATTATTATAATAATAATAATTTCCCTAATTTTTTTTTGTAAACAATTGAATTTTCATTCCATATAATTATTTTGTAGTTTTAATAATTTGATATATTTAAATTATAAGAATTTAGGTGATCAGTATTTAATTTGTTTTTCAATACTATATAGTAAAATTACCAAGAAGGATACATTTTTTTTTATATATAAGTCAATAATTTTTTTTGTGTCTATTTTCTATTACATATTATTATTATATTTGTTTTTATATATGCAATAATATAATTATATATTTATATTATAATTTAATTTTCTAATTATTGTTTAATATTTATATTTTCGATTTATCTGAATTATTTTAATTAAACGGAGTTGTTGTATCAATACTTTCAATATGGCGGAAGAAATTCTTAAACTTCCGATTGATATCGAATATTTGACATTAGACGAAATAATGGTCGAATGTGTAATACGTGAAATTTCCGGTTATGGAAGAGCTCAGCTCAGTTCACTAGAAGATGATTTTAAGCGAGAAAGTGAAGGTACCAAACAACGTCCGGAGAGAGCTCATTTGGCTGCACGGAAATCTCCGAAGAAAGAGTTTCAATTTTGTTTAGCAGCATGCTCTGATCTTAAAAACGATTTGCTTACGATGTTAAATAATCGAACCGATGAGTTGTTTTCTCGTCTTAGTTCCAGACTTTTGCTAATTGTCTATCGTGCTAAACGATTGGCTTGTTCATCGCCTACGTTTGTAAATCAAGCAACTGCTGTCGTAAATTCATGTGTTAAACTATTAAAAATTTTACATGCCACTAGAGAAGAGAATCCACCAGATGATTTGGAACAATCTTTAAACCAAGCAATGTCTGAATTTGAAGGTAACGACAATCTTGAAACCGATACACCAACTGAAAAAGTTAATGAATTGGAAGCAACAGAGATGCAACCAGGGGTTCCTCCGCATTCAAAACAAGAAACAGAACAAGGTGCATATTCGAATATTTCAGCTTCTCAAGCGGATATGGCCCTTTTCAAGGAGCTTTCTAGTAGATTGTCACTAGTTGATACACCAAATACCTCGTTTGTTATTCCCAATCTAAACACTCGATTAACTACTACGCCTATCGTTGACAATACGAAACAAATGCCTAATGTTCATTTTGCTTCAAATGATAAAAATAATGACAGGCGAACATCAACAAGTGAAAAAGTAAATTTTACACCCCCACATAAATGGAATATAGAGTTTGACGGGTCTTCTACCTCCCAGCCCGCTGAAAGATTTTTATTCCGAGTAGAACGGTTAGCTAACTCAAACAATGTACCGCTCCATCGATTAGTGGATGATCTGAATGTGTTATTGCGGAAAACGGCTTGGGACTGGTATTGGTCTTTTATCGAACGCCGAAATGACGTCACTTGGCAAGAGCTTAAAGCAGCATTCTTACTTCGTTTCCAGAATCGGCGATCCGATCTAGAAGTTCTGCAATCTATATTTGCAAGGAAACAGAAACCATCAGAATCCTTTAAAGAATTTTATTCTGCCATACTTAGCGATTCGTTATCTTTAGGCGAACCTTTATCGGACAATCAATTATATCCTATTTTACGAGAAAATATGAGTTTTTCACTTCAATCCCGATTAGCTGGTGAACATTTCGAGTCAGTAGGCATCCTTGTAAATAAATGTATCGATATAGAGGATGCTTGGAGGCGTTTGAATGAACAAAAAGCTCAACGAAGATTCACCATAAATGAGCTCGCGCCCCATAACTACGGTGAAGTGTTTAATCAAGGTTCCTCAAACTCCACACGTCAAGTATTTAGTGAACAACAACCTCTGTCAAACATAAATAATTTTCCACATTACGCATCACATGTTCCTGTTGACAGAGAATATAGTATTTGTAGTATAAACAGAACAGAGCAGAACTATCTACCTAATTTTACAAATAGTCGAAAAATGGAAATTTTTTGTTATGGTTGTGGTCAACCGAATACAACTAGACCAAATTGTACAAATTGTCAAAATAATATTTCGGGAAACCAAACGCAGGAAATGAAGCATCCTGGAGGCGTTCATTTCCATCCCAGTGTTTCCAGGAAATCAGTCGAAGACGCGGCGAGCAATACCTGTCCCGAACTTGTCAGGAGGAAATAAGTTTCAATAATTCTATAAACCGTAAGGAGGCTTGTAGTTCCTCACATAATGAAACTACTAATTTACCAAACATTATTCCATCTAATGAAAATCCTACGTCTCAGTTTTCTATTCAACAAAAATATAACAAAACACGAATTAATTCTTTGGTCAAGTCAAATTCTAGATCTCTTCGTTATTGGGCTTTTAAGAAACATTTGAAAAACAAAGTTGTAGGGTCGTTATTCAATGTTCAAGAAGATAGACGACCTTATGCCGATGTAATTTTAGATGGTGCGCTTTATAAGGGGTTGTTAGACAGTGGTGCTAACATTACGGTGCTAGGTTCAGGTTCGGAAAAATTTTTACATCATCCTCTTTTTAAATTTAATCATCTTCCCTGTTTTCTCAATACGGCTAGCGGTGAGAAAAATCGTGTTTTTGGACATATACTCATTCCTATCACTTATTTGGGGAAAACGGAAATTATGAGAATCCACATTGCCCCAAGTCTTACCCAACCTCTCTACTTGGGCATTGACTTTTGGGAGCTTTTTGGATTAAAACCTCTTGTGGTAGAAGAAATTCAAGAGCTACCTAATGTTCCGCTTTCCACAAATCGTCACAAATTGTCAGCTTATGAGGAATCCCAGCTTGCTCATTTAATTTCACTTTTCCCATGTTCCGTTAAAGAAGGTTTGGGTCGCACTAATCTTATTACCCATGTCATTGATATCAAGGACGCAAAACCAGTCAAACAGAGATATTATCCGATTTCTCCGGCGGTACAAAGAGACATTGACTCTGAAATCGAAAGAATGCTGAGACTTGGTGTAATTGAAGAAAGCCAAAGTTCCTGGTCGTCGCCAATTACTCATGTACGAAAAAAGTCTACTGGAAAGGTTAGGTTGTGCCTTGACGCCAGGAAATTAAACGAAGTAACAACTAAAGATGCCTACCCTCTGCCTTGGATAGATGGTTTATTAAGTCGTTTAGACCAAACTAAATATATTTCCTCTATCGATCTCAAAGATGCCTTTTGGCAAATCCCGTTGGAGATCAATTCTAGAGACAAAACTGCGTTCACGGTGCCCGGAAGGCCACTGTATCAGTTTACAGTGATGCCTTTCGGCCTGTGTAATGCCCCTCAATCGCTCTGTCGGTTGATGCATCGCGTGATCCCTCACCAGTTACATGACCGGGTCTTCGTCTATCTAGACGATCTTCTTGTTGTTTCTGCCACATTGAGTGAACACTTTACACTTTTGTTTCAAGTTGCTCAACACTTGCGGCGTGCGAATTTAACAATCAATGTGGAGAAAAGCCAGTTCGTCATGACAGAAACGAAGTACCTCGGTCATATGATTGGGAATGGGACCATTCGCGTAGATCCCGACAAAATAGAGGCCATCTCGAATTATCCACAACCAACAACCGTGAAACAACTTCGACGATTTTTGGGAATGTCGGGGTGGTACCAGCGGTTTATATCTAACTATGCTGGTATTGCTGCTCCACTTACCGACCTTCTTAAGAAGAATCAGAAAATGGTTTGGTCCGATCAGGCAGTTGATGCATTTAACCATCTTAAAACGGCTTTAACTTCTGCGCCAGTCCTTCGTAATCCAAATTTCAATAAGAAATTTTATATTCAGTGTGATGCTAGCAATTGTGGAATCGGCAGCGTGCTATTCCAGAAGACGGATGATGATGATGAGTATCCTATTGCTTTCTTCTCACATAAATTGAATTCTGCACAAAAGAAATACAGTGTGACTGAGCTTGAATGTCTCGCTGCGGTCATGAGCGTGAAAAAATTTAGACCATATATTGAAGGTTACACATTTACCATCATAACCGACCATTCAAGTCTAAAATGGTTAATGGAGCAGAGAGACTTATCAGGACGTCTAGCGAGATGGAGCCTAAAGTTGCAAGGGTTTAATTTTAACATTGAATACCGCAAAGGCTCTCTCAACGTAGTGCCTGATAGTCTCTCACGAGCTAATATCGATTCTTTAAGTTCATCTTTGAGTCCGGACAATGACTTGCAAATTCCACCTCTTCATATCGATTTAGATTCAGCCGCATTTTGTGAAGCTGATTATTTAAAGAAATTGTCCGTTCTTCAACAATCAGGCAACTTCAAGACGAACTTCAAAGTTAACGACGGAAAGTTATTCATTCTTCCATCCAATTCTATTGATTCTGATAATATTGAATTTCATCACTGGAAATTGGTAGTTCCTCAGTCCCTTACAAATTCATTAATTGTACAAGCTCATAACCCACCTAGCGGTTCACATATGGGCTATGAGAAAACCTTAGAATTATTGAGACGTCAATTACATTGGACCACCATGTCAAGAGACGTCCGGCAATATGTTACCAATTGCGAACGTTGTAAGGCCATAAAACCCACAAACCATTTGACTCGACCAGTAATGGGAGATTATCATGAAATCAATACAGCGTTTCAAAAACTTTACATCGATTTTCTTGGCCCCTATCCGCGTAGCAAATCTGGCAATTCTTACCTACTCATTGTGTTGGATAAGTATACCAAATTTGTTTTTTTAGAACCGTTACGCACAGCATCCGCTCATCATGTGGTTAACTTTCTCAGCAAACGTGTATTCAATGTGTTTGGAGTGCCTGAGTTTTTATTCTCTGATAATGGACCCCAATTTCGGTCTCAAATGTTGCATGACTTTCTGAATAAATTCGGTGTAACACATCAATTCACTCCGAACTATTCTCCTCAGTCAAACGCATCGGAGAGAGTGAATCGTACTGTCATTTCAGCAATTCGAGCATATGTGCATGATAATCATCGAGATTGGGATGTACATTTAGATGAAATTGGTTCTTCGCTGAGGAACTTTGTTCATAGTGCTACAGGATTCTCGCCATTTTTCCTCGTTTTTGGACATCACATGGTGACACATGGATCTTCGTACCGCCTTTTGCGTGAACTAGGTTCATTAAACGATAATTATGTCGCTATCAACAACACTTCCGATCGATTGTTTAACATTCGTCAAATAGTTTCCGCACATCTTAAAGATGCACACCGCCGTAATGCCAGCAGGTATAATCTACGAACCAGAATACGTGAATTCTATCCGGGTCAACAAGTTTTCGTGAGAAATTTTGTTAAAAGCAACGCTGGAGAAAATTTTGCATCGAAGCTCGCTCCAAAGTTTGTTAAAGCTTTTGTGACCAAGAAAATTGGTAATGTTGCTTATGAGCTGCATACGCCCGATAATAAATTTATGGGTGTTTATCATTCAAAGGATTTTCGTTAAATTTTTCAAAAATGATTAAAACTGGAGTATGACTGTCCTGGCTTTTGAGACTCTCTCAGGGTATTGGGTCTGCCCCACGATTTGTAACCGGACAATTTTTTTTGGTTCACCCAGTAAATTTCTTTATACAAAAAAAAATATTTTCTACATATTTCGGTTTTTTTTCATTGAAAGTATTGAAACAGAAAAATCTGTTATCTAAAGCGAAATTGTTATGTTATGAGTATAGATGTAATTGTAATTAGGAAAACAAAATAAAACGAATAAGTAAAAATAAAATAATTGAAATGGTAATGATGTATATGAATAGCGGTACGAACAAAAAAGGTGGTGTTGGTGTGAATGATGATGGCGAGGTAGCAGAAGAGGATCTCTCTTGTTTTTGGACCGCAGAGGCGAATAGATTAAAAATAGAATAAAATAAAAAAAAAAACGATAATTGAGGTTTTTAATAATTTTAAGAAATAATATTTTGGATAAATAATATTTTTAATCTTAAAATTAATTATAATACATTAATATAATATATTTAAAAATAATAGTTTAAATAAAAAAACTATGAACTATGTGTTAATTGTGGATATAAAAAGTGCTAAAGTTCCTGTTAAGGTTTAGTTCTTGAAAAATAAAAAAAAATAAAAATTGATAACCAGACAGTTAGTGTATGAACAATTTAATATTTCTAATGTTGCAATTAAAAACAATTTATAATAATAATAAGAACTATATATATAATAATAATGTTATTTAAATTAATAATTAGCTAGTGAATTACTAAAAGCTAAATAATCTAAAAATAAATCGGGCGATTTATGATTTTATCGCAATTATTAACACCACGTTGGATTACCACGATATATCATCAATGCGCGCCATCAGGTACCATTTGTAAAATCTTAGAATACATAAGAAATTTCTAGTTTATAATAATTAATAATAAATTTTTGCTATTGTTTAGTTTTAGTATTTAAATTACTTTTTTTGTTTGATTTATTTTATTTTTTTTTAATGGAAATTGAATAAAGCCATTTAATATGGGTAGGTAAGGTAATCGCGGCCTCGTGACAGTAACACAATTTATTTTTGCAGCATTTCAAGCTTTCTAGGAACATTGTAATAAAAACCCATCCCACGCGCTGCACGCTAGCCGGCCGAAAAAGCTGCAACAGTGTATTTCTAGGAAGTCTGCAACGGTTATCTATACCTTTACGATAGCTGTCCGTTACACCACTTAAAACTGACGAATCTTGCTTTATTAACAGTGGATGACTTGCTAGGCATCTTCCTACGTTTAGCAATAATAGCTAGTGGAATATCGTCCTCACTATCATAGTCACTTTCTGTAGGTGACGAATATCTCAGCCGAGCTCAGCCGTTTCATGATGACTATCCGGAAGGTTATTTAAGACGATATTATCCTCACCGACGCCGTTTTCATCCATTTCTATTTGTTGCGTATATCGCAATTGTTTCTGCTCTAAGTTGACCGCCCGGAAGGTTGCTTATTACCACATTATCATCGTCGCCGGAGTCTTCATCTGTTAAATCAGCATTATCATTATCTGGAGGAAAAATTATAATTTCCTCGGGAATTTCTTCGTCCTTTTCTAATTTCTCTAAACTTTCATTTAGCGTCAAAGGCTTATTTTTGTACCTAAAACAAAAATTACATTATTGATAGTACCTAGTGCCACTGGCTGTTATAAAGGACACAACATTTCAAACGGTAATTTAGTACATAAAAACTGCAAAAATTCACAAACTCAATTTAAAATATTAAATAAATATAGCTTCTTGTGAAAATTACATTTAGAAATATTCACTTTTACCGTTATACGTTAAGTTACACTTACCACCAATTATCCATTATTTCCAAAAATAATATGTCTAAAATATTAACTGCTAGATACACATTCATGAGCACTATTAAATTCAAACTGAATAATTTTATAAAAAGTCTACCTTTTTATAGAAAATAGGCCTAACGGGACTTTCATAAAAAATTGTTTCGTACATGTATAAATCGTGTTTTCGACAACGGTTTTTTTCTGACTTTATAAAGGACAGTGGCTTTATCTGGGTTAAAAGGTAATCCTATTTTATTTTATGTATTAGTGTTGTTTACTATTTTATAGTTTTTTAAATGCAATAAAACTATAAAAACTTTATTATAGGTTGTTCCAAAAATATAGGAGTACTAGTTTCGAATAACTACAGCATTATCAGTTTATAACGTTTTCTTTTGTTCAGGAAAACGGGTCTGCCACATTTTGGTTATCAAACAAATAATTTTAACTGTTAACAATTTCATCAGGTATATGGTACTTAAGGTATACTTAAAACTTAGGAGGCTAAAACTTAGCTTTCAAATAAAATATGTATTTCCATATATGTAAATACGATGGAACTGTTATATTTAAGTCATTTGTAAACGTGAATTTGAAGTAAAATTAACACCCCGTAAAAATATTAAAGTTTCAATATGAAAATTAAGTGTGAAATGTGCCTTAAAAATAGATCGCACATTCGTAAAATCTCTAATTATATAATTGAGATAGCTCATACAAAAGGTGTTTGCTTAATTAAAGGAGGGAACATTTGTACTTCATGCTACTTTGAAATATATAAAAGTAAACAAAATAATGTAATAAGTGAAGCTTCAGGACCTTTTGGTGTTCAACAAATTAATTTGGATCAAAACAGTTCACCACTTACATCATCATCATCATCGCCATTAAAGATTTCAATAATATCAAGTGAGAAGCAATATGTCTATCCTGACCTTTCATCACTCAACTCTGCTTTACAGTCAATCAACAGTACTCCTATAGTACGTAGGAAAGTGAGATCTGACAATTATAAGAAACAAAAAATGCAACAAGTTGCAGCAAACATTTCTGAGGAAATATTTCAACTACCTTGTAGTTCTGGTGAAATTCAAAATAACACCGAAGGCGATAATAATGAAATAATTCAACAATTACGATAAAAGTGTGAAAGTTCCAATACCTTCAGTGAAAAATATATGGTATTAACATCGTTACCAAAAAGCTGGTCTGCTCGAAAAATTCAACGAGAGTTTAGTGTTTCTTATTATATGGCAAGGAGAGCAAACCAGATTCAAGAGGAAAATGAAATAATGTCAACACCGAATATCAAATGTGGGTCTAAGGTCCTTAACCAAGAACTGGTAAAGTTTGTGCAGATTTTTTTTGAAGATGACGAAATAAGTAGGATATGTCCAGGAAAAAGAGACTTCGAAACAATTTCATCGGAAGGAACTGTTATTACTAAACAACGTAGATTGGAACTCTGTAATTTGAACGAAGCATATCAAATCTTTAAAAAAACACACCCGAGTAGAATAATTGGATTTTCAAAATTTACCTCACTTTGTCCAGGACACTGCGTTTTGCCAAATTCAAGCGGCACACATAGTATATACCTTTGCATATATCATCAAAATATTAAACTTATGTTTAATGTCATATAAACAATGAAACTTCTTTTACATGAACAAGAAAGTTATCGGAAACTAATTTCTCAGATTGTTTGCGAAAATCCAACAACATCTTGCCAATTAAACGAATGTGCAACCTGCCCAGGAATGGAAAATATCCGTACGGATTTGTCTACAAAATTGCTACAAAATGATGTAGAAGAAATAATATTCAAGCAGTGGCAAGAAGTAGATAGATGCACAATGGAAACAGTAACCATATCAACATTGACTTTTATGGATAAGTTTTGCGAACAACTACAAAACTTGGAGCGCATTCATTTATTGCAGAACAACAAGCAACTTACCTGAAACATAGGAAATCCAATTTTAACCATGATAAATGTATAGTTATATGCGACTTTTCGGAAAACTATTCATTCGTAGTTCAGGATGCGGGTCAAGGATTTCATTGGTCTAACGCACAGTGCACGATACATCCCTTTGCCGTTTGCTATAGAAATAATGAAGAATCACATTCGATGGGCGATGTTAACCATAATAAATTGGAATTCACAAGCTTGGTGGCTATATCTGAATCAACATAGCACAATCATGTAGCAGTGAGATTATTCATTCAAGGCCTAGTCAATTTCATAAAGGAAAAATTACAACAAATAAAAAAAATTTGTTTTTTTTTCCGATGGATCAGGGGCCCAGTATAAAAGTAAAATCAATTTTTACAATCTCTGCAATTTTAAAGAGGATTTCGACTTGGAAGCAGAGTGCCATTTTTTTGCAACATGCCACGGAAAAGGACCTTGTGATGCATTAGGAGGAGTTCTCAAGAGGAATGCTGCTCGAGCAAGTTTACAAAGACCGTTTGAAAATCAAATAACCATAATTATAGTTGAAAATTACATGTTTGGTGTGATCCGAATAGTGTGCAGCTTAGCTTGAGTCATGGAAGCGACAATATGGTTTTTATCTGCGCCACTTTGGTCTTGGATGATACAAGCGTCACGTTGATATCTCTTAATTGTTGATTCTCCTAGCGAAGACGATTGCTGCATAGGCCTTTTCAGATGCATTGCTAAATTCATGTAATCTGAGCGATGTCTGAGCATTGAAACAAAGCCGTTTAGCTATAGATATTAATTCTAATAAAGCTAATGAAGTTTTAAAATACTTCCATCTGAGGTAATGTTTGATCCCAAGGAAGGCCTGCTACTCAAAGGTCTTGCGTGGTGAGCTTAGTTATTAATAGTAACTGGTGCTAACCATCCTAGATGGTTTAAAATTTTTGAGTTCTCTGAAAGTAGACTGTTTCTGGTAGAGCTTCTGTTCTTTTTCTAAATTTGCTGTGTAGACATACTTATGTTTTTGCCAAAGTAAAAGTATGCTTAGTAATTCCTGCGGGTGAAGTCCTACAACCATTCAGCATCACTTCATTTGGTCATCGAGGACGACTCTGAGTTTTGTTGTTGACCTCTCCTCCTTCAAGATAGCATGATGAAGAAATTACTAGCGCTGAACATTTCCATCTATGCCCTTAGTTTTCTTCATATGTCCTAAAGCCTCGTACTCGTCCATATATTGTTGGTGTTGTAGTGCCAACACGGAGACCAAGTGGTTTGGAAACTAATCAATCATAACTTCTATCGGTCTGGCCCATATGAGTTTCGTTGTAAATTTCTTCTGACTTTTTGGTTTATTTATTTCCTCTAGTTCCCAAAACAGTTTTAGCTGATTGTCAATCTCGTTGGTGGTGATAACCATGGTCTGATCCATTGCCGTACCTAACACTAGCAGATGTATTTGTAGTAAGAATCCATCCCAGTTTTGTTTGTTTTGCAATAGGCTCAACTACACAAGGATTTGGCTCTGAAAGCTGAAGTTTGCTCCCATATTGATAAGTTTTGGAATATCTTGCAACTGGTAACTTCATGAATCCCACTGCAGTATCCACAGGATTATTATAATAGCTGCGGTTGGACATATTTTTTTTGACCCCGTAACACCGATGAACATTATTCAATAAAGTTTGCATTATCCTCTGTTCAGTTTCAGGCCACCATACTACCGTGACCGTAGGTCTAATGATTGTTAGAAATGACCAATAGACCATTTTAGGATGTAGTCCCCAAGGAAGTTGTAGTGATTCACTCATGCAATTAATTATTCCAATTCGTTTATCCCTACAATTATTCGAAATGCAACTCATTTCGACTATAAAATATAATTGTATTTGAATAGCCTTTTTTGAGTTTAGTAGTGACAATTAAGTGTATTTTGATTTACTCTAGGGTTCGAATCTGTGCTTAAATATATCCCACATATAATATATTTATACCTAGAGTTCGCTACTTTGTACTAAGCAGATATCTTAGACACCTTAGTACAACACTCAAAAACGATTTCACTACCATCTTTTGTAGTTATTCATAACCAATCATCAAATAATGTTTTAGCACAATTTAACTTTTATTTCAGTGCGCTGATTTACGAGCGCAGAATATTCATCATATATTTTTAGTTCATCGTGTCAAAAAATATACACACACACTCTCTCACGGTTAAGCACGGTGACATACTTTCAATTTTGATAAAAAGAAAATTTATTATAACTAAAATATTATAATTCCGGGTTTTTAAAATAATTAAAAATAAAATTACAGTCGTTCATAACGTGGTGGTGGTTTTTGTATTCCCCATATTTATAACGTTTGAATTAAAATAAATAAATGCGGCACACGCCCATAAATTTGTGTAGCCGCTTGTGAACCACTAAAAACGCGTTTTAATTATCCAGGAATTTATATATCAGAATAAACATTCGACTCCATAGTGGTGACCGTCCGACAAAGGACACAATAGCCGTGAGGGGACCATCCGCAGGAGCGGAAACTCACATAACGCCAGTAGGCGAGGAAACACGCAATACGAGCGGAATATTTAAACAAAAAGGTGTTTCACTAAAATCGGCCAGGTGCAAAACAAGCACCGGCCACAAGGTAAGATTGTCTTCCAACATAATAAAAATACGTATTTTTTTTTAAGTACGCTAACACGAATTTTTTTTATTATTTTATGCGTACACTACCAAAAAATGGAGTCACAAACAAAAGAATAATAATAAAATGGAGTCACAAACAAAGGAGGCATAAACAACAGTAAATTGCAAATCATGCAACATTGAAACACAACTTTTATCAAGGATACTATTACAATAATAACGACAACGCGGTATAAATCCCAAAAAGATAACAATCATCCAGGAAATACAACATACAAAACAACAAAAATAAAAATTTGATTATTTTCAAACGGCGACAGAACGGAAAATTAAGCAACGGCGTAACCAACGCCTAACACAAATTATTTATTACCAAATCAACTGGTAACGGTAATTTAAAACATAAAAGGAACATTACAAAATCCGAAAGAGTCAAAAAAAACAAACACCAACGCACGTGGTGCAATGAAGCAGTGAAGAATCGCAAGTTTTTACAATTACAATTTTAATTAATATTCATAATTTTTTTGTACAGCCCAAGTCGCAATATATATAAAAATCCAGTTTTATATTTTTTTTTAATTATTAATTTTCTTGCATCGACTTGGCTGTGTAACGTAGAATCATTATTATCATTTATTTTCAAAATTGTGTAAAATTTCCACCACCACTCTTCGCATTAATTTTTTTACTTACATCCCGGTTCGAAGCATTATTTAACGATTGGTTTTATTTTTTTTTATTTTTTTTTTTTTTTTTTTTCTCTCTCGTTCGTTTTCAAAGGATTTTATTTTTCCGTTCGGCTAAAATTTCCTTTAATTATCTTTCGCAATAAAAATTTTTTTTTTCTCTTCATTATCAATTTTCAAAAATTTCACTTTATTTTTTACACGGTAATCATTCCGAATTTTTTTCTTAGTTAGTTCCTTCTGCGGGTCTAACGACTGTCGAGGCGACGACCCAAGACGAAGGTGGCGGCTCGTCCCGTACTTGGGGGGGTCTCGGCAGTGCAAACACTAGCAGCACCTTTTCACTTTGCGTTATATTTTTATTTTTTGGGTTTAACGAAAAAAACATATTTCGATTTTATTAAAAATGCCATTAAACGGTGATAAGGGCGAACAGCCAAAACCTACGGGCTCACAAAACAAAAATGTTCCGCCAACCCCGCTTGATGCACACATCACGGGTGATAGTACAGACGTGAATATGGAGATCGCAGGACAAACGAAATTGAACCTGCCTCCATTCTGGCATAACCAAGCAAATAGCTGGTTCCAACTGGCGGAGATCCAGTTTGAGCTCCGTAGCATCACCGCCCAAAAATCAAAATACGCACATATATTAAGTTGCATTTCACCCGAGACATTCGCAATAATAACAGACTTCCTCCAAAAGCCGCCACAAGAAAACCATTATAACGAACTGAAACATACGTTATTGGCGCGCCTCGAACCCACCGACGAACAAAAATTGGAAGTATTATTGTCGGAGCAAAACCTTGGCGACCGTCGCCCATCAGAGGCATTGCGTCATATACGCGCACTCGCTGGCAAGAATCAACTGGTCAGTGAAAGATTCGTCCGATCAATCTGGTTGCGAAAAATGCCCGAGCTAATTCGGATCGCACTAGCGGCCCAACCAGACACAACAGAAATCGACGAATTGGCAGCGACGGCTGATCGGATGTTTGATATAATGAACATCGGTCCCCAATCAAATCGCCAAGTTCACGAGGTACAACCCTCTTATAGTCAAAATACTAATAGACAGTCGAGAAGTAGAGTGCAGACGAATCGTGACCACAGTAGAGAAAATCGTTCTCCTGCACATACCGGCACGATCGCAGATCGCCTGGCCCGCTTAGAATCCAGATTAGATAATCTATGTCGAAGCGGTAGAAACAGGTCGCAAGGGCGACGATCCACATCGCGCACTCACTCTACCAATAACAACACCAACAACCACCAACGGGGTTTATGTTGGTATCATTACAAGTTCGGTAAAGCAGCTAAAAAATGCTACAATCCGTGCAACTGGCGTAAATCCAATTCAACTGTCAGCATGGAAGTCGATCCGAACACAAAAAACTAAAAATTCAGCGGGTTTCGATCAACACATCGAACAGCCACATTATACCTGCTACATCAAACATTAAAACCTCGACTCGTCTACATATACACGATAAATTAAAAAAATTAACCTATTTGATAGATACTGGCGCTGACCTATCGGTTATTCCAGTCTTTAACTTCAAACATTTATATACTATTCATAAACGAAACCCCGATCTAGTCTTATCGGCCGCCAATGGAACACCCATCCTTACCTACGGCACAAAGTTGCTACAGGTGGATCTCGGACTAAAACGAACCTTCACGCACGCTTTTATCATAGCTGCTGTGAATCGTCCGATCATTGGCGCCGATTTTCTATGCAAATTCGGACTTCTTGTTGACCTAAAAAACAAACGGCTGGTTGATTCAGCGACTAAGCTGTCAATCAATGCCACCATGGTTCGCGTCGACACACCGACACCGATCCATTTCACGGTCAACAATGATTACGGCGCTCTGCTTAAACAATTTCCTTCTTTAACAGCAGAGCCGAACTATAACTTACCAGTCCGACATAACGTGGTCCACCATATTGTCACCGCAGGCCATCTGCCCGTGTCAAGACCACGTAGGCTAGATCCAATCCGTCACAAAGCTGCTTTCACTGAATTTCAGCACATGGTGGAATTAGGGATTTGTCGGCCATCGGCATCTTCCGTTTCGTGCCCTTTGCACATGGTCAAGAAAAAAGATCAAGATTGGAGACCATGTGGGGATTATCGGCGGTTAAACTCGGTCACAACACCGGATCGCTACCCGATACCCCACATTCAAAATTTCTCCATGCACTTACATGGATGCAAGATTTTCTCCAAAATTGATCTAGTTAGAGCGTACCATTTAATTCCCGTAGCGTCTGAAGATGTTCACAAAACGGCAATAACGACCCCATTTGGCCTCTTCGAGTTCACTCGAATGCCATTCGGTCTACGAAACGCCGCACAAACATTTCAGCGCTTCATGAACGAAGTTGTTCGTGAACTAGAATTCGTTTTCGTCTACATTGACGATATTCTTGTTGCTTCGCACACTGAGGAACAGCACAAACTACACTTAGAACAATTGTTCAATAAGTTAGCACAGTTTGACGTGCATATCAAAAGCGCAAAATGCGTTTTTGGCGCAACCACTCTTGATTTCCTCAGCCACAAGATTACACCTGATGGTATTCTGCCATCAGACGAACGAATTAACGCAATCAGAGAATTTCCAGCTCCTACATCAATTAAAAGTATTCAGCGATTTGTCGGTATGGTAAATTACTACCATCGATTTATACCGAAACTCGCACAAACACTCGCACCAATTCACGGCCACTTGGCATCTTTACTCAAAAAGCCCAAGACCGCCAAGAACTTCTCTTGGACCGACGAATGCCAACAAGCATTCACGTCGTTGAAAAATGAATTGGAACAGATAACACTTCTGGCACACCCACTAAGCGACTCAAAGCTTAGTTTGACTACTGATGCATCAAACACTGCCGTCGGTGCAGTACTGCAACAGTACCATAACGAGTGTTGGGAGCCCCTGGGATTCTTTTCGAAAAAACTCTCGGATGCCGAAAAGAAATATTCAGCATTCGACAGGGAATTACTCGCAATTTATCTGGCAGTCAAACACTTCAGATATTTTGTAGAAGGTCGAGATTTTACAATCTACACCGACCACAAACCTCTGATACGAGCGATTCAGTCAAAAACTGAACGTAATCCAAGGCAATCACGCCACTTGGATTATATAACTCAATTTACTTCGGATATTCAACATGTTTCCGGACATGACAACGTTGTCGCGGACACGTTATCCCGCACTACTGACAACGAAACGGCCGCAGTCGAAACACATTTCGACTTGAGCAAAATTGCAAACACTCAAAAAGTTGACCTAGAACTTCAGAATTTACTTTCTGGTTCCGAATGTCACACTAGTTCATCATGGAAACTAGAAACTTTTAAACTTCCTGGCCTTGAAATCGTATGCGAAACTTCTACGGGTAACAATCGCCCTTACATTGCAGAATCATTACGTCGAACAATTTTCGACACACTGCACAATATTTCGCATCCTGCTGTCCGAGCATCTCGTAAATTGATCGCTGCTCGTTACTTTTGGCCCAGTATAAACAAAGACGTAGGCAATTGGGCTCAGTCTTGTTTATCTTGCCAACGTGCAAAAGTACAACGTCACACAAAATCACCCCATGGAAAATTCGAAATTCCACATAGTCGATTTGAACATATCCATTTAGATATAGTAGGTCCACTTCCTCCATCTAATGGATACACGTATTTACTTACCTGTGTCGATCGCTTCACTCGCTGGCCCGAAGCGTACTGCATGACCAATATGTCTGCAGCAACCATTGCCATTACCTTCGTCAATAATTACGTATCTCGTTTCGGCGTACCCCTTACGATCACAACTGATCAAGGAACGCAATTTGAGTCCAAGCTTTTTACCGAGTTAACAAAACTCCTTGGCTCAAACCGAATACGTACAACGGCTTATCACCCGCAAGCCAATGGCATGGTCGAACGCTTTCATCGGCAACTCAAAGCTGCGCTTATGGCCAGAAGCAATACAACTCATTGGAGCTCGGAAATCCCAATCGTTTTACTTGGCATCCGAGCAACAGTGAAAGAAGATCTAAAGTGCTCACCGGCAGAATTAGTTTATGGTCAAACCATTAAACTACCTGGTGAGTTCTTTGTCGAAAATCCTCTTTCACCAATTCCAACTACCGATACAGTCATCGACCAATTACGTGAAACAATGCAAAACCTTGTACCAAAATCCACTCGTCAGTCCAAGCAAGACGACGTTTTTATTCCAAAATCGCTCAATAACTGCGATTTCGTGTTCGTAAGAACAGACAAGGTTCGTACCGGATTATCTCCTCCATACGAAGGTCCATTTAAAGTGATTCGTCGCCTTCGCAAACAATTCACCGTGTTGATTAATGGTAAAAATCAAACCATTTCAATCGACCGGCTCAAACCGGCTTACGGCATACTGTGTTCCACTGACCAAAAATCAGTTTGTAAAACACCTAAAACTGTCCGTATTTCAGCCGAATAAACATTTTTTTTGTGGAGGAATTCAACTTGCGGGGGAGTCATGTAGTGATTCACTCATGCAATTAATTATTCCAATTCGTTTATCCCTACAATTATTCGAAATGCAACTCATTTCGACTATAAAATATAATTGTATTTGAATAGCCTTTTTTGAGTTTAGTAGTGACATAAATAAAAGGAATATAGTATATATATTCCTTTTATTTATGGTAGTGACAATTAAGTGTATTTTGATTTACTCTAGGGTTCGAATCTGTGCTTAAATATATCCCACATATAATATATTTATACCTAGAGTTCGCTACTTTGTACTAAGCAGATATCTTAGACACCTTAGTACAACACTCAAAAACGATTTCACTACCATCTTTTGTAGTTATTCATAACCAATCATCAAATAATGTTTTAGCACAATTTAACTTTTATTTCAGTGCGCTGATTTACGAGCGCAGAATATTCATCATATATTTTTAGTTCATCGTGTCAAAAAATATACACACACACTCTCTCACGGTTAAGCACGGTGACATACTTTCAATTTTGATAAAAAGAAAATTTATTATAACTAAAATATTATAATTCCGGGTTTTTAAAATAATTAAAAATAAAATTACAGTCGTTCATAACGTGGTGGTGGTTTTTGTATTCCCCATATTTATAACGTTTGAATTAAAATAAATAAATGCGGCACACGCCCATAAATTTGTGTAGCCGCTTGTGAACCACTAAAAACGCGTTTTAATTATCCAGGAATTTATATATCAGAATAAACATTCTACTCCATAAAGTCCTTACAGTCTCTGATAGGCCCAAAAAGCATTGGTGGCTGTTTAGTTCAGTTTCTGATCTAGGATGACCCCTAGATATTTAGCCTCTCTGGAAAAAGAAACAAAAATACCAAAGAGACAAGGACTTTGTTTTGATCGACACTAAGTCCTTCCTGGTCACACCACTGTCATATGGTATTGTCATATGGAGGTATTATCAAAAGCTGCACCAATGTTCACAAAGGCATAAAGGACAATTTCCTTATATGCCACTGCTCTTTCAATCCTTGTGACTAGACCGCTAAGAGCCATCACAGTGGATTTACCAGTTTGATAAGCAAACCTGGTAAGGTGGTTTAATTTAATGTGGCTAATATCTGGTTCTGGTAAATAAGTATATGGATGGCCAATTAAAAAGTGAGCCGGCGTCAACGGATTTATGTCGTCATCGGAGCTGATACAAAGTGGCCGCGAATTAAGGATCGCCTCAATCTGCGTCAACAATGTGGTCATTTCTTCGTATGTAAGTAGCGCTTCTGACATTGTTCTTTTTAGATGATACTTTATTGATTTGACGGCTGCTTCATATATCCCACCAAAATGAGAGCCAGTTGGCGGGTTGAACTTCCATGTAATTTGTTGCTGCAAAAGAAAGTTAGAAATCGCAACGTCATTGATGAGTTAAAAAAGTTCATTGAGATCATTTTTGGCCCCTATGAAGTT
Source organism: Tipula vernalis (assembly GCA_958295665.1). NCBI lineage: Eukaryota > Metazoa > Arthropoda > Insecta > Diptera > Tipulidae > Tipula > Tipula vernalis. Next base: position 129,549,604 of record OY282558.1, on the reverse strand, counting down.
TGAGCCCTTGTAGCTTATTATTTCACGACAAAGACCACGACGTGAAATGAAACGCCGAAAAGCCGCTATAAATGAATTGGTTGTTAGGTTGCCAGCTAATTCAAGGTAAATTGCTTTTGTGCTAAGGCATATGAAAACTGCAATGTACGACTTTTCCGGTTTTAATCCCCTTCGTTTTGATGGTCGAATGTATATCGGCCCAGCATAATCGACACCTGTCGATAAGAACGGCCTGACTAAAGTGACTCGGCTGCTTGGTAAATTTGCCATTATCGGTTGAATATTCTTCGCTGTGTGACTGAAACATTTCAAACACCTTTTGATAACGCGTCGAATTATTAATTTGCAGTTCAAAATCGAATAATTTTGCTTAAGTGTTGTAAACAACTGTGTATGGTTTCCACAAAGTAATTGTTCATGTGCTGTACGAACAATAATTTCAGAGATGACATCTTCGGTTGGTAATAATATCGGATGCTTCGCATCAAATGGTACGGTTGCTCGTTCTATACGCCCCCCCTACTCTAAGTATACCATTTTTGTCTAGGAAGGGATTAAGGTTTATTAGTTTATGTTTGGTTGGCAATTGTAAATTATGTTTTAATGTTTTTATTTCGGATTGAAAATGATTTCCTTGCACAAATTTTATTATAAGTAATTTTGATTCGTTCAATTCACTATACAATTAAGAAATGTTTTAGGTCTCTCTTCTGGTTTCAACTTACAATTTTTAATAAACCGTTTACAATGTGCTAACACACGAATAATTTGATTAAAATTTCAATATTTTGACACAATTAGCTGGATAGGGGACGAAAATGATGTTAGGTTACAAATGACTACAGGTTTTACTGGCCATTCGGTTACAGGATACTTAATCCATTGTGGTCCTGTCCACCAAAGGTTGTGGTTCAATAATTCTGAAGGTAAAATGCCCCTAGAGGCACAATCCGCTGGATTATGTTTCGTCGTCATATGTTGGAAATATTTCCTGGGATAGTTGGTGATAATTTGAGATATTCGGTTTCCTACGAATACGTCGAGTGAGCGAGGTACTGTTTCCAGCCATGACAAAACTATCGTTGAATCACTCCACATGTAAATATTGGTTTCTCGGTCTATTAAGAGATCTTGTACACTATCCATTAAATTAGCGAGAAGTACTGCGGCGCAGAGTTCCAGTTTAGGGATTGTAATCTGCTTCTGTGCTGGTGCCACCTTGGTTTTGGCAGATACAATTATCGCCTCTATTCCACCATTCTCATTGGGACATGTAGCATAGACGACAGCTGCATAGGCATTCTGGGACGCATCCGAAAATCCATGCAACGTTATTGGGTGAGATGAAAATTTGAGGCATCTTGGTATAGTGACGAACTCAATTAATGTTAGCTCTTTCCGGAATTTGCACCAATCTTCTGAAATATCCCTTGGTAGTGGGTCATCCCAATCTAAGCATTTTGCCCATGTCCTTTGAAAAATGATCTTCACGTAAATCGTAATAGGGGCTAGCCAACCTTGTGGGTCAAAAAGCTTAGATGCTTCTGACAGCATGCGTCGTCTGGTAAGCATTGGGTTTTCGTCTAATGAAACTCTTTAGGTGAAAAAATGATTTTTTGTATTCCAATACATACCTAGCACCTTGGAGTATTGTGCTTCTTTGTCGTTTTCAATTAGTTGGTTGTTACCGGTTGAAACTTCATCGTTTAGTGGACAATTGGATAGCCACTTACGAAGATTAAATCCTGATGTCTTCATTATTGTAGAAAATTCCTTTTTTAATGTGAAGAGTTGTTCTAAGGTGTCTGCCCCGGTCATTAGGTCGTCGACATAAAAATCTCTAGCAATGATTGATGCTGCTAATGGATATGATTGTTTGTTGTCTTCAGCAATCTGTTTTAGAACACGAGTTGACAGGAATGGCGCTGATGCAGTTCCATACGTGACAGTAAGCAAACGATATTCTCGAATTGGTTCTGTTGGTTCCTCCCGCCATAAAATTCGTTGGAACTCGGTATGTGGGCGAGTGATCAATATTTGCTTAAACATTTTTTCCAGGTCTGCTGTCATAACAAATCTATGGAAACGAAAACGTAAAAGAATTTGTTGTAGGCTTTGCTGAATTAACGGCCCAACTAGTAAATTTTCGTTCAATGATCTGCCTGATTTGGTTTTCGCCGAAGCATCAAAAACGACTCGTAACTTGGTCGTGGTACTTGTTTCCTTATAGACTGAGTGGTGCGGTAAATAATAGGACTGATTTGGTGCAATGGCTATTTCGGTGTCAGGTATAAGCTCCATGTGTCCTAAACCTTCGTATTCCTTCATAAATTTAATGTATTCCGCTTTTAGCTCTGAATTTCTTGTTAGTCGATGTTCAACTGATTTGAGTCTTCTGATGGCTTGTGTTTTCGATTCCCCTAGTGGTACAGCTTCCTGGTCAAACGGTAGAGGTACTATATATCGACCATCAGAATTTCTTTGGTAGTTGTTTAGAAAATTATTTTCACATTGAACTTCTTTAGGTGTTTGGCTAATCGGTTTTTTGATGTCTTCCATTTCCCAAAATTTAGTAAACGTTTTGTCAATATTGATGGTGGTGCATAATGTCATGAGTTTTTCCCGTTCTCTCTCACTCAATGACCCCGAAATTATCCAACCAAGAATGGTTTCTTGTGCTATAAGTTTGGTTTTCTTACTCTCAATGTGACCTGGAAGAATTAATGACAGATACCGATCGCACCCAATTAAAATTTCGATTTCACCAGGCAAATAGAACATCGGGTCTGCTAACTCCAAATTTTTACATTCATCTCAGTGTTGGTTGGCTATGTGAATCTGCGGTTGAATGGATGTAATTGACGACAAAACAAGAGCTTCAATATTAAAAAATGTGTCTTGTCGAGGCCGTGAAAATACCTCCATAGTCAACTTCCCCCTTGAAGTTCCCACTCTTGTTGATGCTAGGCCCTCCACTATGGTTCATTGATTTTTCCGTGGAAGCCCCAACTTTTGAACACGTGACTCGGTTATGAATGATGCCAGACTTCCAGAATCTAAAAGCGCATTTACCATTGCTGTTTGTAGTAATCCCATGTGAGCTATCGATGTCTTCTGGTTCGTTGGCATGTTGGAAGGGATTAGACATACTGACGTTGTTGGGGTTTTCTCTGTTGTTGGGGTCGGTTCTGACTGTATATTAGCGGTGTATGATAAATGAAGTAAGGTATTGTGGCGTTTTTGACATTTTGAACACGATTTTTTTGATCTACATCTCGATACTAAATGGGATCACACAAGCAATTATAACAGCGATTCGCCCCTGCATAAACACACGTTTTGCATTAACATCCATATTTTTAAATTTGGTGCATTCATATAGGTTGTGGACTGTGTTGCATAATGGACAAGTTTTGATAGCTACGGTAAAACTTCGGATGTTAGTTGGGCGTGGTTGTGGTTTTTTATTTGATGGTATGCAATTCTCTAAGGAATCGGCTCGCTTGTTTATAAATTCGACGAAAGATTCCCAAGTAGGGTATTCGATTTCTGATGATTCAGCTGACCAACGCTGCTGAGTGTCCTCATCTAATTTTAAATCTAACATGGATCGCGGTTTTCTGCTCCATTCCCCAACGCCTTTATACCACATATTATTTCGTCTGAAGTGTCGCATACTTGACGAAGATGCTTAGCTGATAAAGTGGTGATTATTGGTTGACTAACCAAAGGTTTTAATAAAAGCGGTTGGGATTAGTTTTTTCTTACTGTACCTTTTGACTAGCTTTTGGTATGCTTCTATGTAGTTGCTTTCAGTTATGGCCAAGTGTCGCAGTGATGCACTAGCGTCTCCCCTTAATGCGCCTTTCAAGTATTGCAATTTTTGAACTCCCGACAGGGCCGGGTTATCATGAACGGTCGACATTCACATATCATGAAATGACTGCCATTCCTATTTTCCGTAAAATCAGATACTTCTCGTAAGACCGACAAATCTCGAATGTCTTTTTTTTTCCAATATAATTTACAAGTTGTTGTTGTCAAGTAAAAATTTTGCCGAGTCTTAACAATTTTGACGCGACATCTAATTATAATAAATAACCAAATATTTCAATGTTTACGTAATACCAATATAAAAATGATCTTACTATAAAATGATTTGAATTCTGAATATAAATAATTATAAAATATAAAGGTGCTTAAGGCGAAATTGAACTGTTTATAAATGCAAATAAGGTCTTTAGTAATAATAATAATATATAATTCATGATGGCCTTTAGTAATAATAATATAAAAATATGGTCCAAGATGAAAATATACATCCGTTTTGTGATACCCACAGAATGGTTCATTTGTCGTTATCGCATGTGTTGCCTTCTTTACAATGTTTTCTTGGTGTTGTGGCTGCAGTCTCTTGTTCCCTTTGTCTTTGGTTGTAGTTGCCGTTAACGTTTAAATTTCTTTTCAGCATCAAGTTTCCTCGTTCAAAAATGCCTATTACTTTATTTAAAGAGGTATCGAAATTATCGTCGTCATCTAGAATCATGTAGGAGGAGGCGTCTGCCACCTCGTGTTGTAAATTTTTTTCTGCCTGCTGTTTTTCTTCAACAAATTGGCCTGGTACTGCTGGTAGACCTTTCGTCTACTCAAATGCATTTTTCACCTGTTTGTAGTTATTTTGCTCCCGATATGGATGGTCATCAGGTAAAATATGTGTCAATTTGGCATCCACTGTGCTCAGTTTTTCGTATAGAGGCTCTAAGTTGATAAGCCGCTCTTTACAGTACTTTGCTTCTTGGTATTGTTCTTTATCTTATTGATCAGCTTGCCAGAAGAGGTCTGAACATCAGAGGCCTTATGCATAAGGTTTTTACCGTATCCATTATCCATAGAAAAAATGTTCAAAAGCTTCAACAAAATTAGTACACAATAGTAACAAACAGTAATATTCATATGTGTACAGGTCATTTGTAATCTTTAATAATAAATAAATAACCAAATTAATTTAGTTCCCATTTAAACATTTGCCGAACATTGAATCTCACATTCCCGCCTTTACATTGAATCGGCCAAAGTAAACATTTTTAATTAATTAAAACAGATTGTTCGCTCTAATCTTGTCTAATAAAATTAATCATAATAAAATTATGTTTTACGTATCATAATCTTAACTTTATTACAAAATCTTACATGGTATATTAAACTCAAAAAAGTTGTACTATACTTAGTAAATATGTATATACGTGTAGACACGAGTTTACGATGATAAAAAATAATTAGTAAAATTGTTGAGTTTTTAATTTGTAAAAATTTTCCAAATGGTATGAAAAAAAATTTATCAAAATTGATTTAATTATGTGTTTTATAATATTAATGTATAGCGGGAGATAGGTTTTTTTTTTTATGGGGGTGGTTAAATTTTTATGAGACCATCGAGACCTAACATAAAATAATGTTTGTACATTTATTTATCTAAGTGGAATGATATTATGAAGCTTCTAACAATTAAAATAATTTCTCTTCTTCGTGTCGCCCGCCCGTTCTATTGAAATTTGTTATTTTGTTTGTAACATTTTTTTTAACTTAACAGTATCCATTAAAATTTGTCATTTAATGTACATTAATTATTTATTACTAACAACTATGAAACTAAGTATTTTGATCGATCGCAGGACATTCCATTGCATTGTGAATATGCTTTATACAAAATTACAAACAAAAAGCACAAATTTTATGATTTCATTTTAACTGTATGCTTCGCTGCATAAATATGATTATTATGAGACGTAAAAAAAATATATTTTTATTGTTTTAACACAACGCTTTCTTTATGCTTTTACTGTATATGATGATGTAATATAAATTTTATTTGTATATACAATGTATGGTACTATATACAAGTTTTAAAACTCCTGTACAACAGCGTACAACGTTTCCTAATCTGTTACTAGCTGAAACAATCAACTTTACAAAAATATTTATTTGTTTCATTAAAATTTTATGGTGGGCTCATCAGGTTTCAGATTGAAACTCATTACACTTTATTGCATTTTGCTAAAAGCTTTCAGCTGATTGATATAAATAATGGCATTTCTAAATCTCTCGTTTAATCCCTAAAGTATTTATGATAAATACGTTCAGGGTTTTGTGTTATTGAAAGTATCGTTTTCGACTTTACATAGGATTAATCAGAAATACTACAAATTTGAGCTTTTAAGATTTTAAATTAAATGTTCTTCATGTAGAACATTAACCGAAAATTAGATTTTCGAGAGAATACATTATTTCTAATTGAGTTCTACAAAATATGCTTTTATTTAAACAAAAATTCATTGTTGTATTTCCAAGAGCCGGAAGCTTTCAAAATGTACAATTCCCTAATTTGATTGGTTTTCATTCAGTTTTTGAAAGAAATTTTTGAGATATAATTATGCCTTCCCATACGTTAAGTGCCACTATTAAGACTGTGCCTGAAAATTATTTAAAAATAACCCAATGCCAAATTCTTGGTGAACTGAAATATGGTATGACTACATTTTTCAATTTTGTTAATATTGTAAATAGCAAAGTTATTCAGTCGTATATTTAATTTTTAAATTTTGTTAGCTAAGGAATAAAATTGTTTGATAAAATTAAATTATTACTAAGAAGTAATACTATTAGGATCGAGTTCATAAAGTTGCCTTTTACTGGACGAGTGGATAATTCTTGGCTAATGGCTTGGCTTTATTCTCACAAAATGGCTGATGGCGAATTCACCCACAAACAATTATAATTTGTTGGACTTGCGAACGGTTTAATTTTAACACAAATATTTGGTTTTTATTTATTAAATTTTCTTCGGCTTCAAAAATATTTGTTGTACACGGCTTACCAGTCAAAAAAGAAGTGACCAAACAAAATTCAATTTATTTTTTGGTAATAAAATTAAAGAGCGCATACAATAAAATCCGCGGCCAAATGATCATTTCAAACTAAAGCTGAATTAAATATTAAGCTACTTAAATAATTCAGCTACCCGAAAATAAATGACAGTATAGTAAACTGTTATACGAGTATAATAACAAAATTGATACTGCAGATCCCTTCTTTATCACTCTCAAATATCAAAATTGGAACAACAAATACATCGAATGTCATTTACATTGGTTGTTTATATTAATTTATGACATTCGATTTTATTTAATTAAATAATAATTTACTGCCTAAATTGCAATATTGTGCACCTCAGAGGATACACCAAATAATAATATAAGTTAAGTATAATAATTCAATTCAAATGTACATTAATTTTCTTAATGCTATTTAAGATTTGTTTCCAGCTGATGATTTTGAACCGGAGCTAGTCGAACATTCCGTCGGCCTTGAATCACTCGATTCAATATCCTGTACTGGCAGTCAGCATAACTTGTGTATCGGCCGCTTAACGAAACCATTGGCTGTTTTTACTGTCACTACTCGAACCTTGCCATCGGCACCGGGATGAATCTCCATTACTCGTGCAACTTTCCATGATGTTGACGGATATTCATCGGAAATTAATACTACATCGCCAATTACTATGTTGTTTGATTTATTCTGCCATCGATCACGGCGTTGTAAGCTCGTTAAGTAATCGAGTTGCCAGCGCTTCTGGAAATGTTGTTTAATTTTCACTACCAGTTTCCAGTGAGCTAAAGGCGATAGTTTCTCTTCTGATAAATCTGGTTCTGGAATTTCACCGAAATTTCTTCCAATCAGAAAATGACCAGGGGTCAAAACTTCAAATTCCTCTCCACCAAGTGCGCATATAGGTCTTGAATTCATTGTGGCCTCGATCTGACATAACAACGTAGAGAATTCTTCCAGTGTAAGTATCGTTTCGCCTACTGTTTTGCGTAAGTATGATTTCATCGACTTTATCGCTGATTCTCACAAACCACCCAAGTGCGTGCTAGACGGTGTGTTAAAGCACCACTGGATTTTGGTTTTTACTAAGCTCCTGTTGGATGTATTCCTTCGATATTTAAGCCAGGCATACTGCTACTGCTTAAGTTGATGGCACGACACATCCCTCTTCTCGCGATGAACCTTCTTAACACACCCATGTAACAGCTTGATGACATGTCACTGGCCACCTCGATGTGGACGGCCTTAGTGGACAAACAAAAATGTACACATACATTTTCACTGGTATTTGGCCGCGGAGTCTTGTTAGTTGAATCTTAAATGGCCCACAATAATCCACTCCAACGTTGATGAACGGATGCGTATACCTCACTCGATCGAGCTGGCGGTAGGTCACCCATTAATTGTTCCTCTAAATTTGATTTGTATTTGATGCATTTAATACACTTATGTATTACCTGCCTTGCGACATCTCTTGCCCGTATGATCCAAAATTTTTGTCGTGATAGACTCACTGACAAGCCACAACCGGCGTGTAACCATTTAATGTGAACATCTAACATAATAATTTTGGAAATTGATGCGGAATATGGTAAAATTGCAGGATGCTTGGTTTCGTAATTAACCATGGAGTTGGTTATTCGTCCCCCTACTCGAATAATACCATCTTTATCCAGAAATGGATTCAAGGCCTTGAGTGAACTCTTCTTTGGGACTTCTTGGTTTTTCTGCAAACATTTCATTTCAATAGAAAAATACTGACCTTGGACATAACTTATAATAGTTCATTCAGCACGCAGCATTTCTTCTTGGGTTAGGCAACAGGTCTTCTTTGGTCGGTCCTCTCAGTTTTATATACATATTGTAGTAGCACTCCCTCTCTGATCTCTTCCCCATTTGATATGGTTTATGTACCGCTTCACGTACGCCAGTAGCCTCTTTTGCTTTTCGAATGAGCTATATCTCTTCAGCAAATCGTCGACGAAGCTATTAGTTGTGCTCAATAATACGTTCAGGTTTTTACATTTCCTTTCAGCTTCGGTTTGATAACATGCCCCTTGCTCGGGCCACCATTCTTCATCTAATTGCAGCCAGTCCGGACCGTTCCACCAAATACATCTTCCATCAACAAAATCAACCACTGTTATTCCTCGTGATGCACAGTCTGCTGCATTATATTTCGATGGTACATGACGCCAACATTCATGTGGAAATTGATCTATAATTATGGATATTCTGTTGGCGACGAAAGCATTCCATTTCCTCGGATGTGATGACAACCAATCTAGCACGATCTTGATATCACACCATAACACCGTACGAACTAGTTTTATGTGCGCCCATGACATCTTAATGGTATTGACCAGCTCAGTCAATAAAACTGCTCCCAGTAACTCTAAACGAAGTAAACTTAACTGCCGAATTGGTGAGACCTTGGTTTTTCCTGCAATTAAATAAACAGAGTTCTTTGTCTTAGCATAAACTTCCCCACTACATACCAATTCACTGGCATCGGAAAAGCCATAGTCCAATTTCGCCACTAAATTGGAGCCATCTAGGAACCATCAATTCACCGATTCCCTTTAATTCGTTCATCTACTGCATATCTCGTTTGGAAGTTGGTCATCCCATTGTAAATCTCGTAGCCATAAACTCTGGAACAGTATTTTGATCTGTATCGTTATCGGAGACTACCATCCTAATGGATCGAAGATCCTGCTAGCTTCGGAGAGTAGTGTTCTTTTGATATGTTTCGTTCTCTCTGCTAGGAATACTGAGAAGCAAAAGCAGTCTAAGTTTGGATTCCATTTTAGACTTAACAGCTTTATGGTTTCATCGTCTGTTATGTATTTTTCCATCGTCGTACCGATGCGAGGCTCCAGCCTCCATCCTTTCTCAATGGCATTTTTGCAAGAGTATAGCGCTACCGAAGCTTTCTTTACCCTTTCCAGAATATTAGGTTTCCAATTTAATTTGCTGTCCAAAACGCGACCCAGAAACTTCGCTTCAACTGTTAAAGCCAAGCTGAACCTATTTAAAGTGGGAGGATCGATATGAGGAAGTTTATATTTCCTAGAGAAGAGAACCAATTCGGTTTTGTGTGGGTTCATATTCAACCCACAGCCATAGGCCCATAATGAAAGAGTGCCCAGGGCATCCTGCATAAGCTCTCTAAGTGTGCCGGGATATTTACCACGGACACCAATAGCAACATCATCCGCATAGGCAAGCACCTTGAAGCCCCCGTCCTCCAGTCTCAGCAGTTCTCTAGGGAGAAAAGTACGCCACATTGTGGTGTATAAAACTAGCATTTATGATCCTTCCTCTTAGCATTGGATCTATCCAGTCCTTGAGTGATTCATCCACTCCCAGATCTGAAAATGCCCGAGCTGTAGCCCCTCGAAGCATATTGTTAAATACCCCTTCAATATCCATGAAGGTAACCATTGCGTAGTCTCTATATTCGAAAGATTTTTCAATGAAATATACAAGATAATGAAGAGCAGTCACTACAGATCTCCCCTTGCAATAGGTATGTTGAGATTTAGATAGCTTTTCCGGCACAATCGTGCCTCTAATATGAGCTTCTATTTGTCTTTCCAGTGTTTTAAAAAGGAAGGAAGACAAGCTAATCGGTCTAAGGTCTTTGGGATTGCAGTGTGAGCGTTTTCCGCCTTAGGTATGAAAACAACCTTCACTTCTGTCCATTTACTAGGAATGTGACATAGTTCTAGGCTGACTTTGAAAATTACCTCTAACCAGGAAATTGTTAGATTTGTAGTTTGTTGAATATTCGCAGGGATAATACCATCGAGTCCAGGCGACTTATATGGTTTAAAAATGTTTATCGCCCACAGGATCTTTTTCTGCTAATAATTTGGCCTATGAGGCTACTAGCCCTTTTACCTACTGCTAGGTACAGATTCGGAACAACCAGGAAAATGAGTCTCCATCAGAAGTTCCAGCGATTCCGCACTATTAGTGGTCCATATCCCATCTTAAAGATAACTTGGGTTGGAAGGACCAGTTGCTAGTACTTTGCGTAGCCTAGAAATCTCTAAATACTCCTGAATTTTGCCACAGTATAGTCTCCAAGAGCTGTTCTTGGCACTTCTCAATTGATATTTGTAAATTTTGAGGACTTTCTTATAGGAGTCCCAGTCTACCGCAGCTTTGGTTTTCCGTGCTGTTTTGAAGAGTCTTTTGCTTTTTCAACGTGTTTATTGAATCTCCTTGGACCACCAGGGTGGCCGAGATTTACTCCTAGGCCTGCTAAGGGGACTAGAACCCAGTATCGCTTCATTAAAAGCGCTGGACAACTCGTCCACCAAGCCATCGAGATCTTGCGCAGTTTTTGGAGGTTTTGGCACCGGAACTGGTAGTGAATTACCAAGAATAGTCCTAAAGGTATCCCTGTTCGTTTTTTCCTATTTCCTCCCATTGCAGATAACAATGATCGGAAAAGGAGTGGTCCTCCGGCACTCTCCAGTTTATTAGACTACTCGTCAAAAAGCTTGAGATAAGAGTAATATCCAATACCTCCTGTCTATTACTAGTTATAAAGGTCGGCTTATTTCCTATGTTATATATATAAAGGTTAGTACTTAAAATGTAACCAAGGAGTAACTCACCTCGTTCATTTGTGTCCGTACTTCCCCAGATCGTGTAATGAGCATTTGCATCACTCCCAAGGATAACTCCAACCTTGCGCTTCTGAGCCTCCAAGATTAGCTCACCTAGAATGATTGGTGGAGTATCCACTTCATCATAAGCTAGGTAAGCTGATACTAGCCAGAGGTTTCGTATATTGACCTCAATGCTGACCGCTGCTACATCTCCATAACTGAAATTTATTTTTAATGAGAATGCACGACCGAACCTTACCTTCTTTTTTCGCGTGCATTAATCTATAATAGATAGTCTTGGGCCCAAGTACCCGGTCTTCAGTGACCCATGGTTCCTGGATCAAGATGACATCTGTCGCTTCTTTCCCAATTTTTAAATTAGAGCAGCTGATGCTGCCTTAGAGTGGTGAAGGTTAACTTGCACAAATGTCAGTGTAATCAAGATGACTTCGAAGCCTCCGGCTTGTCCGTGTTCTTCTTGTACACCTTGAGCGCGACTGCATTGAAACCATAGTTAAATAAACCGTTGGTTTTTTCCAGTGCAGTCAGTGACTTCCTGTTTAAGATGATACCAGCTGACCTATAGTCAGCCTTTGTCTCCTCGAGCTTGGCAACTTTCCAATTGTGCGTTGGCATATCTTGGTTGCCAACCTGCAACAACTGGAGTATCACCTTCGGATCACTAGGCTCCAAAGGGATGTTCAATCTAGCTCTTACTCTGCAGGGGATCTCCCCTATCAATCACAGCAAGGCTGGCTCCGAGCCATACCTCGCCAAGTCCCCCCACTGCCTTCTTAAAAAGCAGCAGAGACCTCTGATCTGCACAGGCAGTCAGTTTCACCTGATTCCTGTGCCAGCTCGCATCCCGACAAGTCGGAGTAGGTCCTGGATTTTCCGACAGGACTTTTAGGTAGGTGGTGGCTAAGGCCCCTTCCACTTTCCTCCATTTGGCGGGCGTGATATTGCCATCCTTTTGGGGTTTGTGAATAACTGCCACAACCAGCTGATCCTTGAGGACCTCGTTCCGAGGACCATCGAAACGCAAGCGTGGCTTTGTCTTTATCCGTTCTCTCTTCTGGCGAGATGTTATTGATCTTTACCAGGGCCCTCCAGGCCTTCTTCCTAGTATTATTGGTTAGTTTTGAGGAACCAGCTTCGTTCGTGCTTTGGTTCCACTTTGTATTTGTATACTCAGATTTGGTGACCCGAGTGGAGGGACCAGCCTCGCTTTAGCTTATGTCCCGTCAATTATTTTTAGACTTAGAGGCAGACCTAAAGACCCGAGTCTCGTTGTCCACATTTTCCGGATATTTTCGAGAGCCGGACTTTGTTTTATTTTGTTTGGATCCATGATTGGTCCACGAATAGCGGAGAAAGAAATGTCTATCTGTGCAGAGATCCGCAGTACACAGATAAGGCTACTTAATCCGGAGGGCGCCAAGTATCCGGATCCACCGTTAGCGACTGAGCTAGTTTTAAAGCCGGGCCCCCAGTCTGGTCGATTATCGGCAGTGTACGATTAACACCTTAACCCAGCCCAGCGATTTGTTTAAGGTTGACTCCTTTAGCGCCGTGTTTTAGCCTAGAAGCCAAAAAATCAGCAATCTAGTTACCAGCGGTCACCACGTGGAGGTAACACGAGGAATTGCGGAAGTTGCAAGTTACGCAGCTGACCGCAAGTGCCAATTTGAATCCCCCGCGCAACTTCACACCTGACCACCCGCTATATAGTTAAACGAGTACAACCAAAAAACAAAAAAAATCGAAAACCGGGAAATCCTGAGAGAAACCCTAACGTAGTAAATTATCAAGACGGATTATGGGAAGGACTAATCGACATCAGAACCACATGAGATTTGGGCAATTGGACCCCGAACCGTATGGTGAAGCCGATCTGATACTTACGGCTTTTATGGGAATAAAAATAACTGAGCCTAGACCAAAATCTATTTTGAAAACAGCTCCGGAATTTCCTGTACCACACGGCTTAATAAGGAAATCAGCAACAGTTCGGAAGCCGTAAGTGGTTAGGATGAATATTTAGAGGTGGTGGAAATGTTAGAGTTGCGTTCAGTTTCAGAAACAAAACATCGTTGCAAACGAGGCCAACATAACCAAATGCAATTTAACTACGTTCCTGTCGAGAATGAGAGAAAATAATTGTATTCATTCAGCATTTTTTATTGCCTTCAGCTTTGCTGCTACAAAATATATTTTGATGGTAATATTTAATGTAAACATTTAATCGATTAATCAGCCCTAGCTGACATAGTCCGAGATATGCACAGTCTTGGTTCCATGATTTAAAGAAACGAAAAATAGAGCACTGAAGAAACTTGTTGAATAGCTGAACGCCAGAAACCGCAGTGCAACTGAGGTAATCAAGCTGGGTTAACTTTATAAACAATAAAAGTTGGTTCTAATCAGGCGCAAAATAAATAAAACAGATTTTTTTTTTAAATAAAATTACAATTTACAAACAATCTTAGTATGTAGAGAAATGGTTATAAAAAGTTGTTTGTTTAGAAAAGTTTCGTCCACAATGGGAAAAATGCTGAATAGACAACAACATTTTTGAGTTTGTCTCTCCAGTTTTCTATCAGGAACAATAAATATAAAAAATAGCCCCCCCCCAATAAAAGCGGACTAAGATAAAATTTGAGTTCCACAAATATACCATAAAAGCACCAACAAATCGCATTAATATTATTTACTGTCTAAAGCTTTGTATTTAGTTTTTTACAAGCTTTTTGTTGTATGTTGTTTTATAAATGTGACTTATCTAAACTCAACTTTTTTATGCTCATTTTTATTTCCTTTTATTCTTCTGTATATTTCTGGGTATAACTGCATGTACATGTATATATGGTAAAAATCATAAAAATCAATTTAACCCATGCTGAATTAAATATATACCATACATGTATAGCATTGTTTATGTAAAAAAAAGGTGAACATAATAAAAACGAGATAGGTAAAAAATCATGCTTCAATCACCACCAACCGAGTTTTTTATTACGGCACACGCTCATTGTTTAATACAATACATTCATTGTATGTAAATTAATATATTGACGCCGGCTCATAAAATTCAATAGCCGAATGGGTTAAATCAGACCAACTTTTCATGTTTCATTATTGTATTTACATTATAAAACAAAACATAAAAGTTTTATAAAATGATTGGAAATGTTTTTGTGGTTGTTTGTTTCCTGGTTGATTGCAAGTGATATGCAAGCGGGGAAAACTTACATGCATACAACCAAAATACAACTCGTTTAAAAGCCATAAGGATCAAAGTTCGTATAAAGCATAAAGAATAATAATAACATTTGAAAGAAATTCGATAAGATTGTTATTATGACACACAACGATTGTGTGTACACTAAAACATAAAAAAGCACAACATAAACACGAACTCTTACAACGTACCTAATATGTTCTTCATAAAGAATGAAGTATATAATATATAATGGGGGGATCCACTTAGTAGTATTCTGACTTTTTTTTTTTTTTGTAATATTACTAACAATTCTCCAAAATAGTTTTATTAGCAAATTTTATTTTCTACGCTTTTTCATTTTTATGTGGATGATGATGAGAAACAGACAAAATACACAAAAAATAATAATTTCTGTATATAAAGTCTTTTATGTCTTGATAAAAAGTTAAAAGCTTCTTTTCGTTTATTTAGTTCTTTTATTTAATTTTATTTTAAATTAATATAACAACAACAACAACAAATAAATATTTGTTATAATTAATTTTACAAAGATTATATTTGTAAGATAATTAGAGTTTTTTGTTTTTAGTTTTGAACATTAATTAAATTATTTTGGTATGTACACATAGTTGTAAAATAGCAGCACAGCATGATTGTTCAAAAGGATTGGATGAAATTGTTTAACAAACGTAATATTATTTGAATGCATTAATTCAATTCGAAACAAATAAAAAAATTGAGCGATTGAATGACATAACGCAAACAACTAGTAAAAATGTGTGGAATGCCGCGACTTGAGCTCAAAAAGATACAATTATGGAGGGTGAGATGCGGGTGAATTCTATTTACGATGGTTGAGTTTCTTAACAGGTGGATGCTTTGAAAATGAAATAAACAAACGTCAAAAAAAAAAAAAAAAATTGAAACCGAAGTGAAAAATTACTGTATATATTATCAGAGCCTACTCTATAAATAAGAGCTTCCACATTGACTGTATCTTTTACTAAGCTTAAAATAAGGTAAATACAAATTTTTCTTTACTATGAAACTATATTTATGAGAAAACGATTGTTTTCATTTACATTTTTAGTCTATAAGAATTATGAGCTTTTATATTATTTTTATACGAAAATATGGTATTCATAAAATCGTGAAAATCGTCTTCAAAAATAAGTTATTTTTGAACTTTTAAGTGTTGTTGTTTTTGTAATATACGTCATAAACTAATAACTCAAAATTTACAAACAATACAATAATCATCTCTTTCATTGCCTCTATTCAGATTTGAATTTCAATATCGTTCTGTTGTTATTTTGAATTTGCGAAGCATGCTAGATTGTTTCGATTTTTTGTTTTCTTCACGCCTCATTGTATTGATTTAAGTTTTTCTGTTTGGCTCTTTTTGATTTACTTTAATTTCGATTGTTGCCATTGGTTTTAGATGTGGACAAATCATGATGTCATTAAATTGAATTTTTTTTTAATACATATTGGTTGTATTGCTTTCACCAAACAAAAAAAAATTACAACAACAATCGTTCTAAATAGACCTAAAAAAAAAGTTTAGCTAACCCAAAAAAAATTTGTGGTTAAACAAATCTTAACCAAATTTTTAGTTTCAATACCTGCCACAAGAGTCGAATTGACAAGAAAATACACGAAAAAAAAATTGGACCAAAATTTGGGTTATTTTTGCTGTTGCTTTGACCAGCCGTTAACCAAATAAAATACCTAACTCATTTTGGTTTAAGGTTAAGGTTAGTTTCCAAATTTAATTCCAAGAAATGCATTCAAAGATAAGGAAAATACAAACTGTCAGTAAATAATTATTCCTATTTTGAGAACACGTGCATACCGAACATAAATAAAAAAATAAAATCAGCGTGTAATGCAATATTAGCTGCGTTTTTTTACTCGCTCCGGATAGCTGCTATCGAGAGCCGTCATATAAAAAGTGCGTCCCGATAGCGCTCCTTACAAATGGGAAGAGCCAAATATTTTTTATATGAAGTTTTTGCTAAACAATTGAATTAAAAATGATAGTTTGATGTTAAATAAGTTTAGTTTACCAATAAATAGCGCGTCAAATTTAAATTTAGGCTATACAGCTATTGAGTAACCCAAAATCAATTGTAAAATTAATTATTCCAAAATAAAAACGACCCAAATTTTATGACGGGAAAGTAAAATGCCGCATCAATGAAATTAGTAATTAGGTCTTGAAATATTGTTAGTGTAAAGTAATGTACAAATTTAGTATCTAAGAACAGAAATTTTTCATGTAAAAGAAAGACTAGTATTCTAAAACTCAAACGAATCACTTGCAAAGTATTAGTCGAAGTCGTATCACTTGCAAACTAAAACGTAAAATAATCACTTGTGAACAAATAGTCGAAGTCAAAACACTCATAAGCTTAAAGTCGAAACAATCTGTAATATATCAACATTATACATTTATAAATAAAAATCATCCAACGAAATACACCACAAAAAGCTTTATATATAATTTATGGAATCCTGCGGAAATCAGAATTATAATCATTCATAACTCTGGTAAGTAAAAAAAAAAATAAAACATACTAACACTAAGGTACCAGGTACAACGATCGTAACTGTTGTATTCCTACATGGCAAAGTAGGAAAGTAATTGAATATTGAAGTAGGGTTCAAAACCCAGTAGATTACTAAATAAGCTGATCGTTGGGAACGCTTTCTTTAAAATAACATAAAAATTCTTTCAAATTGCATATACTCGAACATATTAAAATAACCAGAATATCTCGTAATACAAAAGTTTACAAATATATATAACATTTGGCTTGAGATAAAAAAATCTGAATGTATGTATTGTATATAACATTTCAATACTAAACGCAATCACACAACGTATACCCTTCATGTATACAACATACATATACGAGTATAACATATTGCTTCGTTTTTACCTTGTCACTTAAGGTTCGTATCACTGGATTGTGAATAAAAAACAAAATCAATTCAATTTATCACCAACGAATTTGTTTATGTCACACAAAAATTATTACAACACAGTTTATTAATAAAAATTCACAAAATCACTTGAAATAATTTTCACACAATTTTACTGTACACTTATAAATTTTATTTCGCACTACAACACTTTTTAAATCACTTTTTAATTCGTTTTTAATCTTTACACTATCGCTTCCCAAATACTACTAATAATCTTACAAGTTTACACTATCGCGTTCCAAATTATAATAATCAAATTCGATTTCGTTCGCCTTTTTATATACACAAACCAAACTTCTAGAAAGCTCATGACTTTTCCAGTTAGAATAGCGTAGAAACATTTAGAACAATTTTTATCATGGAAAATTCCATTTTAGTACAGTAAAACATTGAGCTATTAATTTAACTTATTCTATTATACGCTAGGTGTCACCGTCACAATATGTTTGTAATAGAAAAATGTATAAGATTTTTTGGAAGTCTTGCGCTACTTCAACTTGGAATAAGATCACCAATTCCAATTAAAATAAAATTATAATCGTTAAATAAAATTAAAATTTATTATGTGGTTTATTTGTGGTTTGAATGTTCCAACAAATGCCTTACTTCTATGGGAAGAGTTTAAAATATTCATGAGTGAAGATTTTCTTAAGTATTATAATGAAAACATTTCATATAATAGATACCTTTTGATTATTGATGATATTCTTGAAACACACAATCTTTCCTATCAACAACTTGGGCTCCCAATTCCAGTGTATGTGGATGAAAATATTGATTTCGATTTTGTTGATCCTATTGAAGAAGAAACAATTTTTCATGAGATGTATAGAAGCGCTAATGATGAACAACGCAATGTTATAAACTTGGTTTTGCGTGAAATATTAGATCATAATACTGGTAGCAATGTATTTTGTTTGACAGCTCATGCAGGTTGTGGAAAAACGTATGTCCTAGAAGCAATCATTCATAAATTATATTCATTACAAATACCATGCATACCAACTGCTTTCAGTGGTATAGCTTCTACTATTTTCATTGGTGGCCGAACTTTGCATAACGTTTTCAAGTTACCTATTCCAATTTTAGAAAACTCAGTATCAAGCATTACTGCCAACAGTGCTCAAGGTCGATACATTAAATCAGCTTCATTGATAATTATTGAAGAAATATCAATGTGTCCACTACATGCCTTAAAAATGATTGATAGATTATTGAGAGATTTGACTGTGACTGAAAGTAGAGAAAAATTATTTGGGGATAAAACAATTCTGTTGTGTGGTGACTTTCGGCAAATTTTTGCCAGTAATACCTCATGGATCACGTGTCACCCTAGTTGAGAATTGTATTATATCTTTGTCTGAATTTTCAACTATTCACCGTGTTACTTTAACACAAAATATGAGAACTCTACCTCATGAAATTGAGTTTGTTAAATTCCTTAAATCTATTGGTAATGGTGATATGCAAACCTTCCCTCAATACGGTCAAGATGTATCTTCGGATATTTTAAATATTGTTATTTTGGCCCCAAAAAATGTTGATTGTCATTTTATCAATTCCGAAATTCTGCGAACTGTGGCGGACCTATTGGGTAAAGCGGGATTGACCATTAACATAGAAAAGAGCCACTTTGTGCTCAGGGAAACAAAATATCTGGGGTTCACCGGTCCAAAGTGGAAGCGATTAAGAATTTCCCTCCTCCAATCTCCGTAAAACATATCCGACGTTTTTTTGGGATGGCCGGATGGTATCGGCGTTTTATTCCAAATTACGCTGAGATTACCGCACCGATCACCAAACTACTGCGAAAAGGGGTTAAGTTCAAATGGAATGAGGAGGCCTATGTAGTGCGCCGATGCTTCATAAACCAGATTTTACCACCAATTCTTTATAAGATATGACGCCAGCACGCAGGGCTTTGGAAGTGTGCTTTTCCAGAAGGATGAGGAATCATCTGCATGTCCCAAAAGTTAAATCCAGCCCAACGGAATTACTCGGTGACCGAGCTCGAATGTCTTGCGGCAGTAGTTAGCGTACAGAAGTTTCGGCCGTACATAGAGGGATACCGTTACCCTGATTACGGACCATGCCAGCCCCAAGTGGTTAATGAACCAAAAGGATCTGAGTGGCCGATTAGCCCGTTGGAGCCTAAAGCTACAAGGATATGACTTCAACATAATCCATCAGAAAGGCTCCGAAAACGTATTCCAGACGCGCTGTCAAGAATACACTGTGAAACGGTTGAAGAATTATGCGCGGACGCAAAGTTCACAGAGTTAGGGTTGTTCGATAGCGAAAGGATCATAGATCAAGCTTATCAGGATATACCTGAGAAAGTAAGATTGTACCCAGGTAGCTATCCTAACATCCAAATTCACGCTAACCAGCTATGCATTCGCATTGACCCGAAGAGGCAGGTACCACTAACCGATATCCCAACCTGGAAACTATGGATTCCCGCCGAGACAACCAACATCTTGATTGAGAGGGAACATAGTCTTCCAACCGGAGCGCACGCAGGTATAAAGAAGACCCTCGAAAGACTGCGTCGGCTATATTATTGGCCCAAGATGGCAAATCAAATCCATGATTTCATTGTAAAATGTGACGTGTGTAAGCAATCAAAGGCCATGAATACGTGTGGTCGTCCAACACTGGGTAAGTTGACAATATCGGAACGACCACGGCAGAAAATATTCATCGACCTATTGGGCCCTTACCCACGTACAGCAAAAGGTAAAACTATGATACTCATCGTGCTGGAAAATTTAACCAAGTTCGTGTATTTAAAGACACTCGCAAAAGGAACAGCGGGATTGATTGTGAATTTCTTGCGAGACGAATTGTTTCCGCTATTTAGTGTTGCAGAAACGATTCACTCGGATAACGGAGTGCAATTTGTGGGTAAGGAATTTGCCACCATAGTAAACGAACTGGGCATACGACATGTGAAAACGGCTTATTACTCCCCGCACAGCAATGCATCGGAGCGGGTAGACCGTTCGATCGTAGCAGCTATACGAGCTTATATTGGCGAAAAACATTCAACCATACATGAATCCAGTGGTTATTCCTCATATTTTCTGCAATTCGGATACCATCAAATCGTACACGCTGAGGATTATAAGCTATTGTCCCAACTTAACCTATTGAGTGAAGGTTCAGTAGACTGGATGACAACTTCAGAACGGTTGGGTTTGATTCACGAGGAGGTTCGGATTAATCTGAAACAAGCTTATGAACGGTATTCCAAACGATATAATCTGCTTTCCAGAGAAAGAGAATTGTCCATTGGTCAGGAAGTATACGTCCGACAACATCCAAGTAGCGATGCAGGAAAAAAATACGTCGCCAAATTTGCCTACCCTTTTCTTAAAGCCTTCGTCAAAGAAAAACGGGGAAATGTAAATTATGTCCTGACGGTTGTCAATGGAAAGACCATAGGGGTGTATCATCTAACGGATATCAAGACCTTTTAACGCACCGCTGTCTTATAAAAATTATTTAAATTAAATCTTTTATTGTTACCTAGTAGTATAGACGATACAATACACTTTTACATTTTCATTTTAAACGTACTCAATTCCCGGTTATATCAGCTTTTGCAATATCTATAAATAAATCGCAAGGACAAACATTTGAAAAAGTAGGGATTTTATTACGACAACCTGTGTTTACAAAAAATATTGTTTATAAGGAAATTATTGACCCTTAGTTCCCAAAACAACTTAACTTATTATATTATTATATACTTACGTAATATTTGTTACCATAGACGTATGGATTATCAAAAAGGGACGAATAACTTTTGCTCGGGCGACTTTTTTTTTTTTTATTTGATTTGTTTAGATTTCTTTGTATTGTGGATTAGGCCTACGGGGGACCCCACTTAAAAAAACGTGCCCATACTCTACATCAATAGTGCTGTGGAAGAAGTACACACATACTATTAAAGTTAGCCGAAAGTTGCCAGTCGAAAGTGAAAAGTCGATAATGCAGATCGTGTTAGTCCAGCCGAATTTTAAAAAAATGGTAATGCAGATTGTAAACCCCAGCCGAAAGTAAAACAGTAGATAATGCAGATTATGGTATAATATTCCAGCCGAAAATAAAAAAATTTAGTAGTTATCAGCTGCAAGTAAATAGGAAACATAGATTTTAATAAAAATTTTTGTAAATAAATTTACGTGTAAAACTTAGCTTCGTAGAAAATATCGGAAAATCAGAAGAATATACAAAATTGGAATAAAATCAGCCTCTAGAGTATATATCTGAAGCTGAATCGTTTTCCTCATTTGTCAATAGCTATCGAATGAAAAAATTCTGTTCAAGTCTCCGTGGGAAATCTCAGAAAATTCGATTTTCCAAAAATTATAAGAAAAGTTGTATAAAATCAGCCTCTAGAGTGTTATGTCTGGAGATGGATTGCATTGATGTGATTTGTCCATAGCTATCGCAGAAAAAAAAATTCGGTTTAAGTTTCCTGTGGGAAATCTCGGAAAATTAAAAACAGTTTCAAGCCTAAAGAAAGAAATGGATGAATAAAATCAGCCTCTAGAGTGTTATGCCTGGAGATGGATTGCATTGATGTGACTTGTCATTAGCTATCACAGGAAAAAAATTCAGTTCAAGTTTCCCGTGAGAAATTTCGGAAAATTCGATTTTCCAAAAATTATTATAAAATTTGTATAAAATCAGCCTCTAGAGTGTTATGTCTGGAGATGTATTGCATTGATGTGATTTGCTAATAGCTATCGCAGAAAAAAAATTCAGTTCAAGTTTCTCGTGGGAAATCTCGCAAAATTCAATTTTCCAAAATTTTAAATACCGAGATTTCCCACGTGAAACTTGAACTGAAATTTTTCCTTGCGATAGCTAATGACAAGTCACATCAATGCAATCCCATCTCCAGACATAACACTCTAGAGGCTGATTTATTTTCAGCTGGAATGTCAATATCATAATCTGCATTATCGACTTTTCATTTTCGGCTGGAAACTTTCGGCTAACTTTAACAGGGTAGAACACACATATTTTATAGTTTTATATATAATTACGTCCAGGAAACACTACCCTATTTTCGGTCTAATCTGCCATGTTACAAGTGTTAAATCCTTTATTTTTGGAAAATTACATAACGAAAACAAAGCTTATATACTATAGAATATGGGGTACGGGGTTGAGGCGCTTCGCGCCTAGATGCTGCCGCGAAGCGGCAGTGCGGGGTTTGGGCGCTTCCCGCCCAGGGGCAGAGCCTCTAGTTAATATAAAAAACTTACATAACTAGGGTCATCAATAAAATAAAATATGTGACATACGAGTACTTGCTCGTGTATTAACTTATGTAGATGTTGTTGTTGTGCATGACACTACTCATTATCGCTAATTGTTCTGTTTAATCAATGCGTAGAAAGAAGGCGGGATTTAAAAAATCATAAACAGAGGAGTTTCGTTCGTTTCATGTTGTTAAAATACTTTGTTTAAACTAGATTGTTTGTTGTATGCATGAACTACATATGTCTGCATGCGTATTAATTTACGACGGGTTTTTTCGGCTCAAATCCAGGCTTTATTTCTCGAAATGGTCAAATAAACTATACTTTCGACCGGATATCGGTCAAAATTCACAGAAATCTAACATTTTTTTTTTAAAATAAATAAATTTTCAAGCTGTTCTATTAATCCCTTTGGATAAATAACAAACACACAGACAGACCGACACGACAATTTTTACAAAATATTAACGGTTCTTTGAAATTCAGAATTCCGATTAATTAAAAATATTTGTCAAACATTTTTATTCCAACCCAATACCTGTTGTCTGACAAAATGTCATACGAGTACCTATCTACAAATGTCTCTTTGTTTTTATGTTAAGAATATGAAAATGTTATTGTGACACAAAAAGACAAAAAATCACGCATACAATTAACATATAATTTTATGATTTAATTTTTTATCTTCATTCGTGTACTTTTCAGTTATAATAAAATTAATTTAATTAATTTAAAACATTTATTTGTATGTATATGTTCAAAAAAATTATAAAAAGTGGGAGAAGAAAACCGTGGTGGAAATAAAATTAAAACCAAAAAATGTTATGATTGTCTTATGTATGTTCTAATATTATGATTAAGTGAAAAATGTGTGAATATTTTTTATGCGAACATAAAAGTTGATTAACTAAATAGGGTTAATGTTATAATGGTTTGGTTGGTTGGGTGATGGGGGAGAGGTTGATGTGGTTTTGAATATTTTTATGTATGTATGTTACCGTTTTCAACATAAATACTTATAATGTAACTTTCTTTACATATACAAATACGAAACTATTTAGCACGCGCGTTGTGACGTATAATTCACTATTGCAGTATTTTATCTTCGCACGGTTAATTAAAACATTCCATTAAGAAAAACACATTTAAGTTTAAAATAAAATAAGAAAAGCTCTCGATTTAATTTTTTTTTTTTGTGCCACTTTTCAAACAAAAACATTAAAGTTTGGAGTTAAAAGTATCTTGAAAAATCCGCCTTCTGCAGTATTGTGCTTCTTATGTTTGTGTATGTGCTTAAGTTTGTCGTTTTACTTATTAAAAACTTTTCACTTTTCTATAAGGTTGTTATATGTGTATAGAGTAGTTGTATGCTATATGTACGTACTTAAAACACATATTTATGATTATTATCATTATGATTATAATTTTCATAATTATGAAACAAAACGCAAAAAAAAAAAAAGGAAATTCATGAAACTCTTGGGAAAAGTGGAAATTTATTTTACTTTTTGGTGTTAAGTGTTTTTTTTTTATAACTTTTGCTGTATTTTTTGTTTAGCATACGGTTTAAGGCATATTGTTTGTACTTTGTGTGAGGTTAAGACAATATGTTTGGTTTTGTGGTTCAAAGAGATCGCGCTATCACAAAATTAAGCTTTTTAACTCTTCCGTAATTAATTTACTTGCTTAAATGACCTAAAAAAAAATCTTAATCATATTGATTCTGTCGCCGTACATGTACAACTATCGTATATACATTCCGAGTTCATAATTTCTTATCAATTTTCATAAAGTTAGTTTTCGTTTCCTAACTAACACGTACACAAAGAAATCCAATTTTGATTTGGTCATGCGAAAACTGGAGAACAAAAATCGAATTGAGGAAAAATTATTTTTTCCAGCATCCGCATTATATTGCCACCAACAGAAATACCAAAAAAAACCAACAAGATTTGTGAAATTGAAAGACGATAAATGAGAGAAATGTTGAGCTTTCTTTGTACACGTCGACAAAATTGTGTTTCACCAAAATATTTCCATTTAATTATTTCAAGAATGTCAAAATTCTATAATTAAACGGATTTTTTGTTTATATTTTTAGCCGAAAAATGAAAATATTTATTTTAAAATGAATTATAATTGACGGGGTGTTAAAAGTTGTCGATGCGCGGTTATTTTTGGATGTAGACAACAAAAAACTGGTTTGGTTATAAAAACAAATATATTTTGTTGTTTTGCATAAATTTTCCGTATTAAAAAATCAACTGTCCCATCTTATTTACATCAACCAACGTATAAAAAAAAAAAAAAAAATCTAATTTTCACATGAAATCCGTTTTGTCTGCATCAGGCCTGGCCAACATCATAGCTCGTCATTTACGACCACCGTCGTTTTATTCGTATTTTGTGTTTCCTCGACAAACGCTATAAAACTCTCCACGGTTCGACTACCGTTATATTCTTTTACCTCATTGTCACCTCGTTTATATAATTTTATGGTGGGATAACCTCGAATTTTTGTGTGTTTCAATTCATTGAGGGTGGCATCAATTTTTGCAATCACCACAGTTTTTGAATCCTTATAGTATTCACCTAATTTATTATACGCTTTTTCCATATTCCTACAGTGTCCACAGCGTGGCGAATAAAATTCGACGAGCACGTCCTTTTCTACATCGAACACAATTTCATCGAAATTTGTGCTAACCAGAACTTTTACCGGATTTGCGTTCCAGTCACTCGGTAATTCTTGTGAATTTAAATATGGCGCCGTTTCACCCTCCAAAAATCCTTCTATAAAATTGGCAACACCATCAACAGTTAATTTTAAATCGTCTGGTTTAAATTTGGTTATACCCTCATCAAAATGGACAATCCGATATGTTGGTATTTCACTTGGATCCACTTGCAACATATTACTAATTTTAAAATTCTTTGGCACATCCATATCCACAATAATAAATTTAAAATTTTCGCGCCATTTTTGCGCAAGCTTGCGCAAATCATTTTCCATATCACCAAAAATTGGATCACTTTTCGTTACAAATATAAATAGATTATATTGTCCGTTATCCCTTCGTACAAATTGATCTGCGGCTGCAATATTAAAGTCGATCAAAAGTGGTCTGGACATGATAGAAAAAAATTTCTTTAAATTTTCCACATTCAAAACGGCTTCGAACGTGATTTTTTTGTCATCAAAATTTTTGTACAGTATCACTTGATTGTTCTGCGTTCCGTACTCTGCTTGCAAATCTTCTGATGTGACCATGGCAAATTGAATGTTACTGTCATCCTCGAGAACAGCATTTTTAAATATTTCGGCTTCATTTGAGTGTGGATAGGTAAAAAATCCGATCACCGATATTGATGCATCATCATCATCATCATCATCATCAACAAACGTTTCAATATCATCCAAGGTGTCAAGTATTTGTATTGGATTAATTTTGCGTGCCATCCATGAGCTTATTGTTTCGGCTTTACGTTTATCACGATATTCCAATGGTTTGCTATTAACAAATAATTTTAGCGTTGGAAATGAGTGAATATTATTTTGTTCGCCCAGTAATTTTTGTTCGGCCACATTAACTTTGGCCAATTTAATTTTTGATTCCAACATTTGTAGCGTTCGACTTAGTTTACTGTATTCTGAACGAAAATTTTTACAGTGTTGACACCATGGTGTATCTATTAGTGTACAAATAATTTGTTATCAGTTAACAATTTTGTTTATAAAGAGAACTTATATTTAGAATGAGTAAATTGTACTTACAAAATTTAACCATAACATATTCATTATCTGATAAGAATTGATCAAACGTGTTGGCTCTTAATTCAACAATACTTGGATCATCACATTTTAATAAACTAAATCCAAATGGTTCTAGTAGCAAACAGATTATTGGCCAGACACTAACCATTTTTATATAATTTTCATTTAAATCGCAAACCTTTAGTACTTTAATGTTATCGGTTGACTAAAATAAACTTGGCATATAATCATTTATCGTAAAACGCGGCGTATACACTTAATGAATTGGTTTGTTGCTGTTGTATTGATAAGAAATTATATTGGTTAGACAGATGTTTAGAGGGGGACGGAAAATACTTATAACCGCGGTTATTTAAGTTATTTTTATCGTAAACCTTACATGAGAATCAAATGGTACCGAAACATACTCGAGAACTTACAGTTTCAATACACCAACTGAAAAGTATAGCTGGTAATACATAAACGGTACCACAATGTTAGCCGCCGCCAATTTTTAGTTTCTTCATCACTCCACAAGATTCAAAACGACGTTATTTCAGGGTTACTTTGTTTTTTCGATTCAACATTTTTCACTAAATTTGACTTACCAACAAAATACCGGAGTTCTCGTCATCCAAAAATTCTGATTCCATTCAGTTCTAACCGGTAGTCGATGAGAACATGGAAAGTAAAATTGTGTATAAAAACATCAAACTTCGAGGCGATAAAACCAATCCAAATCTTTGGTGATGAACCATTCAATAAAAAAGACATAAATAAAATAATCAGAACAGATCATCTCAATCAAGCTCTTTTAAAAAAGTCATGGATAAAAAAGTTCTGAAAATGCTGAGCAATTGCATTATCTAACACTTCTGTAGTCCCTATTCTTCCCCAATTTTGGTAGTCCTCGGACGCATTGGGAATACAAAAAGATCGAGTCGTAATCTTCCCAATTGAACACGTAGAAGAATTTTTGGACAACCTGTGATAGTCTGTCTATTTCTCGACATTGCATTTAAAATCTATGTAGTTTCCATCAAATTCTAATTGACGAAAAATTCAAAGTAAAGACTTTTCACGAATGCCCTTTGGCTTAAAAAACGATCGTGCTGTAGCGGTACAGAATTTGAGACACTAAATAAAATAATAGCAACTGATCAGATATTCACGTATCCTGTTTTTATCGAACGCTTCATTTTAACAATAGATGCGTCAGACTACGCTTTGTGCGCAGACTTATCCAAAAACAAAATAATGTAGAAAAACTTATAGTGCTCGCTTCGGGAACAATTAATTCCATAGAAATGGATTACGCCAATAATGAGAAAAAGTAGCGGCCTACCACAAACCAATAGCTTAGGTTAGGTTGGAGTGGCGGCTTATGCACACTTAGACCGGTGATGGTTGATTGTGATACCACAGAATATCTCCCCTTCTACCCCTATTGAAACCATTTCGAGCTACTTATGTAGCGTAAGACGTCTCGCACTTTAATGTTTTCGAGATCCGAGAGGCGGTCCCTCCTGAACTTACCCAAGTGTTTGTACCTTCTGAGAGCCAATGCTGGACACGAGCAAAGGAAGTGGACCAACGTCTCTTCCTCCAAGCAGCTTCTGCAGAAGTCATTTGCCTCCACAACCAGCCTTCTTGCATGTTCTCCAAAAAGGCAATGTCCCGTGAGAATTCCTACGACCGTTCTTAATTCACGTCTGCGTAGGGATATTAATGCCCTAGTGCGCCCCAAGTCCAGCTTTGGCCAAACTTGTCTTGCAACTCTACAGGTGAGGGTGTTAGACCACCTTTCCCCCGCTGAGGATAGCGCCTGCTTCCCAAGTGCTTGTCTCAGCGCTGTGATAGGCCTCCCCAGACTTGCCCTTTCCGGTTGCAGCTGGAGAGTCGTACCATGCCTAGCAAGTTCATCCGCCCTGCAATTTCCCAGGATTCCCAAGTGAACTGGTACCCAGATTACCTGGATATTGAAATGCTCACCCATCTCATTTAGAGATGAGTGACAACTCAACGCCACCCGTGACGCCAAAGACACCGATTCTAA
This sequence comes from Tipula vernalis, assembly GCA_958295665.1. NCBI lineage: Eukaryota > Metazoa > Arthropoda > Insecta > Diptera > Tipulidae > Tipula > Tipula vernalis. The sequence continues at coordinate 129,520,788 of OY282558.1, read as the reverse complement.
CGACCGGATCGCCGCTTGACTGTCCACATAGATTGCGATATCATCTGAGGATAACACATTATGCTTCAACCACGTCATGACCTCCTCAATCGCTACGACTTCAGCTTGGTACACGCTGCAGTAATCAGGGAGACGAATAGAAATGTTTACATTTAATTTGTCACAGAATACTCCAGCTCCCTTGAAGCCATCTGTGAAGAATTGCAATGCTTCGGTTTCCGATCACGGTCTATCCCTCCAGGATTCCCTTGAAGGGAAGGCGGTCCGAAATCGCTTCTCGAAGCGTAGAGTAGGTTTAATGCTGTCAAGATTCGCCAGCTCATCCTTCAACGATCTAACAATAGTAGAGTGTTCTATATTAAGACACCTCCACTGAGAGACGACAGCAAGTCATAGAGCCCTTATTTGCCGCCATCTGTTTGCCAAAAATGTCGACCGGAAGAAGGTGCAACATAACCTCTAAGGCACTTGTCGGTGTCGACCTCAATGCCCCGGTAACAAGCATACAGGCCGTCCTTTGCACTCTCTCAATCTTACTTTTATAAGTTACCTTGTCCAGAGCTGGCCACCAAACACCCACCCCGTACATGAGTACAGGTCTCACTACAGCGGTGTAGAGGCAGTGTACCAGCTCCATCTTCAGACCACATCTATGACCAATGGCGTTCCTACAGGAGTACAAAGCTATAGTAGCTTTGTTTATTCTCTCCAACATATTGGGCCTCCAACTAAGCTTACTTTCAGTAAAAGCAAGTCTCGTGCCATTTAAGGTAAGAGGGACAACTACCGGGATTTTGTATTTCTTAGTGAAGAGTACCAGCTCTGCTTTGGACGGGTTAATACCAAGTCCACATTTGCAAGCCCATTTCGTAACGATTGTAAGCTCATTCTGTATTACGTCTACAATCGTGCCCAGGAATTTCCCGGTAACAGTTAAAGCTACGTCGTCTGCGTAAGCGATAACTTCAATACCCCTTATCCAATTCTAGTAGTAACCCGTTTACCACCATGTTCCAGAGAAGAGGGGACAGAACCGCCCCCCCTTCCCGCGGGGTTCCCCTAGTTACTCGCCTCTTGATTGTGGAGTCCCCCAACTTCGAGCTAACAATCTTGCTTGCCAGCATATAATTAATTAACCTTCTCAGAGGAACGTCCACCTCCAAAAATGACAATCCCTCCTTGATTGCCTCCGCTTTCACATTATTAAAGGCGCCTTCTATATCCAGGAAGGCCACCAAACAGAATTCCTTCGAATTAATCGATTTCTCAATCGTACACACCAAGGCGTGCAGAGCAGTGTCCACAGATCTACCCTTTGTGTACGCATGCTGAGACGGTGCCCACTTCCTGGAGCCTATTTTATCTCTAATGTATACATCCAGCAGCCTTTCCAAGGTTTTCAAAAAAAAGGATGATATAGTTATTGGTCTTAGGTCCTTAGAAGAGACACGTAAGCTTTTCCCCGCTTTCGGTATAAACACCATATTGACCTGCGTCCAGTACCTAGGAATATAGCCCAGCTTCAAACACCCTTTGAATATAGCTTCAAGGTACGGAAGAATAGTTACTGAGTTGTTTTGAAGATCCGCTGGTATAATTTGATCCGGACCAGCCGATTTAATTGGTTTAAAAACCCTCAGTGCCCATAGGATCCGTTTGCTGGTTACGATATCCTCTGTGAACACTGACAGTGCTTCCTGATGATTGCTACGCACCAACAGGTCCTCAAAGCTCCCTGGGAAGTGTGTCTCGAAGAGAAGCTCCAGAGATTCTCCACTAGGAGCTGTCCAAGATCCGTCCGGTTTTATCAAAAAACTGGGACTAGCTGTACTTTTGGAAAGAATCTTCCTAAGTCGGGAGGTTCCGGAAACCTCTTCCATTTTATCACAGAAGATTCTCCAAGACCTCCTTTGTGCCTTTCTTAATTCTTTCTTATAAACTCCGAGTTTCTCCTTATATGAGTCCCAATTCTGAGCCTCCCTTGTATTTTTGGCCCTATTAGAGAATGTCCTACAAGCCTTACGATAGGTTCCCAGTTCCCTGGACTACCAGACTGGTTTTTGTCTACCTCTAGGCTTAACCAGTGGTCAGGCAGCACGAAAGGATCGGTTGCATGCGCTTGTAACGCTAGCCACCATGTCCTCCAGCTCCCCAACGGTCGTCGGGGGTTCTAGAGCCCACGACGGCAATAAATCCTCCAGTAATTCCCCATATTTGCTCCAGTTGGTCCTTCTAGGATTCCTGAAGGCTTCCCGGGTAGCAGGGTGGATATCGAGGCTATTGGTTAAATATCGATGATCAGAAAAGGAGTGTTCCTTATTCACCCTCCAATTTTTAACCATATGAAGAATATTATTTGAGGCAAGGGTCACGTCTAGAACCTTCTGCCTGTTACTAGTAATAAATGTTGGTTCCCGCCCAATAATACACACTGAAAGGTTAGTACTCATCAAATAATCAAGTAGTGACTCACCTCTTTCATTAATGTCCGTGCTTCCCCAGATAGTGTGATGCGCATTAGCATCAACTCGCAGTACCACACCTACCCTGGAACTATTCCGCTTAACGGATCAGCTCCTCCAGGTTATCCGGAGGAACCTCCTTCTCCCGGTCCATGTAGGCTGAAACTAGCCAGAATCTACAAGTGCCTACTTCCAGGCTAACTGCAGTAGTGTCACCATTGCTGTATTGAGAGAGAAGGAAAAGATTAATAGTATTTTTCCAAAGAATACAAGACCTGATCTTCCCAGACTTACTAGAGGATATAATTTTGTACCCCTTGTTTCTGAGGCCACAGATCCTGTTGTTATTAATCAAAGGTTCTTGGACTAGTATCACATCCTCACCCGAACTAGCCAGCCTGAGGAGTAGAGCTGCCGAAGCAGCATTAGAATGGTGAAGGTTAATTTGCATTATCTTAACCATAACCTTTCAACCTTTACTTACCTCTATGTTATATTCCTGCTACCGCAGGAATATTAATTCTCGGTATTTTGGGATGCGCTGGATTCGCCCGCCTCGCTAACCCTCCTACTCTCTGTAGACGACTTCTCAGTTCCCCCCGTCTGGCCGGGCTGCCGATATCCTCCTCCATCGGTACACCAGCTCCTTCGCTTTTGTGCTTCTCCTCATCTTCCAAGTGAATCTTTGCCAGATCGAGGTCGCCGGATTCACTCTCCCCTCTACCCTCAGCTTCTCCCCCCATGCTGCTCGCACCCCCTTCAGGCCTGGGCGGGTTGCCACCATCCTTCGGTTGGCCTCCCGTACGCGCTTTCGCCCCATCCTTTTTATAAACGTTGAGAGTAATTGCCCCGAAACCGAAGTGAATAACTCCCTTAATTTTGTGAAGGAGGGCAAGGGACTCCTTATTTATTACCATAATTGATAATTTCTAGCCCCCCTTCGCCTCCTCCTGCTTGACGATCTTCCAATTTCCGGTCGGAAGATTCGGGTTACTGGCCTGAATGATTTTCAAAGCCTCATCAGGGCTAGCCGGTTCGGATGACAGCCACACACGTGCCCTCGGCCTGCTGGGAATTTCCTCCCGTCTAACTGCCGCAAGCCTTGGGCCTGGCCACACCTCCCCTACTTTGGCTATAGCCTTTTTATATAGATCCACAGATTTAGAGTCCGAGCATGCAGTCATCTTCACACGCCCTTGATACCATCCCGCATCTCTGCAGGATGGGGGTGGTCCTGGATTTTCTCCCAGGACCTTTAAAAAGACGAGGTTGAGTGCATTTTGCAACACATGCTCCCTCAGGACATCGCTGAACAGCTTTGTCCCTGAGTTGGAGCTCGGTTTTGTGTCAGTCACCAACTTGGCCCGCTCGCTGTTGGCTACTTCCACCTCGTCCTGGGACCGCTGTCTTTTCGACACATGGTCCCTTTCCGAGCTTTCGCAGCCCACAGTGTTCCTTGCCCAAGCTACTGATGTTCTTTGCTCTTCCGTGAGCTGCCCCTCGGAGGTCGCAGCCCACTTCTCGAGAATTCGGAATGCCGAGCGGCGTTTCCTGTACTGCATTTTCATCGGAGGAATATCTCTCGTCCCACTCCCCTGTGCTGCATTGGTACCGCTAATTCCCGGGACTGGTGCCCTAGAGTCAACCACTTTTGCAAACTTAGAGGCCCCACCCGTCTCGGGGGTTCTAGAGCCCTCGTCTGGTTCGAGGTACCTCCTTTTGCCGATACCGGCTTTTGAGGAGAGCTGGTGCCCTTGGTTTTTTTGTGTTTATATCCTTCCATTTTGATTCCCACGAGTATCGGAGAAATAAAGGTCCTCCTGCGCAGAGATCCGTATACGCAGGTAAGGCTAATTACAACTGGTGCCAGGTATCCAGAGGGCTCCGTAAGCGACTGGACTTTGTTAAATGGGCCCCAGCCTAGTTGATCCTCAGCACGGGTCGCTTAACACCTTAATCCAGCCCATTCGGCTCGCTAGCACCCCGGCCTCCCAGCACCCCTTAACTCCGCTCCATATTCTCTCTCTCATTCACCTATTCACGTGGAGAGCCCAATCCAATGGGATCCATTCCATTCCCAGGGTCACCCGTTTATAGTGTACACCACTCATCACTCGCGGAGACTCCGGAGGTGCAGAGAGGACGTGACGCACAGTCCGCCGTGGTTATTGGTCGATGGTTTTCTAGCGCCATTTGTTCGCCATTCCATGCTGGGCATCATAGGCACTCAGAATTTAATGAACTGAGGTTAACCACTCCCCAGTTTCCTGAGACTCTGCCACCAGCTGGACTGCGGTTGGGGGCGGCTTATTTAATTCACCGCTAACCTACCTATCGATAGGCCGTCCACTATCCACCACCTGTGACTAGTTGGCCATATTCCAGAACTTCATCCATAAATTATTTTAGAATCCCATTTCCAACTCACATGTAAAATTTCACTTAAATCGGTTAAGAAATAGCCAAGTTCCACCATAATTGGCCATATTCCAGAACTTCATCCAAAAATCAATTTGGAATCAGATTTCCATCGCGCGAGTCAAATTTCACTCAAATCGGTTAGGGAATAGCCAATGTTATAATCTATAGCATGTTGTTATAAGTTATATCTTACTTAAACCTAATACTACACTAATTTGTTGTCGCTATTTCTACTCTTAGTATGATCATTGGGATAAATTGTAAGGAGAACGAACTAGTTCGACAATTCCGAGGTTGCCACTGGTGGGGGCTATTACCGGAATTGCGAAGCTATTTAGTGTTAACTTGTTAATTGAGAAGTGCCGATAAGTCACGGTGTTATTAGAGCTAATCGGATACTCAAGATAACGAGAGAAGTCACTTATATGTTTCGACACCAACGATAAACTTGAGCCTGGGCGACCGTGGTTAGTATGTAGCGATACTTAGAATTTTTTCTAGATGAAGCGGTTGTCGGCTGAATGGTGCTATTCTCTCTGAGAGGAAGTTTATCATCTTCAATAATTTGATCTTCGAAAAATAAGTCGACACTTATCATTGTTGATTATAGATTTCTATACAACTACCAGGCTGCTGATTCTCTAAAAAAAATGAAGCTGTGGCCAATACACGATTTTCTTTTATGAACAGCGAATTTTGAGAAATTTAATTTTTTATTTTTTGTAAACCTTATACTTTTTAAGATATTTGCAAAATCAATTTTTTTTGTCCAAGGAAGTGGCCACTTCCGGTTAGCCGATTTGGAGTAGAATTCACTGGGACCTCCCAATTTATCAAAAAAGCTTAAACCTGTAGTTTCAGTTTGATTGGTTAAGCCATCTGTGGTGTAGAGAGGACACAGACTGACATACCGACAGACAGAAATCATTTCGAAACCCACTTTTTCGGACTCAGGGGACCTCAAAAGAGATAAATCTGTAAAAATCTCAAGGTCCAAAATTTTCATGATTACTATACTTTATTTTACTTACGTAAAAGAAAGTAATAAGATAATGTGTAAACTAGTAAATTGGTGAAAAGCAAGGCTTACTTTTATGAGTTTGCAATTTTTACTAAAGTTACTTGTACTTGCATACACCAAAAGACCCGGTCAATATCCCGTTTAATGCAGATCGTCTCAGGAAATGTGCTGGAGTTAGTACATCATAATCATCTTCTGCCGAAGAAGTATATAGTGGTCGTGAATTTAATATTCTCAATTTGACACAACAAGGTTGTCATCTCTTCGAAGGTAATGTTTATGTTGTGCGTAGCTCGAAGTAAATCCTTTTTAACGGATTTAATGGCCGCTTCCCACAATCCGCCAAAGTGGGGTGACGATGGAGGAATAAAATACCACTCGATATCGTTTTGATTCAAGAACTCTGTAATTATATAATCATTATTGAGATTTCTTATCAACTTACATGCCTGCTCCAGTATTCGCCGTGCTCCAATAAAGTTGGAGCCCTTATCTGTATATATGTTTCTCGGCATCCCTCTCCTGGCAGTGAAACACTTTAAAGCTGCCAAGAAAGCTTTACTTGTCAAGTCTGTTACACCTTCAATATGGATGGCCTTGACCGAAAGGCAAACGAATATGCATATATAGCCTTTCGTCGGACTTCCACATCCCCTGCCCTTTCTCGTCGTAACGTATATTGGCCCGGCGAAATCAATGCCGGTATTCTCGAACGGCCTCGTTGGGGTAACCCGTTCTGCTAGCAAATTTCCCATAGTTTGTTTAGACATTCTTGTAGCGTATCTCGTACACATCACACATTCGGAGGATGCTTCTTATTCTGCTTCGCCCATTGATAATCCAATATTCTTGCCTAATATAACTGGTTGTGAGCGTTGGGCCAGCATGTAATTTGTTCAAATGTACATCCCATATGACCCTATTCGTGAATATATGTTTTTGTGGTAATATTATGGGGTGCTTACTTCCGTAGTCACAGTCGGAATTTTGTAACCGACCGCCAACTCGCAAAATCCCATTTTCGTCAATGAAAGGAACCAATGATAATAATCTCGATTTATTATTAACTCGTTTATGTCGCCTTACATGGAGAATTTCCTCGCCAAATTCTTTACGTTGCACCCACATAATACATTTCAATTTTGCAGCTGTAATCTCCGTTGCCGTCAACTGCGTGCTAATTCTCGATTGGGGATTTCGTAGCTTATTTCTAAATCTTATCACGTACGCGACTATCCTGTAGATTTGCTGTAATTTACATTTTCTTTCGAAGAGTTCGTCCATCCAGGAATTGATATAACCTTAACATTTTGCGTGCAATACCATAGACGACGATGCTGTTTTACTGTATTCCATGTAATGATCGGCTTCTTCGAATTTGTTGATCTCGTTTGGTGGCCACAACCTCTGGGGCAGAACAAGCCAATCTGGACCCTTCCACCATTGCGTGAGATTAATTAACTTCTCTGGTGAGATACCTCGAGAACCATGATCCGCTGGGTTGTCTTTGGATTTGACATGTGCCCAATTTCGTCTGGGCAGACTCTCTAATATTTTGCTAGTTCTATTAGCGACGAACATTTTCCATCGCGATGGATATGCAGATAACCAGGCCAGAACGATGGCTGAATCCGTTCACGCAAAATATTCAGCATCACCTTTTAGAGCTTCTTTGACCTTGGACATTAACTTTGCTAGCAAATGAGCTGCACATAGCTCTAGCCGGGGCAACGATATCCTTTTAATTGGTGCTACCTTCGTTTTTGACGTCAATAACTGTGCTTCGATGCATCCATCTCTAGTGACAATGCGGCTGTATACTACCGCGCAATATGCTACCTCACTTGAGTCAGCGAATCCATGTATCTGCACTTGTCCATAATGATTTGTGAATCTCGGAATTGCTATGTTTTCAAAATGTAGGAATTTACTTCTTATTTCGACGTATTCATTCTCGATCTCAGGTGGTAATTTTTCATCCCAATCTACTTTCATCAGCCATATTTTTTGGAATAATATTTTTAATAGGACAATGGATGGAGACAAGAACCCCAGAGGATCAAATAATCGTGATAATTCTGATATAAATTTTCGCTTAGTGATCCCGCCATCCCTTTCCGCTTGTATCTTGATAGTAAATGTATCGTTCAACCGATTTCATTGTAGTCCCAAGGTTTTGGTTGTGGAAGTCTCATCATAGCATAGGTCACTCACAGAGGTCTCTTTGTTTGATTCACACAAACAGTTTATGTTCGATCTCCACTTTCGCAGACAAAACCCACCCTTCTCTAACACACACGTCACCATCTTTTTCAACTCCCTTGCTTGTTCCACATTATGGCTTCCCGTCAACAAATCATCTACATAAAAGTCGTTGAGTATGCATTTTTTGATACCTGGTTCTGATGGCCAAAAACGAAGAACTTGCTAAACCGAAAGTAACCCTGGTGAGCTGATAACATTTTAACTCCTCATCTTGCCGTTCTCGCCACAAAACCATTAGATACCTTTGATGCTCTGGCGATATTATAACCTGCCGATACATTTTTTTCAACGTCCGCAACTAGGGCAATTTTATTTGTCCTCAATCTCAGTAATATCTCCCAAAGTTGCGGTTGAATGGTAGGGTCTACCATCAATTTATCGTTCAAGGAAATTCCGCTGGTTGTTTTGCTAGAACCGTCAAATACAATACGCGTCTTTGTCTTTTCACGGTTCACGTTTATCACGGGATGATGAGGTAAATAGTAGATGTCATTGTTCATCTTCGCATTGTGTGATCTCTTTGCCAGTACCCCCTTCATATTCCCCAGGTTTATGTACTCCCTCATTTGGCTTATGTAATCTTCTCTTAGTTTATGGTTGTCAGCTTGTTAATATTGGGCGATACGTCTTCAATCTCCCAAAACTTTCTCAACGTGCCTTCCAATAGCGAATCATCGTGTGTGAATGTGGTAAACACCACTGCGTTCTCAGTTACAGACGATTGCGGGCGTCCCGAAACTATCTAACCAAACAACGTTTTACTCAAAATTAAAGAGTTGAAATGCCGTTTGTCCTTTTCGAGTACTTCAACAAATTTGTCCGCTCCAATTAATAAGTTGATGTGGTATGGAGTATCAAAGTCGGGATCGGCTAAATTCACATCTTTCATCAAACTTTTATCGCCGAAGTATATTTGCGTGCTTGGGATTCGTTTAATTATATGAACTTCTAGCACTGTTTTTATTTCACGGTCGTATATTGAATGTAGCGCTACCGTTGACCTTGCTATTATACTGCCGGCTGTCAATCCAGTGATTTCCATGTTCGCCTTCTCCCAAGCCAATTGTAATCTCGTGGCGCATTTTTCCGTCACAAATGATGATTGGGAACCAGAGTCTAGTAAAGCTCTAGACCTCTGCATTTGTCCAGATCTATCTTTAATTAAAAGTATCGCCGTCGGTAAAGTCGTTTGATGTTGTGATGCATTCACAGCATCGGCCTGGGATTTAATAGCAACATATACTGTGGATTCTTCTCAAACATTACTACTAAAATAATATCGAAAAATTCCAAACTCATAAAAGAAACCTTTGCGTTTCACCAATTTACACGTTTACGCATTATCTTATTTTTTTATCGAATCAGGGTGCAGGGGGCCTATTCTCGAATTCCACATCCATTTTCAGCATGTGGACATCTGTCAAAGTTCACACAAAAACGTTCGAAAATTGTAATTCGTATATAAAACATATGCGGCATGGACATTTTCCTATATGGGGAATTTTTCCACCTGCTTATACCCATTCGGAAATATTCCCTTAGTACCGAAAAAATTCAATTTTTATGAATTTTGACAGATGTCCACATGTGCGTAATTATGAAACCGGAATTTTTTAGTAAAAAGTACACGTTCATCGTATGATAATGGTTAAGAGTATTTTATTCAAAATATTGCCCATTATTAGTTATAAATTTTTCCCATCTTTCTGGTAATGCGCCGATGCCACGCCAAAAAACTGTTCTTCTTTTGAGGCAAACCAGTTATCGAGCCATTTTCGTACATTTTCGTTGTTAGTGAAGTGCTTCCTCAGCAAGCCCGTGCTTTCTAGCGAGTAAGCCGCACGTGAAAGTATTTCCCAATTAAATGCTTCCAACGTTTACTTGACCGGTTATGCTTTGTGTGATGGTGCAATATCATGAAGCAAAATTACTTTGTGTTGCCTTTCTTCATATTCTGGTCGTTTTTCATGCAAAGTCACACTCTTCTGATCCCACCAAATACAAAATAATGTCTTCCGGCCGAAGAGATTTTGCCTTGCAGTCGATGTCAATGGTTGTTCAGGATCAACCCAAAACTTTTTGCGCTTTTTCCCAGCTTTTGGATCTTTCAAATTTTTTTGGTGGCCTTCCACGTTCTTTGTTTCTTACGTCAAAATCACCACTTTTGAATTTATTAAATCATTCATAGCATTGTGATTTACCAAGAGCATGCTCACCGTAAGCTTCGACAAGCATTCGATGTGATTCCGCAGCAGTTTTTTTTCAAATGATAACAAAAACCAATGATGTCCGCAAAACGTAATATGTAGGCACAGAACGTAATATGTAGGCGTTATTGTATGAAACTTGTATGGTTATGAATTGGATGTTATTGATAGATGTCAAAAGAAAACAATGGCGCCGATGACGCGGTTTGTCGAAAGGTACATTGACGGGTGGCGCCATTAATTGGTAAATTCCGGTTTAATATACACACCTGGTAAATATTTAGAATGACATGACGCTGTGCACACTACTCACCCAAATAAAATCGAGAGCCATGGGGTAATGTGGGTTGCTCGGTGAGGCGAGAACCAGAATAGGGTATAAATTATTTAAATGAGACGGTATGGAAAAATCGGCGAACATTCGTGCTTTAAATATATCAAAACAAATCAATACACCTTAAACAAAATTCTATAACAATTTCAGAGTAGTTTAACCAGCATGAAGTAAGACCCTTCAGCTGATAATGAACATTTTTAATCGAAGAAAGCACCATCCTCTTCAACACACTTCTGCCGATAAGATACAAGCTTGTTGATCCCAGTCGAGGATCACAGAGGTCTGAATACGGTCGAGTAAAGCGTCGCTTTTGTTGCAAAGATGCATTGTAACCGTTTCAGAAGCATTATTTCAAATATTGAACTCGTAAAGAAAAATCAGACGAAAGTTGCGTTTCGCCACCATTCGCTTTGGCAGCTACACGAAAATTAGGCTAAGGATAAATAAAAAGCAACTAAATGGCTTACACATGGAGAAAAGTTTGCTGAAAAAATAGGTTTATCACAATAACTGGTTATCGCAAAATTGACAGATAAAATTATAGACAAAATGTTACACTTCGATAATCAGACCATTCAATTACCGATACATTCAAGTAGATTAGTTTTAAAACGATACAACTAATATGGAATTAACCGATTTTCATTGCGTTTGATTTGATCCAGTTAAATTTTTTTTCCATAAATGACGATCGCCTCGAGTGGGAAGTTATGTACTGATTTCTAGGTAGTCCAATCTTTTCGAAATTTTGCTGTGTCTTACAGTTTTGAGAAATTAACAATAAAATTTTTCATGGTCCTTCGAGCCGGATATCCAACAATATTTTGCGGAGAATTTGGATTTCCAGCAATTATTTTGCACATAATTACTTGAGTGGCGATATCGCGCTTTGAGATTTGGCGCCAACCGGGAGTGATTCATCACTTTATAATTATAGGTAATTGCGACTTTTTTTTATTTTTTTTATTTTTATAAAGTGATTATTGTGTGCAAAGACTTAATTTAAGTGCGAGACTATACGTAAAACTATATAAGCTGCATTATAGTTCAGCTTCTTAATTAAATTAAAATTGTGGTTGACGTAGGTGGCAGTGACTATATACGCGGTGTGTGTTAATGGAATAGCGATTATTCCATACTAAGTTTGTGCTCATTATCGGCATATTAAAATAAATTCCGTGAATTATTTCGTTTAAAAATCGGTTTCTCTAGTTTTGTGGTCTGCTATAAGTTTACTTGTGTTTTGTGATTCAATTGTAAGCGAAAATTCAAAATGTCTACCGCAAGAGCTTTAAAACGCATTTCAAATCATTGCGACGATATCAAAGCAGCTATCACGAAATTTGATGAAGACACGTGTTTGGAAGAAATTGAGACCAATATTCAATTACTCGACGAATAATGGAAGGAGTATTGCGAACTGGAGAAAATAATTTGCCAAGGAGACTAATTTCGAGGATTCACAGAACTCAGTGGAAGAGACCTTTTATAAAATTAAGAAGGTGCTACTTCGCGCAAAACGAGATCGGGAATCTGAAGCATCTAAGCATTCGCACGATTCTTCAATTAATGAGTTAATGGCGAATCAACAATCGTTTTTGCAAGAAGTTTCCATTTTGAATAAAAGAGAAAGTGAAGTGAGACTTCCCAGGATCAACCTTCCTACGTTTTCTGGTAAATATTCCGAGTTCCCATCTTTCAAAGATTTGTTTGAAGCATCGATATACAACAATGCGAAAATTTCAAATGTGCACAAGTTTCAATACCTAAAGGGCCTGTTGATTGGTGAAGCTCCTGCATTGGTTCGCCACATTTCCGTAACGGAAGCAAATTACGTGGAAGCATGGGAGAAAATTAAAGAGAGATACGACAAGAAGAAATTGGTGATTTCTACCCTCATTAAACAGTTCGTGGATCAACCAACAATCACAAACCTCTCGGCGAAAGCTCTGCATCAGATGTGTGATATATCCGACGAAGTGCTCAGGGGATTAAAGGTGTTGGGCGCAGAAGCAGAGAAAAGGGATCCGTGAACAAAAGGAGTTATTCGTTGGACACCATCGATTCAAAGAAATTATCAGTAACAGTGCTAATGACCAATAACCGTGTGAAAAACTTTCATTCCGTGTCTGCTAATCCTGTGTGTGTTAAATGTTCAAAATACCATTATATAAGTAAATGTGAACAATTTCTGTTATTGAGTGTATTTGATAGGTGCGGGTTTGTGTCCGAAAAGAAACTGTGTTTTACATAATTGTTTATCTCCAACCCATCAAGCAGGTATTTGCAGGTCAAAATACAGATGCGGCAAATGTCACAGAAAGCATCATTTGACATTGCATCCCGAAGACGTGCAACCGACAGAAGAGGACAACATTTTAAGCGGCCATACAGTAAGCAATACAAATGTGAATACGGGTTCAAATAAGGAAGTGTTGTAGAGTTTCCAATCACTACTTTCCACTGCGATGGTCAAGGTTACTAACCGATTTGGAAACGCGCTAAAATACAGAGTGCTATTAGACTCGGGGTCTCAAGCGTCCTTTATCACAGAGGCATGTATGCAACGACTAAGACTGCCCAGAAGAAAAGCGAACATTTCAGTAACTGGATTGACTGCAGGAAAAGCATCTACCAGAGGAGCAGCTTATATCAACGTGAAATCGCTGTATTATCCTGAGAATGAAATCCAGGTAGAAGCCCTGATAATAGCTCAACTACCAACAAGACTTCCGAAAGTTGGATTTAATTTGCGAGACTGCGACTTTTTGGACTGTTTGGAACTAGCCGATCCACAGTACAATAGAGTTGGTCTGATTGACATTCTAATAGAAGCTGACAGATTTTTCGATGTAATCAGAGATGGGCGAGTCGGTAACAATTCAATATTTGCACAAAATACGATATTTGGTTGGATTTTCTCTGGAATTACCGACAACAATAGCATCGAGTGTGATGAGGCAGTCCAGGTAAATATGTCTATATTAAATTTACATTTATATGTCAATTTAGATGAAACATTAAAGCGATTCTTTGAGCAAGAAGAACTCCCAAGTACAAGTTTGGTGTCTCCTGTAGAAGTCGAGTGCAAAGAACATTAGAAATTAACACACAAACGGAATGATGGAGGCAGATATATGGCGAAGATTCCCTTTAAAGAATCAGCAGAACGGTTTGGCAATTCAATGCATGTGGCGAAACGGAGATTTCTTTCAGTGGAACCTAAGCTACAATCTAATCCATCGATTAACGAGCAATATATAAAAGTAATAGACGAATACATCAAGTTGGGTTATAGGAACTTGTTAATAAAAATGATTTATCTATTGAGGAATCAGAATGTTTATATTTGCCCCATCACGGTGTTTTCAAAGAGTTAAGTGAAACCACCAAATTGCGAGTAGTATTTGATGGTTCGTCGAAATCTTCGTTAGGTATTTCACTAAACCAAACCATGCTAATTGGTCCACCAATTCAGCCCACCTTATGGTCTATATTGATGAAGTTCCGAAATTACAAGGTAGCATAACAGGCGACATCGAGAAAATATATAACCAGGTTCTAGTCGCTGATAAAGATACGCATTTCTAACGAGTCTTGTGGAGAAATGAACCATCACGTGAGCTCAAGCATTAACACACAAGCTAAATACTGTTACCTTTGGGTTGGCCAGTTCATCGTTTCTGGCGATTAGAACATTGCAGCAGATAGGTTACGACAATCAGCAAGATCATCCAAGCATCGTTCAGCATATTTTAGAAAATTTTTATGTAGACGATTTTATCTCCGAAACGGATACGGTTGAGGAAGTTAAGCGACTGAAGGTGGAGATCACCCAAGTACTTTTAACGGGAGGATTTAAAATCAGAAAATGGAAGTCGAATATACCTGATATTACGGCGAGCGAGGATACTGGTGAAGATTCGAAATTCCGCAATTCAACTGAAACCAAAATTTTGGGACTTCAATGAAATGCTACTGCTGATTTATTTTCGTTTAAATTAAATCTTAGTGACAGCTCAAAAGTAACAAAACGGAGCATTATATCAGAATATTCGAGAGTTTTTTATCCGTTTGGTTGGTTATCTCCGTCGATCATATTAATGAAACTAATTTTTCAAAATCTTTGGCTGTTGAAACTAGGCTGGGACGATGAATTACCGGACAAGATCACAGGTTTATACAACGAAATCCGAGGTGAGTTGAGACTTCTGGAAAATATAGAAGTCAAGCGATACATTCCATAAGGCGACCAAATTGAAATTCACGGGTTTTCGGATGCGAGCGAAAAGGCGCATAGTGCAGTGTTCTATTGCAGATCGATCGGTGAAAATGGCGAAATCACAGTAAATTTAATGGCGGCTAAAACAAAAGTAGCACCTATTAAGCAGATATCGTTACCCAGACTCGAGTTATGTGGCGCGCGAAATTGAGGAGATTGACAATATAGCCAATAGAGGAAAGAAAAAACGGCGGGATTTTCGTTTTTAATGTCCAGAAACAAGATTCTATAACTAATACGATGATGGATAAAATATCAGAGCACACTAAATTGGTTCGGGTTTTTGCTTACATTCTTAGATTCTTGAAAAATGCGCAATTATTGAAGAATAACCGAATCCGACGAAGCGTAAGTCACTTAACAGTCGAAAAGCTAAGAGTGTCCAGAAACATTATCATCAAGCATGTACAGAAAGAATCATTTGCGAGCGAAATTGAATGCTTACAAAAGGTTATGGGCATTTCAAAGGGCAGTAATATAATATCGTTGGCGCCGTTTATGGATTCTGATGGAATATTGAGAGTTGGTGGTAGGCTGAGGCATTCGGATCGATCTTATGATTACCAGCACCCAATAATATTACCAGAGGGCCATGTATTTAGTGGTGGAATTATATGGTCCCCTCACAAGCAATGCCTACATCCAGGTACATCATTGACGTTTCATCTGACCAGGCAGCAATACTGGATAGTTGGAGGGAGAAGCAGCATTCGTAAAATTGTGAATAAATGCGTCATGTGTTTCAAAAGTAATGCGAGAACCTCAAAGCAACTAATGGGAGATTTACCGATACCCAGACTGAAGGCAACCAGAGCATTTACGTCTTGTGGAGTTGATTATGTGGGGCCCATACAAATAGCATCAAAAAGAGGAAGAGGCGCCAGATTCACTAAAGGCTATATCGCGTTATTTATTTGTATGGCAACTAAGGCTGTTCATATAGAACTTGTAAGCGACCTTACCACCGAGGCAATGAATGCTGCGCTAAAAAGGTATGTATCGAGAAGGGGAGCACCAGCAGACATCTACAGCGACAACGAAGAAGCCCTCTTCATAAAACTTTTTCAATCTGTTCGATCCAAAGCAACGACGTAAACCGAAGAACTCCTGTAATTCGACTTACGTATCTGTGTCATTCAATTAATATCTTTCGTTCCCAATCGAATTCTCGTATATCTAATCTTATTTATGTATAATGCTTGGAATACATTTTTTATTTTAATTTTATTTAGAGACATTTTTTTTTTGTATCCATCCATATACATTGAAACTGAAAGGAAATTAATCTTTTATTATGTTTTCAATATTTACGTTTTTAATTATTCAAAAGGAATAAAGAAAAGTGGCAGTGGCATCCAAGGGATCCAAATCTTCTTTCTTTTACCACCCAAACCGATCTCCACATCTTGTTTCCATAAAAATGAAATTAGTAATTAATCCTACAAAAATTTGATTTATTGAATTTAATTTATTTCTTTTTGTATTACGAGACAAATAAAGAGAGACAATTATTCAGTTCTCTGGTTGGGATCTGGAAATAAATATTTTAGTTGTTCATCATATGCATACAAGAAATTAAATGCTCAATCAACCGAAAATTGTCGCATATTAATAAAAAAAAAAACACGAGATGGGGGGTATTTTATTGATGCCTGCGATAAAACTAAAGTGTCAATTTTGATTTGAGGTGACAATATTTGTCTACCGAGAAATCTAATAGCTCATCAAAGTGTTAAAGAAAACAAATAGAATTCAAATAAATCATTTATTGACTATTTCATATGTTATGTGGGTTTTCGTTGTTATGTTGTGTGAGTTTTCCGATTTTTCCCTCTCCTGTGCACCATTTTTCATGTGCCGATATCACATTCGGAATAGATACGTGCGACAAATAGAATATTGAATATGTGTCTCATTCCACTTGAATAGTACTCATAGCTAGAGTCACTATTCTATATACGGTTTTTGGATGGATGATGGTTTTTGGGTGTTCCGACTGACAAATACACATACACACACAAATTGATATATTTTTTCATGAAAATTCAAATAAATTTTGTACAATGAAAATAACTCAATTTTTTTATTTTTCAATATTATTTTGATTTTATTACTTTTTATGATTAGAATATAAATATTAGAATAATAAAAATGGGAATAGTACGATTCGAAATTATTGTATCTATCTAAATATGTACACGAATCGAGATGATTGATGATAACTGATCAATTTTATTTGTGTACATAGCTATTTATATGCGAGGGATTGAAAAAAGGGTTACAGCTTAAATCGAGTGAAAATGTAATAATTCAGTTGAGTATTTTTTTCGTTTTTTATTTAAATGGAGTTGCCTTATGTAATTGATTTGCTACAGATTTGTATTGCGGAAAATATTAATTAATATGTATACGTGAGAAGAATAAAATGCAAATAGAATTGGAAATTTTTCATTTTCATATAAATCTTATTCAATTCAATATTGAACATGAGAACTTCGACTAAAATGGATTGAATACAACGCAAGACTTTATTTTGAAAGGTTTGAATTACGTTTACGTTAGTTTTCTTGGTACAGCCCTTTTCACGGAATTTGTACATTATTAACTAAAGAAACTTATCGAATCGTAAAATATTATTATAGTCTCAGCAATTTACCTTATCAGCAAGCAAAATTTTGGTGAAATATTAGATGAAGTGAGCGATGCAATTTCCATTGCTTTAAAAGCTGAAATACCGAAATTAAGTAAGGGTTCTTTTCTGGACACAGCCAATCAATTTAATGCCAGTTGGAACTTTCCAAACTGCCTCGGTGCAATTGATGGTAAGCACATTGCGTTAAAATTTCCAGTTAATTCCGGGAGCCTTTTTTATATCCATAAAGTAAAGATAGTCATTTACCGGGAGCCTTTTTATAACCATAAAGTAAATATAGTCATCGCGAAATTACAGGTTTCAATATTTAGATATTGGAGCATATGGCAGCGAAGGTGATGCTGGTATATTTAGTGCAACCAAATTTGGGCAAGCGGTTCTAGTGGATGAAATGTCTTTTCCGGAGGACTGTTCCATTGGGAATATACAACTTCCGTTTTATTTTGTCGGCGACGATGCATTCCACTTGCATAAACGAATTATGAAGTCATACGTACCTCGCAGGCCACAGCGCTTGTCTGACGAAGAACGCGTATTTAATTACATAGACTCAGTAGAGCAAGTCGCGTTGTGGAAAATGCTTTTGGCATTCTATTTGCAAAGTGGCTTTGCCTGAAGAAAACAATGTTTTGCGGACCTGACGGGGCACAAAAATAGTACCAGCTTGTTGCTATCTGCATAATTATTTGATAAAATCAAATAAAATTAGTTATGTACCAGCCAATTACGCCGATTATTATGAGAATGGAAAGCTGGTACAAAGAGTTTGGCGGAACAAAATCAACCAAAATTCTCTATTCTCGAGCAGAATTTCAGTTAATGCCGTTAGGCAGAATAATATTGGCAAAGCTGTACGAAACGCCGTAAAAGATTACGTGAATTCGGAAGTCGGCGCATTGGAGTGGCATCGCAGGTCCATGTTTTTGGAATACAATTTTTTTTTAATTCAGTTTTCTAATGAAATAGCTATGTAATTAAACAATAAAATTAATAATTAAACAAAAATATATTTTAAATTCTTATGTCCATTTAATTTTCGAATTTGCTCCAGCGTCTGTTCCTGGAATTTGAAATTTAATTCCTCAACTACATCGTCAGGTAACTTCTGCAACATCCTGTCTAAATTATTTAAAATGACCTCGTGTTTTTGTTGGTAACGCACAGAATCTCGAGAAGTCGATGGCATTTTTTTTTCATGTTTATAAACTCATTGAGTGAGTTTGTTAAGCTTTCCGCACTGCTCAGTGCAACCGCAGCTTTTGAATTTCTTTTCCCCATCTATTTTGAATAAATAATTTGCGAATTAAAAATAAAATTTTGGAAATACATACGAACTTACATAGGAATAATTTGAAGCATTACTGTCTTCAATGCCACTCTCATGTTGTTGTGAGTCTTCATCCCTTGTACTGGTAGAAAACGTTCTGAATAGATGACGTACAAGTTTTTAGAAAAAATTTTGTGATGTACATTAAGGCTAAATCTTACCATTATATGAAGCCAGCAGCTTACTAGTCCAGCGTTGCTACCTTTTCGTATAGACAAAAAAAAAACAATTAGCAGCTGTTTTAATTTTTCTTTTAAATTCGTTTTCTTGTTGTTCTTAGCACCGGTTCTAATAATATTTACCTTTTCGTACGTGCTTTGTACCCCAATATTGCGGTGGCACACAAATATTTCCGGAACGTAAGGTAAAAATTCCACTGGGGTATTTTATTTTTTTCTTCTTTGCAAAATGCAAACACAAGGACACACAACACTAGCGCGATATACTACAGAAAAAAAAACGCAATCGTGAAGCGTTAAGCGAATCTATTTTCCAAAAAAAAATATATTTAAAATAAAGCTACGAAAATTCACTGAACTAATATGAAATTACCTCTAATTTACCACTATATTAATTTAAAGAGTATATCAATCAATCAGAATGAGCACTTCAATAATTATATTTTATTATTTTATGTTTATTTAATATTTAACTAGCGCACTTAGCTCCATATAAAGTTGGCTTCACCATCCAAAACGAACTGACAAAAAAAAAAACACCCGCATATAGCAAAAAAAAAAAAATCATGCAATAAATAGAGATGCAATTCGCTTATATTGTCAATATTCTATATACCCATAATCATCTTCTACTATATACTTTCACTCAGACACAAATGACCACTCAAGGTATATAACACAAACACCGCCTAAATATATTTATAATGACCACCACATAAACTGTGTGTACTCTTTAAACTTTCGTTTGGAGTAGTACCTGTTGTAAATAAGTATATAACGAAATAAGTGATGGGCAACCGATTTTGATACCTGTAAAATCCGACGTTCTATTTGGAACAAAAAATGCAAAATTTTTTGCATGGTGCAATTTATCAAATTGTTACAATGTATAATTATTACAATAAGTTAAATTATTATTTTACGTTGTTTTTCCATTTCTTTGGCTATTTGGGACCAAGCACCGGCACTAGCGCACATAACTTCCTTTTTTCTACTGAATTGAACTCAGTTTTTTTCGACTTTTGGTTTTTCTTTATTAATGTTTTTGCAGATTTGCTTTCAATGCTTTGGGTTATTATAGTATATCCACACTATCCACAGCATTATCGTCGTCCAAATAATCCTCTAAATACTCGACTTCGTAATGTTGGTCGGCCATTTTGACTTCTGTCTTCTATATATAAAAATTTAATTCGTGGCTACTTCGATTATAAAACGAATCAAAATTCAAAACCGTCAAAATTTATCTTCAAATTATTGTCCTTGTGAGATAAATTGCAGCTAAAAAGTTTGGAGAATTTATGGTGGCGCAATCTAGATTTGAATGAAACAACTGATATTTTTTCAAATTTTTCACGCATTGGTGCATACCGCTCAGCGAAATTGTCAGCAAAAAAAAATTATTTTATTTAGCTAGCTAAATTTTACGTCAAATTTGTATGGAAAATTTATCTTAGCGCGAGCTGCATACTGAGCTTATAACTGAGCTTTATAAGTTTTTGTTAATATTCATAAATATCATGTTTGCTTTTTCTCCAATTTCTTTTGGGTTTGTGGTATTGTTTTGATTAAAAATGACTTCATTTGGAGTAAAGCCGGTTGCGGAATGGATAGAATTATTATATAGAGCTACTATGACAATTCTATTATTTCTGGGGTAGGAGTATCTGGGAATTTATTTTTATTTAGGTTAAATATTTCTATTATGGTACTGTGGGCTCTTTCAACTTACCCATTCGACTCTGACGATGATGCGTATTCTATTTTGATGTTTAGTTTACTCAAGAATTCTTGAAATTGAATTGATTTGAAAGTTGTTTCGTGGTCCGAAACTAAGTAGTTTCGTATTCCAAAGGAGGTGAAATATTTTGTTATTGTGTTCTTAACGTCTATTAAGTTTTTTGATTCGAGCCGTACCATTTGAAGGTGTTTTGAGAATGAGTCAATTATTGACAGGAAGTTTGCTTTGTCGATACTAAATATATCGATGTGCACCCTCTCCAATGGCTTGTTAGTGTTAGGCCTTGGCGATACTTTGATGTGATATGGTTTCCTGTCATATTTGTGAGTGTTGCAAGTGGTGCAGGAATTTGAATAACTTTTAACTTTTTTTGTGATATTGGGGAAGAAGTATGAACGTTTAATCTGACCCTCTACTTTATTAATTCCCCTATGGGCTCTTTTGTGTTCTCTAATGACTATTGCATCTTGTCGCGCTTCGTTGGTGACGTCTTCTATTATTTTGGTTACGAGGACAAAATGGCCTTTCTGAGAGAAATTCTTTCTGAACGATTCCTGAATCTTCTGAAAAAGGTTTTCTGGTGCCAAGATTGCTGTTTGTTTACCATTGTGAAAATGTTTGATGTAATTAGTAATTTCGTCTTTTTCAAAAGATTCTTTTACGATGGTGGTTCGATTGAAATTGGGGAATACTTGTTCGGTTATGATAGTATCAAGTTTAAATACTTTGAAAATCAATTGATTTTTATAGTAGTTTATTGGGCGGCCTGCAAAGTGTAAATAATAATCGTTGGAAGTATCGGTGGAGTGGATTGTTTCTGATTCGCTTGGAGCTTGTCTTAAATTTGAATCATTTTCTGATTCATTTGCTTCATGTGAATTTAGTTCTTTAAATTCATTATTTGGCATTCTGCTGAGAGCATCTGCCACCACATTCATTTTACCCTGCTTATAAACAACGTCGTAATCGAAGGTCTCGGGTTCTAGACGCCAACGTAGGATTTTAAAATTTTTTTCCGATGTTTTGATAAATGTAAGGGGTTTGTGGTCTGTGAGAAGTGTGAATTTCCTACCGTAGAGGTACGGCTGAAAGCGATTGGTCTTTCAACCTTATCGTGCATTTGGGAAAGGACAGCACCTAGTGCAAATTCGGATGCATCTGTGGTTAAGATAAAGGGTTTTGAAAAGTCAGGATAGGCAAGAATTTGATCCATGGAGATAATCTTTTTTATGGTTTCAAATGATTTAACATAGTCTGGATCCTTGGCATTAATAGCTGTGCCTTTCTTTAGGAATTTTGTCATAGCTTTGGTTATTTGAGAATAGTTCTGAATGAAGCGACGATAATAGCCTGATAACCCAAGAAAAATCTTAATTTGTTTCTGGGTGGTTGGTAATGGCCATTCAAGTATTTTTTCGATCTTATCCGGGTTTGGTCTTACTCCTTCCTGAGTAATAATATGACCAATAAATTCTGTTTCCTTCTTTAGGAATTCGCATTTATCTAGCTGGATTTTTAAATTGAAGTGTGGTAACCGTTTAAGTACATCACAAAGATTTTTTATATGCTTCTCTAGATTATAACCTACGATAATAATGTCATCGAGGTATACATAACAAATTGTCCCGATTAAGCCGTGCAGGGCATTGTTCATAGCTCGCTGAAATGTAGCTGGATCATTTTTAAGTTCAAATGGCATGCGAGTAAATTCGAAATGACCTTTTTCAGTCGAAAATGCAGTTTTCTGTTGGGAATTCTGTTCCATTGGGATCTGGTGAAATCCTTACTTCAAGTCTAAGGTGGTAAAATACGTAGACTTGCCTAAACTATCCAGAATTTCTACAATTTGAGGTATTGGAAATTTATCATTTACGGTTTTATCATTCAACTTTCGATAATCTATCACCACTCTGATCTTGCGGAGACCTGAAGCGTCAGGTTTTTTTGGTACTACCCAAATTGGTGATGAATAGGGACTGCTGGAATTTTTAATGATCCCACTGTTCAACATCTCTTATATGTGTTCCTCCACGTCACGTTTAAAATGATAGGGATACCTGTACATTTTGGTGTAAACGGGAGTTTCGTCGTTTGTAATAATTTTATGTTTAATCACCGTTGTTGCAGATAGTTTTTCATTCTGCTTCAACAATACGGTTTGGTGATTAAAAATTGTACTTATGAGAATTTGTTTTTCATTCTCACATAATTGGTTTGTCCTGATTAGGCTTTCAATTGTTTGTTTATCTATGGGCATATTCCCATAAGCTTTAATAGGTTTAATGGCTTCAAAATTATTTATTTTGAAGTTTAGGTTTGGTAAGTTTTTTGGCGGATCTGGATCATTTGTTAAGACTTTTATCCTGGTTGTATAACAATCTTGTCATTTAATTTTTTATATTCTGTTGTTACCCAGTCACCATTATTTACAGTATTAAAGGTCACTATGTGGTTGTAAAAATGTGCATTAGGGTAATATCTATAAAATTTAAGAAGGTTATTGTTCAAAGAAATTGTGCCAGATGTGAAATCAATTTTGGCATTCGTTTGAGCCAATGATTGTGATCCTATAGTATCCCGTCAAAATATTCATGAAGTTTTAGTTCATAGTATGGTATTGAGGGTAAATTATGACGAAAACAATTTATTTTTCCTACTTTAGTTACTTTTTGGGTTCCTAACAGGTTTCTTACGGATGAATCTTTTGAAAATAAAAGGTGTTTAGGGATTATATTTGATTTGATAATGTTTTTGTTTGCACCTGTGTCAATGAGAATTTTAATGATTTGGTTTGTCATTTTGTTATGACATTTCAGGTAAGGTAGGAAGTTTAATCCTCTGAATCTGAATTTTGATCTTCCCAAAAATTTTCTGTATCGATGTTTTCTACAGTTATCTTTTCCTCTGTATTTGGTTCTTTATCTACATTATTTGGGATTTCAATATTGTGACCTACATTTTTATTGAATGGTCTCCTTGAACGCATTGATCGATTTTCATCGGAGTGGGTTCATTCTTTTCTTGCGTTGGCCAAGGAGTTTGCCTTATATTTGGTTGTTCCTGATATCTTTGTTATAAAATTGAACTTTGATTGTTCCTGATATCTAGGTTGAGAATTAGGTTTTATTTGAATTTTACTTTTCTTAGAATTATTTGATATAAGTTCATTTCTCGTGAATTTACATAGAAAAGCGTATGCTTCTTCTATATTACGTGGTTTAGCCGCTTGGGCATAACCGAAATATGGTTTATGTAACCCGGCATAATACACGGCATATTGCATCAAATTTCAACGACGAAATCTGTCCAACAAAAATCAAAAGATTGATATTCGACTATAGTTTCTGAGATCTGTATTGTATATGACTTGAACGTAAAATGTCACATGGTCGATCCTAGGGATCAGCGATATATGTAAGTAACAGGCAATAAATATACCACATATTGAATCAAATTTCGCACGCAGTAGATGTGAAACTTTCCGGAATCTAAGCAGCGATAGAATGAGACGAATGCAGGAGTGCGATAATTAGAGGGTTTATTCATCATAATACAAAACAACAAAAAAAATTTCGAAGTTTTTTTTCAACATTTTATTATTCCGACTCCATGTTTTCTATTTCGACGAATGACACGAATGGCTTATGGTAACTAAAATAGGACACAAATACTCTAGTTTGAATTCTATCAACATATCGTTGAAAGACTGCGTCGATAACAGTTTTGATCGCGTTGTCGATTCAGTACGACTGCTGCACAATTTTAAATTTAATTCTGTATTGAGGAATTGAATCAAAGGGAGCGCCGTATCTAATGCAAAATCCACATTGAAATCCCCACTCAAAATCATTGGAATTTTATCATATTTGTTTTCAGAATCCGCAATGCTTTTGGCGTGAACTTTATCAAATTCTCC
The DNA here is from genome assembly GCA_958295665.1 of Tipula vernalis. Classification (NCBI taxonomy): domain Eukaryota; kingdom Metazoa; phylum Arthropoda; class Insecta; order Diptera; family Tipulidae; genus Tipula; species Tipula vernalis. The sequence goes on along the minus strand of OY282558.1, from coordinate 129,495,977 downwards.
TGGATAAATTGAATAATATCTTCCATCGATTGGTTGGGAGAAATGTAAATCGCCGCAATAATTTCAAATGTGTCATGGTCTAATCTGCTTTCGCAAGCACATATTTCTCCCACTTTAGAAACGAGAACCGACAAGTATAAACATATATATATATATATATATATATATATATATATATATATATATATATATATATATATATATATATATATATATATATATATATATATATATATATATATATATGCAGCATGCCGTATATATATTAAATGTTATTTATATCGCTGACTCCTATTATCGACCACGTGATATTTTACGTTCAAGGGGTATACAATACAGATCCTAGAACTATATTCGAATGTCAATCTTTTGAGTTTTGTTGAACGGATTTCGACGTTGAATTTGGTGCAACAGACCCCTTTGGGTTTCCCCTTAAAGATGACTATTTCCAAAAATCTTATTAATGAAAATGACATTTAGGCGAATAAGTTACCACCCCATACATAAAATATAGTATACATACATATATGTATACGGAAAATTTGCGATTTTATTTTGGGATGTATTTCACAGGCATAAGAAAATCAATTGTCTGTCAAAATCAAATTGCTTAATCATTGTATAAAATATAAACTTCTGCGGTTGTGCCCCCTTATTTACCAGCCATCAACGAGTGAACAACAAAATTATAAATTAAAATTAAAATTAATCCAAAATAAATCAACTTGAGCAGTTGATGAACTTTGAATTGTATTGTCTTAATAATCTAGAAAAAATATATTACTAATAAATTTACTATCAATTACTTAGGTGCCTGGAACCGGGTTGATTCTTTGTTAGTAACATACCTTTCCTTTCCTTCGGTTTTGTTATGTATAAAATGGATAAGGAGGGTCCGGCGTCATCCGTTAGTCTTGCTTAGGCTTGGGCGTACACCCTGATCAATCAATCAATCAAAAAAAAAAAAAAAAATGAAAATTAAATTAAATACTTACTCGAATCCTTTATCATTTTTGTTTAGCTAGTTAAGCCTGATTTTATTTTCAAACGCACCAAAAACCAACAACCCGTTACATACATATAAAGATAATATGAAACATTCTGTTATTCTTAAAATACACTTCTTCCGGATGATTATCCTTATTATTAGGTTTCTCTTTGAGTTTTCAAGCATAGAAGCGTAGAAGTAAATTAAAATTAATTAGTTGAAAAATATCTTATCTCATATTTACCCTTACCCAATTACTTAACACATGCATAATGTATGTTTGTAGGGATGTACATAAGTAAAAATTGTGTTGTAAAGAATAACTCATAAACAAGGCAATAAATTTTAATCAAAAAATTTGATAACCATTCCATTTGTTATGTAAAATATAACCCGGTAACAAAAAGGTTTAATTTCTGGGTTATGCAAATGAAATAAAACAGGAAAACCACAAAAGGGTAGATTAAATTTAACAAAGGTATATACACAAAAACAAAAATGTTTTATCGACATATTTATTTGATTGACCCGGATGACACAACAGGTATAGGAGAAATACCATTCAAATTGTTATACCCTCCAAAGCGTGCGTTTACCCCAATTATTTTCTTTTCTTAGAAATCCATCGCCTCAAAAAATATCAAACTACTATTTGCATGAATCTATTTTGCTTTAGATACACAAAATGGAAATTGGATTGCAAGTTATCCAAACAAATTGAAATTTTATACAATTTTTTACATATTTATTTATCATTTTTTATTGTCAAATAGCAATAAATATATACGTTACATATTGAATTGATACTTATTTCCAATTTTCCAATAAAAATTATCTTTTTATTTTCTACAGCTGTATACTGTTTACACGTTTATGCTGCTGTGCTTCCAAAGAATTGCGCGAACAATTGAAAAATAAGCGCTTAAAAATGATTTCTTCCCAGATAAAATAAATTCAAATAAAAATTGTCTGCAATAAAAAAACATTTCAATCAAATTACTTGTACAAACAAAAACAAAAAACATCGAGTACATGAAAATTGTTTGATGTATGGCTTCTACTGCTGCTTTCCGATTGTTTTATGACTTGGAAAATTTTTTTTTTTGCTCGATTTTAAGATTTAGCGATGTTAAATTTGATTTAAATTTTTATTTGATTTTTGATAACAAAATTTTTTTTGTTTACGACGATATATGAAAAGATGATAAACGTTAATATCAATTTATATAGACCAATACAATGAGCATAAAATCACATAAAACAAAATATATTGACATGAAAATATTTTTATGAAAAACTATTTACTAACCATAGTCATATCTCATCATCGACAGGCATGTTTGGGAATGATGTAATCTATGTATTTAATTTAATTCCAAAAATGTTAAAATTAATCATTCTCAATCTTGATATTCGAAAATGGACATTTAAAAATTCATAAATTTATCTGCCAAACAAATTCATAATCATTGAATTTTCTAATTAATTAAAATGGATTTGATTTTAGACATAGAATATTAAAATACGACTAATGGACATGAATCATTTCTGATACTAACGTTGTTTAGTCTATAAAAAGACAAAATATTTTCGTAGACAAAATGAAGAAGACATTTAAAATTGAAACATTAGGTTATTCCGGAATTAATTAGCCAGATAGATAATAATTTTACGAAGAGGAGAAATTGTTAAGAGTTCTGCAAAAATTATTAAAATTCGCTAATACTACAAGTGCATAGTTGATTCCTTTATATAGGAAAAAATCAGTTTAATAAATTAGCAGTTCAGTCGCTATTGAAAAGTGATTTATTTTTCAAAATATTCGTCAGATCGAAACTAGCTTGCAGAATTCTGTCATGTGCCATAAACACTGTAGCAGTAGCTTCGGCAGACAACTATATAAAAGAAAACACTAATTGGGTGCCAGTCTGCCGCCATGTAATATTTCCCGGCTAAAACTCAATGAGCAATTTGACTCGGGAGGTTACTTGCTGTGGAAAGAAGCTACCACCTTTATTTGAACACTTTCAACATGTTTCGGAAGACGGGGGAAAAATGAACTTTAAGCTTAATGAATGTGACCACCCAAAGCAAGCAAAGAAAATTAAGTAAAAATAGAAAAAAGGATGACACACCATTTTAACGTTAGACCCGTTATTACTTTGTCAAGAGACCGCAATCTGTTTTCGCAGATCTGCTAACGGCACTAGGCAAACTGCTTGCTCGCTGCTTCCTTTCAGAATTTGTTACGCTGCACCAATGTTATTAAACTTTATTATTTTTTTTTATTTTTACAATGGAGGAAAGTATACCTCGCCCACTTTTATTTTTGTATTTTACATTCAATCTGTAGGGATGCGGGGTGGTATCAGGGGCGCGTTAAGTTGACTGCATGCTCAGATAAAAGATCGGTGGATTTGTATAGAATGGCAGCGCCAAAGTAGGCGAGGTATGGCAGGGCGCGAAGCTGGAGGCAGTCAGTAATGAGGAAATTCCGAGCAGACCGAGGGCATGCGTCTGGTTGCCAACCAAGCCACAGAAACCTGAGGAGGTCATTGAGATCATCCAGGCCAGTAACGGATACCGAAATGATGGTTGTTCAAGCCTGCTCCCTTTCTCTGGACTCTGATGGGGAAAACCTGTTGAAGTCTCCGCGAGAGGGGGATGGCAACGGCGACCACATAAAAGGATTAAAAGAGAAGAAGGGCGGCGAAACGACGAATAGAGGCGGTTGTGCAGGGGTTACTTTTCCGATACGGGAAGTAGAGGAAGAGATGAATAAGGTAGGTCACAATGGTTAACATTGTACAAATAAACCTGCATCACACGAGGACTGCCTGTGAGGACTTGGTGCTAATCCAAGAACCTTGGATTAACAATAATGGGATCTGTGGCCTCAGAACGAAAGGGTATAAATTATTATACTCAAGCAACTCTGAGAAGATCAAATCGTGTATTTCGGAATATTTTTCTTTTTCCTCAATTTAGTAGTGGGGATGTTACCGCGGCGAGCGTTGAGGTTGGCTGTGAAAAATTATGGCAAGCCTTAGCCTATATGGATCGGGAGAAGGAGGTTACACCGGATAACCTGGGGGAACTGATCCGGGAAGCAGGTCAAAGAAAGGTAGGTGTCATACTTGGATGTTATGCAAACGCGCATCACACAATCTGGGGAAGCACAGACATTAATGAAAGGGGTGAGTTATTTTTTGAATACTTATTAAATACTAACCGTTTAGTTTGCAATATTGAGCGAGAACCAACATTTATTATCAGGAATCGACAGGAGGTCTTGGATGTGCCATTTGCGTCAGATACTATTTTTCATATGATCAGGGGATGGAGAGTGGAGAATGAACACTCACTATCTGATCACCGGTATGTAATATATAACCTCAACGTCAACCCTGTTACCCGGAAAGCCTTCAGGAACCCTATAAGGACAAACTGGAACAAATATGGGGAGGTGTTAGAGGAGGTATTGCCGCTGGAGGTTCCAGAACTTCAGGCGACAATAGAAGAACTGGATTGCAAAGTTGATATTGTCACAAAGGCATGCAATCTTTCATTTAATGCTGCGTGCCCCCTGATAAAACCTAGGGGCAAACAGAAGCCGACATGGTGGTCCACTGGGTTAGATACCTATCGGAAGGCTTGTAGGGTAGCCTTTAATAGGGCCAAGAATACCAGGGAAGCTCGGCATTGGGACTCATATAACGAGGACCTGAGGAATTATAGAAGAGAGTTGCGGAAGACACAAAGGGGGTCCTGGAGACTCTTCTGTGGTAAAATGGAAGAGGTATCTGAGATTTCCCGCCTTAGGAACATTCTTTCTACTAACCCAACCAGTCCTAGTTATTTAATTAGGCCGGATGGGTCATGGACAGCTTCTAGTATGGAATCTCTGGAGCTTCTAATAAATACGCACTTTCCGGGAAGCCTCGATGACTCGACGGAGCGACAAATAATTTCAATAGAAATGGAGGGCATCGTGTATAGGGAACGGATTTCGTGGGCAATGAACGGGTTTAAGCCTTATAAATCGGCTGGCCCAGATAGGATTATACCAGTGGAGATCCAGAGGAACTTGACAGTCATCCTCCCTGGCTGGAGATGACCTTCAGAGGATGTCTGAAATTTGTCTATATTTCTAGGAAATGGACGGAGGTCAAGGTGGTCTTCATTCCGAAAGCGGGGAAAGCTTATCCGAAGGACCTGAGGCCTATAACTCTATCATCCTTTCTGCTGAAAACATTGGAAAGGATGGTGGATGTATTTATACGATCAAAAATTGAACCCACCAATGTCACAGCATGCGTACTGTAAAGGGAGGTCGGTGGACACAGCCTTGCACGCTTTAGTACGCACCATTGAAAAGTCAATTTATTCGCAGGAGTTCTGTATGGTCTTATTCCTCGATATTGAAGGTGCCTTTAATAACGTAAAGACGGAGGCGATCATGGTGGGATTGTCAGCTTTGAAGGTTGATTACTCTATAAATAGGTTGATTAATCATATGCTGTTAAGCAGAGTTATTACCTCAGAACTGGGGGAGTTCACAATTAGAAGGCGGGTGGTTAGAGGAACCCCGCAGGGAGGTGTAATGTCCCCTTTTCTCTCGAGTATAGTGATTAACGAATTGCTGTTGGAACTGAAGAGAGAGGGGGTATTGGTTGTAGGGTATGCAGATGATGTAGCGATAGCGGTATCAGGTAAATATTTGGACACGATTAGAGAAGTTATGCAGAATGCACTATTGATCGTTACCAAATGGGCCCGCAAATGTGGATTAAGGATCAACCCGTCCAAGACAGAGCTGGTACATTTTACCAGGAAGTATAAAATTCCGGTAGTTTGCCCGCCTACGATAAACGGCACTAGACTGACTTTTTCTGATAGAGCGAGATTCTTGGGCATAATCTTGGACAGTAAACTCAGCTGGTTGCCTAGCACTTTAGAGAAGATAAATAAGGCCACTGTAGCCATTTACTCGTGCAGGAACGCCCTAGGTAAGAGATGGGGTTTGAAACCGGAGCTGGTACACTGACTGTACACTGCCGTAGTGAAACCTGTACTTATGTAGGGAGTGGGCGTGTGGTGGCCAGCTCTGGACAAGGCAACATAGAGGAGTAAAATGGAAAGGGTGCAAAGAGCGGCCTGCATGCTTATAAGTGGGACGCTTAGGACGACACCTACTCGCGCTTCGGAGGTTATGTTCCACCTTATTCCAGTAGAGGTTTTTGGTAAGCAGAAGGCAGCCAAGGTGGCTATGCGACTTACGACTGTCTCTCAGTGGAAGTGTCTGCCGGTGGGGCACTCGACGATAGTTGGATCACTAAGGGATGAACTGGTGAATCTAGATTATGTTATACCAACCTTGTGCTTCAATAAAGGGTTCCGGACCGTCTGTCCTTCAAGGGAATCCTGGAGGGACGGATCAATACTGGAAAACGAGGCAGTGCAATTTTTCACGAAGTGAGAGGCTTAATGTTAATATTTCTGTTCGTCTTCCAGACTACTGCAGCGTGTACCAAGCTGAAGTGGTGGCGGTCGGGGAAGTCGTGACATGGTTGAAGCATAATGTGGTATCAGTAAGGGATATCGCAATTTATGTGGTAAAAACGCCTAAACCAAATCTATTTCGACCAAAACCAAATCTTTTTCGCCCAAACCAAAGTATTTCGACAACTGTTCAATGTGGCCTCACACTCAAAATTTATAAAATTTGTTTTAATAGTCGATTTTACGGATAAATGACCCTCTTTCAGCCAATGTTATCGTTCCATTCTATATTGAATGAGCTATCTAAGCTGTTCCTATCAGAATAACATAAAGAACGACTACAAAACATAGTGACATGCAGAGGAGGCTGGAAATTTGGATTTTTTAGTACCAAACTGTTTTTTTGTTTATTTCCCCATCAACTCTTGTAATGGAGCGAGATTAAATAAATTTTATAAGCTCGTTCTGTTGGGCAGTGTACAAAACCGAGACTGTCCATCATTCATAAAATGTCATAAGTTCCTTAATTTCATATGTATCTTGTCATAAAAGGAAGTGACTAGAGCAATTATGGAAAACAGTTTAAGTAAATGCGACAGTCAAACATATGACGGATGGACATGCTTTTTCGCGAGCTATACGATCACATATTTGAAAGTTTCAGCAATATCCAATTTAATGTTAATTCAGAAGATATAAAATTCGTTAAAAAATCTGCTTATTTGATAAAAATTTACGAGAACCTTCTAGAAAATACGTAATATGCAGAGCTGCTTTGAATTCAATTTATTTATATTAAAAAGAACGAACAGAAGAGGGAAACTGTGGCTTCAATAATTGGAAGTTAAAGCAGGGAATCAATCCAGACAAATATTTTTACATAGAGCAATTCCTTATACTGTCCATAAACGGATCCCGAGGCAACCCTAAAAATAATAAACTCAATTTATTTGTCAATATGAAGATGATTGGAAGTTTAGCACACGGCCACTGCATTACCGACGATACCATTTTAAATTTGATTGTGATTTCAGCTAAGAGAAGTTTATCTGGACAAAAGTATCACTAATCTCGGAGCAACGTATTGAGCTTCGAGATGGTATTAAAATAACGGATAACCTGGACAAAAACAAATTTATTTCATGCTTTCAAAAACATAATCCATTTCGTAAACGGGCTTGTGAGCTCCTTAGTTTACCGACAGGGCTTGTTGTTGGTTCTAATGTCGAAAGAGGCGAAATTCTTCTCTAGAATATAAAGTTACTCATATTGAAGCTCAGGTTCACGGAATTCAGATAAAAAATGGTGCTTTTGTTATAGAGTTGCTGCAGTTATTCCATCGAAATGTTTGCGTCGTCAAAAGCTGGCAAGAATTGCAATCATATTTTAAGTATGAACGGGGTTCAACCGCGTCATCTTTAACGATGGTACTCACGCCAAAATTTCATCAAACATCGAACTAGAAAATAATATGTCGTGCGCTACTACGGTACGTAAAGGAACTAAACAAAATAAATTATACAGTTTTATGCTGAGTTTAATTCTGCGTAAGTTGAGCTAATTTCGCAATTTGTGCTGCGAACCGTTCAGGAGCCCAACCCAATCACTTCTATGACAAATAAATTGTGTTTATTATTTTTAGGGTTTCTTCAGGATCCATTCAACATGGCATATTTCAAAACGGAATATTTCAAAACGGCATATGGTACACTACGGCATAAGTTACACTATGGAATATTTCAAAACGACATACATTCTGTCAAAAAAGTACCAGGAATTGTTAATTTAAAATTCCCGTGCTGAAGGGGTTTAAAAATTTGTGTTTCCTAGATTGGTAGGATTGTCGTTAACAATTCCCGGTACTTTTTTGACAGAATGTATTTCAGTACGGCATATGGTACACTATGGCATAAGGTACACGTCGAAATATTTCAATATGGAGTTTGGTGGAATATGGCATATTGCAATGAAAATGGAATACTAAAATTGGTTTTAGATGAAGTTGTGGAATAGCGCCAATAACGATGGAAATCGGCTATTTCTTTACCGATTTTGATGAAATTCAACATTTGCGATGAAAATGGAATTCTTAAAAGGAATTGGGATGAGGAAATGGGATTCTGAAAAGAGATTTTGATGAAGTTTTTGGATATGGCTAATTTTGATGGAACTTGGCTATTTCTTAACGGATTAAGATGAAATTCGACAAATGTGATGGAAATGGGATTCTAAAATGAATTTAGTCATCAATTAATAAAGTTACACTATACTTACTAAAATTTCCCTTTACCTTTTGGAATTTTATTTCGCTTAATATAATTTTCCTTCACCTAATGAAATTAAATTTATTCTTCCAACGGAAATAAAAATATTGATTTTCAACGAACATCAATAATTAGCAACGTAATTAGCTAATTCGTTTATTAATTTGCCGTTTTTTTATTTTATTTTGTAATGATTGTTTTTATGGCCAGGGTTTTTTTTCACGAAGATATGTGTGAACTAATATGGTATGGCAGATATTTTGTATTGTACTTACACTTTTAGTTAGTAACCGCTTTCCAATTTTGTCGGTTTTTAAAAAAAGCAACTGTCGGAGTTCAGAAGAAACACCCACTGAAATTAAAATTTATTTATTACCTTTAAGTTGGGCTTTTCCATCTTCGTAGTACCGAATTAATTAGGCAAATATAAACGAAAATTTTGAATGAAGAGTGTAAAATTACTCGCTCTTACCACATGCCAGAGTGTATCATACACTCTAAAAAAATTTAGTTGGATTTTACTACAATTATTGAGTGTAACAGGTTACCTTTAATTATTGTAGAAATTTTAAACACGTAAAAAATATTCAGCTTTTAGTTAATTCCCAACAATTGATGTAATAAATTTAAACAAAATAGTCAATAATAACAATTCTAATTGTGTTCAATTATTAATTAAAATTGATTAACTTTATGCAATCAGAACTAAAGTTCAACAGCACATTGCTTAGAATTAAACATTTATTAACTATTAAATTTAAACAAATGGAAGTACATTTAAACAAAATATTGCTGAAATATGTAGGTAAAATCTGTTGGTTTTTAAGTAATTATATGTTGGATTTTTTGTTAAAATTGTTTAATTTTAACAAATATTTGATTGAAATCAAAGCTAAAATTGTTGATTTTTCGTTAAATTGGTTAATTGAAAGATAGTGGTTTCATTGAAAAATATTTTATTCTAAGTGTGTATTGTATACGACATTTATGGTATAATTATATATACATTTTCATATATTTTATATAAATTATTAATTCATTTATTTATTCATTTAATATTTACTAAACAATAAAAAATCTAAAATAAATAATTCTCAATTAAATTAAATAGTAATAAAATAAAAGATTAAAATAGTGCAGATAATAAAGATCATTTAGACAAACCAAAAATTAATTTTGCATTCCTTTAACATAATAATTATACATATTTCATTTTTAAACGGGCATAACAAATTATTATTATTAATTATTTGGCATTGCATCCAATTTTCGTACTAAATTGGTAATTTTGGATTTTTTTGGCCCACGAGGTTTCGGTGGATAATGATGGAGAAAAAATCTCACCACGAAATCCAGAGTTTGAGATATTTCCTTCGGGTATTGAATATTAAAGTTGAAAAAGTAGCATATTGTTTCTACTAGCATACCAAATAAAGAACAATTCGATGAGCAACACACTTCGACCTTTTCTATAAAAATGTATCCAATGTTCATTTCTAAAGTTTCATCTGAGAAGTAAAACAAATGTTGTATATTTCTGTTAATGACTGAAATAAACTGAAGTAAGTTAGCTCACCAGTTATTGCAATCCAAGGACTTGCAATTGGAATGGACGGAGTAATATCGTCCATTTTAGTCCCCATCTATAAAATTCAGTGAATTATTAATATGTATATATATATATATATATATATATATATATATATATATATATATATATATATATATATATATATATATATAAATATTACATTTATATTTAATAATATATATATATATATATATATATATATATATATATATATATATATATATATATATATATATATATATATATATATATATATATATATATATATATATATATATATATATATATATATTATTAAATATAAATGTAATATTTTTTAAATTACCTTAAAGTATCGGAATAAATAATCCGTATCTTTCTTTAAATAAGCTACGACGGCTGTTATTATAGTGCGCTCGTTAACCACCGCTAGTATTTCCTTGGCAAAATTTAATTTTGAATTAAAAAAAAAAAATTTGTTATTTTAAATTTTTCATTTTCGAAGTTGCTGCTTAACTTAACTTCTTTCACCCCAGTTAATTCAATAAAATGGTTGAATACACATATTTTTTGAAACATAAATGTCCAATTAGTTGTTATTTCTGGAATTGTAGGATACTTCCCACACCTATTTAGAAACTGCCTTTGCAGGGCAAACGTCTGTCGCATAACTAACCATGGTTTCCTCTTCGTCAGATGAAAGTTTATTTATTGTAAATAATTTGATTAAATATTCTTTTTTGTCTGATCCCGAAAGCCCACTTGTTTCAGTTATATCTGGCTGCCAATTTTTGACACAGTTCATTAATTCATTTGTTTCCTTCCTTTTCTTAATGTGAATTTGTTCAGTATCACTTACACGTTTCCTAGATGTGTTGTTTAAATAATTATTTCTGTTTCTCATCATAGTTATTAGGACTTCAGAAAAAGATGATACCAGTTCACCCTCTTCGTTTTTTTGTTCAAACGTTTCAGGATAAGTTTGAACAATATCTTCCGCAACTGAACGCAATATCTTTAGCGGTAAGTAAAATGAATATTGTCGAAGATCATCTACGACATAACTAATAAAAGCATTTAACCGGGTGCCAAGTGATTTTTTGATTTTCTATTGCTTTTGCAATATCCTTCGGCATTTTGTTCCAAGGAACAGAGAAGTTTTTTAAACAATTTGGTGGCTTCCGCGTGATTTGTGGACGATGCTGATGATATTGCCGTACTGCTCATAGTTAAAGTAGTTGCTAAAGACATCTCAGAATTACAGGGTGAAGATTGATAAACAATATCTCCATTATAAATATTTTCACAACTCATATTTTGTTTTGAGGCGAGGAGGTGTGTATCCCTGTAACTATATACTCATGTCACATTATTTATTGTGCAATTTAAAAACTAAATTAAAATAGTTTCATTTATTTTATAATAATAATAAACAGTTCAACATAAATATAAACTTTGATGTGTTTCATTAATACACTCAAAACGTTTATTTTTACCGTTTATGTTGTGATTTTAGTGAATTTTGTGTATTTTTTGTTAGTGATATTAATACGGTATTCTTAATGCTACAGGGATATGAACCAGTCTGTTAAAGGTGCATCGTTGCGATGTGAAGTGATGCGGTCGAAATTCAAAAATATGTGTGTTAAATTAAATCTCAAAACACATTTGACACACATATTGTTAGTTCAATGAAACTATATCTAGATGTGTGAAAAATGTGAATAAATTGATTTTTTATAGTGAATCAAAGTAAAAAAATTTGATAGTTGATCGGACATGTTGTAATAATGTTCAAAATGTTGATTTGAACCGTTCTACTCAGGTAAGTGATTGTAAAAAAACATTTAATAAGTCTAATTATTATTATTATATTAGTGTAAAATCTTAGACTCTTGTACTTAAATTGTAAATTTAATATAGTCTTGATTTACAGTTATCTAATAGATTACCACGGGTGGGGTCTATTTAGTTATTGAGAATAAACAACTTATTGTTAATATTAGAGTTAAATTCATTATATTTTTATTTTATTTAATATTCACCTTTTATATAAGTTAAATTCTTTATTGATTTTTGGTTAAAAAAAAATAATTTTTATTTTTAACTTATTTGTTTAACATCGAAATAACAACTGATTATTTTCTTATTTTCTAATTACAATTTGCTTAATTAAAAATATGTAGAATATTAAACCATGTCGTCAAGAATATTCACTCAGCATTATGCCGGATGCGCGTGTAACTTGTTGTCATTGCTAATGCAACGAGACAAATATGATCACGTTGTAGTTTTGTGGGAAACCTAATTATTACGCGTGTTAACTCCTCCCCCTTAAACTTCGAATGCTCACATTCGAACCATCGGAAAAACGGTGTTTCATAAAATTTCCGTCTATGCTCTGAGGCCCCTTTGGGGTGTTATCGTTTGAGGCGTCTCTGGTTCGTTGTATTAATGATTCGTAATTTCTTAGTTTTGGTATATTTTGTAGTGATGACCGCTATTCCCAAAATGATGACTATTGAGAATGATCCCCAGCTCGTGAATCGCTCGATGGCTCCCTCCTTTTTAAGGAGCCCAATGTGACGAGTATTATTTATATAAAAATCTTTCATCATTTGTAATGAAAGTATTTCCTTGAAATCACTTTCTTCCGGCGTCGGCTGTAGAATAGCTGGAAGTACTTGAATGGTCGTTTTTTCTTTAGAAATGTAGATGTTATTTCCAACTGACAAGGTAGTATTGCTGAATTTAATCAAATATGTTCCATTGAGTTTCTGAGTTTCGTTATTAATTTTGATGTTCCCATCGAATTGATTCAGTAGAACTAGACCCTCCGATATTTCGTTAATTGTTTGAATATGTTGATTGTTGTTGTGTTTGCATTTTGGAAGGTCGACTTATGAGCAAGTTGGGTAAACAAGAAGAATTACTTATGTCTAGTATATTATTTTGGTTACATATTGAAAGCGAGTTGATCGTTTTACATTCGTTAATAATACTATAAATCTTATCGTGATTTTTAATGACATTTTCATACTCAATTCTCAATACTCAATTTCGGTCACCTTATCGTTTTTTCTGACCGGTTTGACCAATAATTTATCATATAGTTCTGGAGTTGTTACCGGAATGTACACAATATAAAGTAGACACAATTTGCTACTAATGATTTTGATATTAGCGAAATCTAACGCCTCCTCGGGAGTACTATATGGTAAATTTTCGGTTTCCAGTGTATTAATGGCTAATTTAATTTCAGAATTTGATAAAACGAGTGAATTTATAATCCCTGCTTTAGCCCAGTGAATTGCGTACTTAATATTTACCAATTCTTCTTTCATTAGTTTTAATTTATATTGAATAATTAATGCTAATGGGTCGTTTAATTTATTTTCTTTGTGAATTTCGTTAATAATTAAACTAGCCATTTTTGTAATATTATTGATTCTTTCATTGTACAATCGGTTTATAACTACTTGGTTGTTGTTATTCTCTAATGCATTATTCATTTTATCTTTAATTACTTTGAAATCCTCGTGATCGGGATTTCCGGCTATCCATTTCCATGCACTACCTATAAAGTTTAAGGATCGTTTGGATTTATGTATTCTAAGGCTGTCCAGGGCCCGAATTCCGGATCAATGACAAATGAGAATGAGAAATGACTTTATGTTTTATTTCGCCTACTCTAAATAAAAATGCAACCGACTAGTTGAAATAAAAAATCAAGTCATTTCTCATTATCATTTGTCACCGAACCGGAATTCAGGCCCAGTAATGTTTGTTATTCCGAGAGTTCATGCCTCAAATAGGGGTGCAATGGGTGATCTATTGTCATTTCTTTGTCTAGTATGGATTGTATTCTGTCTATGTAATTTTGGTGTTTGTCTAAATTCAATTATATGGATTAATTTGAAGTTTCCGTCCTGTATTTTTGCTTGACCTGTGCTAATTGAGATGATTTGAGAATTCGTGTAATCAAGAATTTGAATTTCTGCCAATGTGTTGCTTAAGGCGTAACTGTAATAAAAATAAGTTTTTATTTCTTAGGATTTAATATTGCTTTTGTGAATTACTCTTCCGGACTCCGTTATAACTATTGTATTTCTGTCTCCCGTTACTATTTCGGGTTTGAATCGTTCTGTTAATTTCGATCCTAATCTTTTGTTATGTTTTACATAGATTACTTGACCTGCCTGGTATATGTTTTGATCGGGGTACGGTTGTTGTTATGGTATTTCAGATCTGTTTCCTTCTTTTGTTTTGTCTTTAGTATGGTATCTTGTCGGATTTGTTCTAATTGTTCAGGATCTGTGTCAGGGATTCTGCCAAAATATATTTCCACTGGCCGTTTGCAAGTTGTCGAGTGGATTGAGTGGTTATATTCATTAATCGCTCTCTCTAGTAGTTCATTAAAAGTTCGCTCTACCCCATCAGCCTTTAGACATCTCATCATTTCTGAGAGTGTCGAGTAAAATCTTTCCACTTGGCCATTCACTTCACTTTTGTATGGGGGAGTTTTGAAGACTTTTATGTTTAAACCATCTTCCATCATTGATATTATGGAATTCGAGTTGAAGGATTTTTCATTGTCAATTACCACAATTTCTGGTACACTAAAGAAAAAGAGTTTATCTCTAAGTGGTTGTTTGATGTCTTCTGTCGCTCTGGATTTTAACGGTCTGCAGAATGCGAGTTTACTGAATTTGTCAATTGCCGGTAAAACCAATTTATTTTCTGTTGAGTAAATATCTAGATGGAGCGTATGTCCAGGATAATTAGGGATAGGTGTTGGGGTAATAATAGGCATATTGGGATGGTAATCATATTTATTCTTCTGGCATATAACACAACGTTTGACCAGCAACTTAATTTTCCTGATCATCCTGGGGAAGTAATAATTTTCGATTATTTGATCTCGATTTTCTTGAGCACTACGATGTGCTCGTCGATGGACATATAATATTTTTGCCTCTTGTTGGTTTTCATCCGTAATATCTTGTACCATCTTCTAAGTGAATCGAATTTTATAGTCTCTGAAATGTATTGGGTACACTTCTTGAACTTTTCCCATTATATGTTCTGATGTCTTCAATCCGTTAATCGTGAGTGGATTAAGGTAACGTTTAAAAAAATTTATAATGTCTGAATTTGAAAAACTTGCTTGTGTAATAATGTGCCTGGAATATTTTGGAAAAGGGTTTATTATTTGGTACGAACTTCCCACGCCTACGTTTAAAATTAGTTGATTGCGGAATACATTAACTGGGGTTTCGACTGTGGGGACCAGATCATCTGGAGAACTTTTGTCGCTATGTTGTGTGACTGACATTTTGATATTTTAACTCATAATTGATTTGATATTTTAACTCTTCCAGGATAGCTTTCCAACGTTTCATCTTGGAGTTGTTATTTTTATTGCTTAGGGCATATGTCAATGGTTGGTGGTCTGTTAAGATCTTCACTTTCTTTGATCCGTAAAGGAAATTTCTCAAAGATGTTAACGCCCAAATTATGGCGAGCATTTCCTTTTCATTAGCCGCATAATTTTCTTCCGTTTTATCTAAGGTTCTTGAGAGAAACGTGATTGGCCTTCCCTCCTGAGATAAAACTACACCTAGTGCAAAGTTGGAGGCATCTGTAGTCAATTCAAATTCCTTTTGGAAATTTGGGAATGATAACAGAACTTCGTTGGAGACGAGTGAGGTTTTTATTTTGTTAAAGGCAGCTTCTTCTTCGGTGTTAAGCTTTACCATTTTATTTCTTGAGAGGGTTTTGGACACATGTCCGTCTTCTCCTTTTAAGAGTGAAGTCAGGGGCTTCTCAAGTTTTGCGTAGTCCCGGATGAAACGACGATAAAATCCGGCTTATCCCCAGAAGGATTTGAGTTCCTTCACGGTCTTGGGTACGGGAAATTCTGTTATGGCTTTTACCTTCTTCTGATTCGCTTTTATCCCATCTTTAGAGATGACAAATCCTTAAAAATTCTACCTCATCCTGTAGAAATTCACATTTGTCGAGTTGAATCTTCATATTGGCGTTTTCTACCACTTTAAAAATTATCGTCATGTTCTTGAAGTGTTCTTCTTCTGTTTTACCAAATATGATTATGTCGTCGATATAAACGTAACAACGCTTCCCAATGTGGTCGCGAAGGATATCATCGAGGATGCGTTGACATATCGAGGGGGCAATTTTAAGGCCAAATGGGACGCGGGTAAACTCGTATTTTCCATGATTAACCGAAAACTGTTTTTTTCAATGTCCGATTCTTTTAAAGGAATCTGATGAAAGCCGCTCTTTAGATCTATTATGGTGAAAAATCTGTTTACCCCTAAGTTTGCCAAAATATCGTTGATCTCAGGTATTGGATACCTGTCTGAGATAGTAACCGAATTTAATTTTCGGTAGTCGATCACTATTCTGTATTTCTTTTCTCCCGATGCGTCTTCTTTTTTCCAAGGGGGCGAGTAGCAGGGACAGCAGAGACGCAACGATTTCAACAACAACGTCAAGAAACACTACCTACAGTTAGTACGAATTTGGGTGACCGCATGAAAACATGATGATGGAACGAAATCTCGCTCCCCTCACAATGGAAAAAAATGGTGGAGGGAATAATAATAGTTGTTTACAGCTTTTCAGAAAAAAGAGTTTGCGGCACCAGGAAATTTGTGTTGTCATTGTGTCTTCTTACAGGTTGGAGCAGTATATGAACTTTAAATTGTATTTTTGTCTTGTGCTAAATAAATTACTAAAAAATATATTACTAACAAATTTACTAACTATCAACTGCTTAGGTGTCTGGAACCGGGTTGAGTCTTTGTTGCTAACATTCCTTTCCCATCCTCTCGATCTTGTTATATGTAAAAAGGTGTACGACGGCGGCCTGGCCAGGGGCGGATATCACAACTATTAGACTTATGTGGTTATCGATGTGGCGCCTTCCTTTACGGCGTGAAATATTGCTATGTTGGCTTCATGAAAAAAAAAAAAAAATATGCTGAGTATGGATGGTACATATTTCCTTGGTAAGGGAGAGTTATGGTGTCGTGTTGCAACATGGGTATAGTGGTGTGGTATTCGCATTTATAATACGGGAGACTTGCTTAATGCTTGATCGTACATCGGAATCAATCAATCAATCAATCAAACTCATATTTTGTTTTGAGGCAAAATAATTAAAGGTGCATCTTCAAAGTAATTTTCTAGAAATTCGTTTTCATTTTGCGGTTGTTGTATGCTGCTTTTGCTTACTGTTTCACTTGATATTATCATAGGTGGTGCCCATGTCTCATCGAATTTCAGTAGCATTAATATACGAGTAATACCTTTTTGTGTAGCATAGTATTCTAATATATCGTCCTCTAAAATCTCGGAGCCAGTTTTTTCTAGGACTAAATTGGTGCCTTGCAATCCAAGAGAATTAGCTGAAAAAAATATGAAAAATAAAAAAAAAATTGTATATGAAAATTAATAATACATTTTCTATAAAAAAAACAGACAAATAATAATTTACCTTTGTCAATTACAGCAGCTAATGTCGGTAATGATAGAAATACTTTTCGGTTGCATCTATCTCCACTACAAATATAAAATGGAAATTTAGACATTATGGCAATAACTATAGAAAAATAAATAAATAATCTTAATTTAATATTTCTGTTAAAATTTTAATGTAGTAATTACAGTAGTCTATAAAACCTACGTCAAAATGGTTGAATAAATGTATTATAAGGCGAAAAGTAGTATTTAGTGTTCTTCTTCAACAAATTAACTGGTTTTTTTAATAATAGTTTTTCTAAGTTAACACATTTAGTACAAATTTCAGAATTGGTGCTCTCGAATAGTGTTGTATGTTCATTATACCAAAAATTCGTTACTTTTCCATAGATAATTGCCTTTTTATACAACGAATCTATAAAAACTGCTTGAATATTCATTATTTCGATTTCAGCTTCGTCATTTTGTTTTATTAAAACATTATCATTTTCCTTATAAGTTTTATTGTAAATATGTATTCGTTTTGATACAAAAACATATTCATTTTGTATTTCCACATTATAAATATTTTTTGACAACCGCATTACATTATCCGCTGTTACAGTACAATTAAAGCCATTTTCACAAATATAGTGCTTTGAAATTCTTGATGACTTTTAACAAGAGTATAAGTGATATTTTTAAAATTCTTAGATTTTTTTGCTATTTGTTTAAATTACTGATGTTTCTGTTCAAACGCCATTGTCCAGAGACTTCCTAATGGTCCAAATTTTCTTATTAAACCAGGATAATGGAATACGTAATGATGTTTGGGGCGAAGTTTTAGAAGTGGACAACTCTCTTTTCGGTATGCATAATAATTATCTATATAAAAACCTAATAATGTTGTTTGGATTAATGAAACTTCTGGTGCACAGATTATGCGGCTCATTTCCACCATTGAAATAAAAAATTTCCACATACTGTCTTCAAAATCATTTATAAAACCCATAATTAAGATTAGAATGTTCCAAATTTCAAAAGCTTTGCCTTGAATTTTATTTCGCTTAAGATCAATTTTTGGGAAGGAAAGTGATAATTTAAACTTTCTTCGCAATTCCGCCAAATACCAGTTAATATAATCAACTGAAACTATTTTTTGAATATGATAGTATTTAATAATTTCCATCAAATCGAATGGTATTATACCTTCAAAAAGGTCATGAGCTATACATGGCGGCAGCCCTGGAGCACATACATGATAATTTTCTAATTCGTTTAGAATAGAATTTTTTTTTAATCCCCGTTTGGGTTTGTGCGCCAGATATTGACAACTGTTGAAGAGCGCTATTGAAGTTTTCGGGAGTTCTGAGATCCGCAATATGCATATTGAAGTTTCGCAATGATTTTCTATCATAGAGACAGTATCTACAAAAATAATCAGAAGAACTAAAATTCTCTGTAAATCCGCCTATTTGGTGGCTGCCCAGATTATCACCAATCATTGCGAAAAGGGAGCCAAAATAAGTTTGATTAGTATTTTGAACTTGAATTCCATTTCTTTCCAGCGTCTTCAAATCTTTTATTAAAGGTTCCAATATTTTGTCAAAACCAAAATATTTTACATTAGCTTCCTTGCATAACAATACGAGCTGAATATTATCATTTTTACTTCTATATATTTTATTTAGGTTACCAATAGACATGTACACTCCTATCATTTTGTGTTTGTTTTGCGATGATCCCAATGGATTGCAAACCTCAAAGGCGTCTTGAAATATAATTAATTCGATCTTTTTACTACTTTTAGAGAAAAATGATTTTTTTTTATACACTTCACCATCGTTATAATCCATTAAAATGTTGGTTTCTTCCGGCTTACCCTCAATAAACAATTTATGAATTTGTGTCTCATTCATTAACATGGTTAATGTATGCAAATTTGATATGTAATAATAAAAACAGAGCTGATGGTAGTTGTTCCTACCTAAATCTATTTTGATCAATGGAACATAACCAAAGTTACTTTAAATGTGTTTAAGATGACTGAAACTATTTAAAAAAAAAAATGAGCTCATTCATGTTAGATGAATTTTTTATTGAACTAAGAATTTATTTCCGTTTATTAACAACTTTTTTATCTTCTATTATGGCCAATACTTGGTTTAAAATAAACTCATTGTTTTTTTCAGCAATCGCGCATAATTCGTTGTATACAAAATTTAGTCCTACATTTGAAATGTTATATTTATATTTCAGATTAGTGAATAGTAAACTGAAACTATTATCTTCTATTACTATCTTTCCATTAATGACATGTGAACTGTCAATAAAATTATTAGTATTTTCTACTATGACATCTTGGTCAATTTCTTTTTTGCCAATTAAAACCATCTTGGTATTTTCTGCTTTATGATATCTAAAACAATGAACACGGAAATTTGATTGATTTTTAAAGTACAGTTTACAATTTCGCACTGGACATTTAATTTCTTCTTTCGCTTTTAAATGATCCCTCATATGACCCGAAATTTGAACAAAATCATTTACTTTGATTTCACATAAATTACACTTATACAAACACATCGGTTTCTTTGTCGAACTTAACTTTATGAATTTTGGTTTCTCATTAATTAAAAAAGAATGTATTCTATGCCAATGAACTTTATAAGAAATATTTGTTGAACATTTTTTCATGCAATATGGCGGCCCAAACACTTAAATCCTATATTTTTCACTCCTCTGTGAACATATAAATACTTGCTATATGAAACAATTGACAAATGTTACACTTAAATGTTACCATATTCACAGTTTATTTTTAAATAATATTTCCAAAACACAACAATACAGTATTAAATCAAACACGAGCAAATGTTTATTGAACGAAAGAGATCTGTAAAATGCCATACAAAATCGTAGCTTTATGCTTGAAGTTTAACCCGATTTTGCTTAATATTAACACCATTTTAACGAAGAATTATAAATATTATTTGTACGTACCTTAAAACTGTTGATTAATTAGTTTTTTCCCCACAAAATCAACAATAATTTATACAATTTCAATTTATTAACTTAATTTAACAACCTTCTGCAGCACTCGTTCCTTTTAAGTCAAACAATTATAATACAACAGTAGGATAACGGGAATTTGCTTTCCTACAACGGGAATTTGCTTATTATTGGTTGATTATTCAACATTTTTTTGTTTAATAATGTTAATATTTGATGAAAATTAAAAATATATATGCAAGTTTTTTGTTTAAAATGTATCAATATAAACAATTTCAACAAAGCGATTGTTAGATTTTCAACAACAATTTAATATTCAACGTACTAATGATAGTTTTTAACCAGATAATTGAAATAATTTAAAAAAAAATTGGAAATTAAACAAAACAAAATCATTACCACATTTATTGAAAGGAAACTGTTTCAATAATTGAAATAAAATTAATAGCTCTTTAGTTTAAAATTAATCAAATTTTTTAGAGTGTATGCCGTTTCAAAATATGCGGTTTTGTTATATTCCGTAATGAAATATGCCATATCGAACGGAACCCGGGTTTTTCGTATCCTGAGAACTAACACGTGATGTCGTATATTTCATTTTTTTTTTTTTTTGTTAATTGGAAACTTTATCTTCCTTGATTTCCGAAAGTCGAGCCAATTAAAAGACAATAATCTTCACAATTTTATTTGACCAACAAAAGTAATAAGCTCTTCATTATCATCTTCGAAATAGAGAATTATAAATATAAAGGGGTAAACTAATACAGCCGGGAGCATTGAACTTAAGGGGGAAAACCACAACAAAAATAATATTTTCATTGTCTATGAATTGTCTACGAATTTTCTACATTTTCTACACTATTGCCGACATTTGCGTGTAAACAATCTAAAAATGAACGTAAACGCTCAACAAATAAGACTACACGGCTCGGATTGGTGAGGTAAGTTGTTCGGTTAGGTGAGAACCATAATAGGAGTATTAAGCAGTTAAGAATTCGTAGCAGACAATTTTTTTGTAGAAAGTCATATAAAATTTCATTTGTCACTTGACCAGAATCTACCCACACTGATCGATGAGAAAGTCTTGTATTTTGAACTTTTCAGAATTTCCTCAATTTGTTGACAAATTTTTGGGTTCATAATGGGATTTCATATCTGTAATATTCCGATTAATATTGAAGTAATATTGAAAACGTAATAGGGCATAACTCGACTTATGCCATTATGACTTGTGGCCACAGATTTTTATTGAAATATGTACGGAAAATTAGCTTTATTCAATTCGTAAAAGCTTTATTATTTATAACAATACGGAAGTAAATGGTAAACATTTTTTTTTCTAACATTTTATGAACTTTTATGATATTTAATCGGTTTAATATAAAGTACCTGTAGCATACACACATATTTACTCGTACGAGTACATGACAAAACCAGAGTGCGAAACTTTTAATTCAAATCATTTTTTTTTCCAAATAATTCATAATCTTACAAAGACAACAAAACAACAAATGAAAAATTAAATCTTCTAAATCAACAATTTCTTGGAAAAATTCCTTTTTATTTGCTTCTTTGAATGAATTTTGATAAAAACAAAATGATTAAAGATAAGTCGAGGAAAAAAATCGTCTTTCGAACGGAAACACGTCTCAATCCATTTAAACTTAATTCTTTAGCCTTTTTCCTTTTTTGTTCTGTTTTCGTAAGAAAAAAATACAAAATTGGGGTGGTTTGCTGTTAAGAAATGCTACTCTAAACATACACACAGACACACATTATATACAGTCAAAGTTCGAGATTTTATCCAGTTATAGAAGGTGAACTACTTTAAATTCGTTGACTGTATAATAAAATTTCGAAATTTTTCATCATCTTTAATAGTATTGGAGCAACAGTATACAACAATAACAAACGACGAAATGGATATAAGATAATCATGTAATCAGGATAAAAAACTAAAATTGAAATTTATTAGAAAAATATTTTTTTATGAATTTTTATTTCGAATTAAATTAACTGTCAATGGGGGATCGTTATTATGTGCGTGATTTCGTTTTGTACGGGTTTTATATATGAATAGCAAATCAATAGGGCTATTAAATTAAGGTTGGCAAATTAGTACATTTTTTGAATTAATATTGAAGGTGTGCATGAAATAAAGGAATAGGTTTTTGATTGGAAAATAACCGTTATATATATTGGGGCAAATTTCTTCATTCTTAATGATTGGGAACATCAAATTGGAAAATTCATTAGTTTTAATATTGTGAAGGAAGATTTGAATGGTTTATTTTGACATTCTTTAGTTTTGATGTTCTGTGACAGTTTAGCTTTGTGCCAGAAATTACCAGTTTGTACAAAATTACCAGTGCTGACAAGATCTCGATCACGATGTTTAGTTGCCTAATTTTACAAGATGTTACTTTTTGTGCGTGTTCTTCGGTTTTGCTTGACCTTTCGAATTCTTGTAAGACCATCCATCAGCATGAGAGAGTCAGGTTAGAAGTGACTATAGTTGGGCTTTATTTTTTATTCTTTCTTGATTTAGCTTTCGACTTGCCCGGTGTGGCTATGACCAACTACAGTAGTTAAATGTAAAAATTTATTGTAATGGTTGGGGAATTATATAACTTGATAAATTTTGACAGTTTCGTTGTTAATTAGCAAATTCCAAATAATTTTGTTTTAAACAATCTCGTTTCATTGGTTTTATTACAAAAAATTCGATTTTTCAGAAATAATTATTTTAGAAGCATTGAATTAAACATAATTTTTCCATGAATGGTAAATACTCAGAAACCTATTTTCAGAATTATATTTTTTAACTAGAGAACGTGGGCATCGATGATTCATTTTCATTTAATTTAAATTGAATGTTTTTCAAAATTAACCCACTGATTCACAAAATGAAAAAGGTATGTACATTGATTACAAATTACTGTCACCCATGAAACAGGATGTTCAACAACAAATTTGATTTATTTGTTAAACCTTTGTTTGGCACGATTTGTGGTGTTTTTTTGTGTGTTCGTGATAAGTTTGTACTTTGAGGTGATGGAGGCAAATTACCACACCCAAGGTTGATATACATGTATTGTGGACTGTTACCCCAACACTAATATATTTTGTGTAAACGTTGACTGTGATTAAGAGTAGTTGGCGTTCCGGTGTAGTGTTTAGTGACACACCTCATTAAAATAAAAAAGGCAAACAGCTCTAGGCAGCCAAAAGACATTGCTTCAACTATGACAACGGCTGTGGAACGATAAGTATCATTTAATTTCATATCTAACCAATCATCGTTGAGCTAGCTCGGGTTCGCGAGGCAGCTTCTTAACGGAAGTGGAGCCCATAATTTTATATGTAACAAACTTGGTGGGCCGCTTGTTCTTCGAACCGGTATTTATATGTACAGTCTTTTATTTTCTCCCTCTTTTATTGTGTCCGCCAGCTGATAAATTTGTCAAAACAAAAAACGTCGAACTCGTAAATAAAACCAGTTTTTCAATTCTTATTTTAGAGTCCTTTAATTTTCTTTGTTTAATGTAGCTTCTATTTTTAAGTAGTTTTGTTAAAAAAAAATAACTTGAGAATTTCAACTTAATCTCTACACTAAACGTTCGAGCAATCCAAGGCAAATAACCCTATTGGTTTGGAGATTACCTTGTGTTCGGATATAATGAAGGATTTTGTATGTAGGAATATCGATAGAAAATAAAAAAATTATTGAACTGAAACCTTTTTCTCGAGACCTCGATTCAGAATTCTGCCACCGTACTTGCCATTGTTGCATCATTTCTTCTTTGGCCTCTTCCTTTGAAGTTCCACCGAGAAATGCCACTCTTTGTTTGGCCATCAATGTGATGGGTGGCATGCTACTTAGTACAAAGGCAGCCTCTTCTGATACTGTCCTATACGCACTGCTTATCCGAAGTGCTACGGTACGTTCTACACGTTCTAATTGGTAGCGAGCTCTCGCAGTTTGTAGTGCTCTGATTCATATCGGTGCTCCATACAGCATGATTGATGTAACCAACGATGACAGTAGTCTTCTTTTGCTTGAACTAGGACCTTCAGCGTTTGTCATAAGTCGAAAAAGGCTTGTTGTTGTTCTGGTTGCCTTTGTTACTTGTTCCTCTAAAATGATCTTGGAAACTACGCCGATAACCTAGCCATACACCCAGATACTTAATTCTTTTTTGTTTGTTTGTTTGTTTGATTTCTTGATTTATTTTTTACCGTCCTACTTTACGCCTGGAGTAGCCAAATCGAAGACGGGCGGCTACAGATCCATCTTTTTGAAAACCCCCTGCACATTGCAATTCTGCATGCCAACCTGTAGTGCTGACATGAAAGGTGGGTCGGCCCATGGATTCTGCACTCTCAACAGGGGGTCATAGATGTGTTCATCTTCATCACCGATCGTAATCATATGATGAAAAATCCCTTTTGCATCCCGCCCCTATATGCTACCACCATTACGACCGCTTCTCTCTTTTCCGGGGCCAACTGCAGACGGTGGTTGTAAAGCCACTTAGAGATCACCTCCACTGCTGCTTCCACTCTTTTTATCAGTTGTCCCTCGGTTCTGTCACAGACGATAAGTTCTAGGTCATCAGCATAACCTACTAATTGGGCACCCTCCGGCAGTGGAATTCGAAGAACTCCGTTGTACAAAATATTCCAGAGCATTTTGCTTCCATAACAATACGTCGCTCACTTACCTAGCTATGAATAATATTCCTAAGGTATGGACTCACTTGTACCTCCTTTAGCTTTTGGTGTATCACCTCCCAGGCTGCACTATTAAATGCGTTTCGCACGTCCAGGGTGATAACCACTGGGATGCTCCTCGTGTATCGAGACCCATTCGCAGGAACGAAATCCAAACTGATTATCCGCCAGTCCACCCGATCTGTTTACTTCGTTCACCAGCCGGCGTAGCAGCAAATATTCGAACAGTTTCTCAAAAGTGTCCAACAGGCAAAGTGGTCTATACGATGTTGGTGCGACTTCGGGTTTCCCATCTTTCTTGAGCAGAACCAAACGGGCTTTTTTCCAATTATAGGGAAACTCCCCGTTTCAAGCGACATATTCATAACGTCCAGAATCCTTTTTGGGTTCACTTCGGATGCAATTCGGACTGCCTCTGGTGGAATCCCATCCGGTCCGGCACATTTCTTGGTCTTCATTTTGCGCCATGCTTCTTCCAATTCCTCTGTAGTGAAAAACGGTATATTTTGAGTTTGAATGACTTCACGAATTACTCGTTCATGAAGGGGAAAGAGCGCGTGTACAATAGTGGTCATCATTGCCGGTGCAATCGTGGGAACCGTTCGGCCAAACCTCTTCATCACTATCTTATAAGCATCTCCCCACGGGTCATTTTCAATTGTGCAGCAGAGAGATTTCTAGCATTTCTTCTTTGATTGCCATATAGCCATCCTCATTTCCCTTCTAGCGCGCTTAAGTTCTTGTTGGATGGAGATATCAGCCTGTCCGTGTGTTCGCTTGTTTTCTCTCATTAGCTTCCTCCTAGCGTTGTTATAATCTTTGCGAAGTTCGCTGATCTCTGAGTTCCACCAATAAACAGCTCTTCTTCTGTTATGGCTTCACGGTGTTAATGCCACTTCGCATGCGGTTCTAACGGCCTCTACTAGTTGTACCGATGATGTTATGTTTGAGGGGTCGAGGCAGCGCTGGACAGTTCTACGGAGCCGATCAGGTGCAACTTCTCCAATACGCCATCTTTTACTGGTGGAGATAGTTTTCCGCGATTGCTAAACTGATATATTAGTGTTCACCTCAAAACTAATATAACGGTGGTCACTGAGGCTTTCAGTCTCTAATACTTCCCAATTTCGAAGGGTCTCATGATTCTTTCAGATGCGAAAGAGACATCAAGAAAGGAACCGTAGTTACCTCTTTCGAAGGTAGGCATTTGCCCTGTGTTGAGACTGGTAAGGTTACATGATGCGGCCCAGGCCGCCAATACTTGCCCTCTATTATCCAGTATTTCCCCTCCCCACTCTGGCGATTTTGAGTTGAAATCCCCTGCAACAATCACGTCCTTATGGTGATTACATATAATCAAGCTGAGCTCGTCTAATCCCATGGAAAATTTTTCTAGCGGCTTGTTAGGAGAGAAGTAGCAGCTCATAATAACAATATCTTCAAGTTCTACCCAGACAACTCCCTTTCCTATACCGAATCGGTTCATCGCAATATTTTCGGATAATATAGTTAGCGCTGCATCGCCCTCTAGGTCTGCCTTCCATTTACCTCCCTGTAATATTCGTCGGTTTGGTTCGCTAACCAGCAATACGTCTACATGTTGTTTATTTGCAGTAGCGACCAAGAGGTCCTGTGCCGGTCTACTACGATGGGTATTAAGTTGGAGGAAGCGCATGACGTGTTGCTTCTTCTCCCGTATTTGGTGACTCGTTGGATCAGTTTTCTGGAGGACTCACGCTCTCCGTATTTCCCTTCTCCGTAAAATGGTTACGTTTTGTATCATTGCACTCGTTTCTCCTATGACCACTCTTCCCGCAGCTGAAGCACAAGGCACTGCGATCCAGTCCACAGCAGTTACTTGCTGTATGCCCTGTCTCCCAACATCTATAACATCGGCGATCCTCAGTACGCATTTGAATTCGACAAGAGATCCAACCAATTCTGATGCGCTTTCTGTCAACCAACTGCTTTGCATATTCCTTGGGCAGTTTCACTGTTGCCTTTTTTGTATTTGAATATGCATTTCTCACCGATGCCACGAGTATTTCTGCAGCATTTATGTTTCCGAGAGCCTACCGGATACCCTGCGTTATGTCAGAAGCAACTGTTTCCTCGTCTAGGTCACATATATGCAAGACTGCCATATCCTTCTGATACACAGCCACTACTCCCTCAACTTTGGGGGAGATCGCCTGCCTCAGAGTCTCTGCCTTGTTCTTCCCGCCCTTCAGTTGGACCCTAAGTTCATCTGAACTAGTCTTTTTAATGGAGGTTATCTCCACACCTACATCCTTAATGTTCACACCCTCTTTAACAGTTTTTAATATGTCGGCGTAGGTTTTTCCTGCGGCCTTTACTATTACTGTCTTACTTGGTTTCCGTTTCCTAATATTATGTCTGACTTCAACGTAACCGTCTGGCAGCTGTCGTTCCCTCGTGTCGGATTTTGAGTTAACGTTCTCCGTTACTTCATCGGAGATCTTAAGTTTTTCCTTCTCTTTTTTAGCGTAGATAATCACGCTCACACCACCGTCGATGAAGCAACACTCTAGCATTTCACGCACCCTTAGTGTGCTGCATTGTATCGAGGTAACGCTTAATTCTTTCACCCCTTGTGTGTAGTGTTTAATTTTTTTAGCGATTTCAATGAATTGCTCCTCTAGTAGATTTTCATTGGCTTGCTCATCTAAACATCCAATATATAATGTACGCATTTCACTAATGAGTATGGTCTCATCTACGAAAACGATCGTACCAGTGGTTTGTATGACAGCTACTTCACCTGCTTTAAGGGAGTTATTGCTTAATAGGTGCAGTAATCCTGGTACCTGCCCATTCAGCCGGCGCAGTTCCTGGTTGATTGGTCCACGCGCATCCATACAAATTGCCCTCCTACCAAGAATACTGTCTCGGCTGGTTTTTGTTATTCTGTATACTTTCTGTGGCCACTCTTTTGCAGCTATCGTAGTTATTTCCTGCGACGTGATCGCTGGATGTATCTTGTTGCAGAGTTCATCAGCCAGTAAATCCCTGTCGATTCCTTCGACAACCTGTAACCAGCCATCCGAACTCTTGATACAGAATCCTTTATCTGGTTCTTCGTTGTTGGGACTGCTTCAACAAGCGCACTCAGACTAGCAGACTCCTTCTCTACCTGCTCAGTCGCTGCCAAGACCTCGGCTAGTTCAACTTGATACCGTGTGTGTCCTAAACCGTCTTCGTTGTAGCGTCGTTTATTATTAACCCACATTGAAATTTCAGGGAGCGAATTATGATGCGGTGGGGATCTCGGGGTAACTTTGGATGTTTTAAAAACATCAGCGTCACGATTTCCAACACCTTTCTTGCCAGTAACTATTTCGGATGTGCCGGCCTGGTCGTTCACCCGTGTCATCCTACAAGATGGTTGATTCCCCCCCCCCCCCCAGAATCCATGGCGCTGCCTTCTAATACAGAGGGGTGAGATTCCCGAACTATTTCGGTACCCACCTGGGTTAGATTATTGTTTTGCTCATCCATCATCATGTTTTGCTGGTTTTGGTCCGCCTCAGGTATTTTAATTCCCTGATACCCTCTAGTACAACAAGTGAGCGTTCCTCTATCCACCACCTTCAGGAGGCGCAAAGTAGGTGGTCCAGCAACGCCCCTTGGATATATATAGATATGTGTATATATATATATATATATATATATATATATATATATATATACAGGGTGGGCCAAATAAATTTTTTAGTTTTAAAAGTGCAATAAATCAAAATGTTCTCAATTTTTTTTTTCAAATTTATTTTTTCATTGTAAAGAACAATCCTTCCGATTAATTATGGAATTCCATTTCATTCATATGACTCCCTTGGCTGGCCTTGACATACCCCATACGGTTGGTCCAATTTTTGAGCTCATTTTCGATGGTATGCGGGATTATGTCTTCAATGGCAATGCGAATATTGTTCCTTAGAGCGTCAATCGTTGCTGGCTTAGCGGCGTAACACTTATGTTTGACGGCACCCCAAAGATAATAGTCCAACGGCATCAAATCACAGCTCCGAGGCGGCCAAATCACATTAGCATTTCGGCTGATAACTCGATCTTCGAAGACAGTGGGCAAAAGATCAATTGAAACGTGTGCTGTGGGGCACGGAGCGCCGTCTTGTTGAAACCAAATGTTGCCTATGTCCTCCTCTTCAAGTGCCGGGAACAAAAAATCGTTTATCATGGCGCGGTAGCGCTCACCATTGACATTAACGGCGGCTCCTTGCTCATTTTCAATGAAAAATGGCCCAATGATGCCTCCGGACCAAAATCCGCACCAAACAGTCACTCGTTGAGGATGCATCGGCTTCTCTACGATCACGTGCGGGTTCTCCGTGCCCCAAATGCGACAATTCTGCTTGTTTACATAGCTGCCAAGATGGAAATGCGCCTCATCCGAAAGAATGATTTTTTTTCCAAAATCAGCATCTTCTTCAAATCGATCGCAAGCCCACTCAGCGAACCGAAAACGAAATGGGTCCATTATGTATATATAGAATGGAAACTGTGGTATAATCAGTCCAGTCGCGGCGACCTGATGAGAAGATTGATTTTTTCATAATCATAAGTTCATCAGTTCGAAACTGGATTGAATTATCTCACAATCTTCGGAACATATTAAAATCATATAAATTAAGAATTCCCATTTAATTAAATAATTTTCTGCTTTTATTGTTGGCAAGCTCAGTTTTAATTCTAAAGCAATTGACTCTATCGCTGAGCTTCTTTTAGTTTTATTGCTGTAGTCTGAGGTTCCTATTTGACATAAGCAGAAGTGCTTCACGTGTAACTGGATTAGAAGGACTACTCCATCTCTTGCCCACAAATGTTTGGTATTCTTCATTTTTTAATTAAAAATATTAATTTCAAATTATCTTCAATCGTAAATATTTTTAAAATTAAACAGCACGAACATTCTTATAAAAATCTTAATTTGTATGTTCACAAATGTAGTAAATTAACCATATGAAAGGCATGAACTTTACAAATGGCTTACCATGATTAAAGTCTTAGTAAACGACTACTATAATATTGAAAATCTTAAGATAAGAACATGACTATAAGAAAATCCTAAACTCTATTTCACAAATATGGCAATTTAACCATGTGAAAGGCATGAAATTTTTAAATGACTTAGCATGCTTGTAGGCTTAGTGAAGACCTTCCAAACAATCATAGTACCGTTCGTGATAGGCAAAACTTAAGAAACGACCATTCATCAGAAATGTGACATTTAACCATTTGAAATACATTATACCTTTAAAAATGGCTTGGCGCGCTTGTGGTCATGGTGGAAAATCATAGTGAAATTGGTTCCGATTTCATACTTCAGGAACCTGAATTTTTGTACACGCAGCTTGGTCATCAATATGAAAGTATTAGCAAATTTAGTTGGTAAAGGAATATATTACACAATAATTAGCCGAGCAATTTTATATTTTTATCCCTTGAGCTGTCGTCCTCATGTACAAGTTTTGTATTGTTAAATTGCTAAAAGTTAAAAATAAAATTGTTTTAATTAAAAATTATCTGAAGTTCTTCTTGCATTGCCGTTGACAAGCGTCGATCTAGTTTAATTGTAAACATAATTTATTTTTACGCACCAAGAAACCGACTAATCAAAAATTACTCAATGATATTCGCTAATTATGTATTTTATGAGTGCCACAATTTTCTTGTAAAACTTAATCAAAATATTTGCATTTAATTGAAAATTTCTTAAATTCCGGAAAAAATTTCAAAACGATTTCTAAATTCACAAATAAATTAATTAATAGATCGTGTAATTAAATTATTTAGGTTACACCCTTATAACTTTTCCAGCCTTCCTTATAGAACACCCTACTACCACATGTCCTACAAAAAAAAAAAAATCGAAAATAAAAATGATTTTTAAATTTCGCTTGGGGTAACAAATCGAATGTGCTTAAAATTTATCTTGTCTACACATGATATTCATAAATAAAAGCTCACTTTTACCACTCAATAAAAAATTAAATAAAGAGCATTTGTAAAAATTAGGACAACAACCAAACGATAGCTTCTTATGTCACCATCTTAAGTCTTCGTTTAATTGCTTTTCTTGAGAATTTTGTCGTTCAATGTGTGTATTTGTATACGTACACGTATACGGGTACAATAAATTAAATTCTTAAATAAATTAAGAGGAAATTTATTTCTTAATTCCTTAATTATAATATCTTCATCTCTCCTTGATGTTGTCGTCTTAATGGGCTATCAATTTACATAATATTTTGTTGCTGTAGTATACTGTATAATAAAATGATTTTCCTTTTTTGTTTTGTACAGCTTAATGCACTTTTCTTCGGTAGCAGTAGTAGTAGTACCAGTGAGGTCATGCTACTATAAAATCAATAAAAATACACAGAAAGTTTAAGTGGCAACTTAAACGAGCGTCTTCCAAGAAAAAGTTTTAATGGCTATCAATTAAGTTAAAAGCTCATTCTCATCTTGCTCGTATCATTGGATAGCATTTTTTTTTAGAGTATATCGTTTAAATGATTAAAATGCACAAATATATAGTATTTGATAAGGGAGTTGAATATTTTTGGGGGGTTTTGTGATATAATTAAAATGAGCTTGACCCCCATATATATGTACATACATTACACAATTTATAGACATACAACAAAATGATAAATAAGTTTTTCTTATCGCTATTGTTATAAATTAATTAATGGAAAATACAATTTTGGAAAACATAAATAAATTTTAATGCATTCAATTTCGATTGTATATTTGCAGGAAGTTATTTAATATTAATAAATTTAATTATGACATTTTCATAATTTTCAATCGATTCATTTAATTGCGAGATTCCGGTACACGTGCAAAGGGGACAAATATTGCTATTGGTAATATCATTGATTTGAGCTATGCCAATATTATTAAATATGTTTATTAGTTACTGGTCATTGATTTTTTCATTCGCAAATGAAGTGACTTACCACTATCAAATACGTTATTTAAACGTCAAAAGCCTATTTACCACTTACAAACGTCACACAGTCGGTTTACAAAAGAGCCTAGCTGATTTTTGATCAAAAATTAATAAGATCAACACGGGAAAGGATATTCGGTTACTGTAGCCAAGTAGCAAACAACCCAACACGACCCAAGTTATTGGGTCTAGTCGGAAGGTTTCATTACGGCAAAACTCCATATAAAAAAATTTTATGAATTAACAAAATTAAATATTTGCAAAACTACGAAGTTGGTAGCTGAACAATATATGTGGCCGCCTAAATGAACAAGAACTGAACACATTTTATTAAGACACTTGTCTAAGTTTTAAATGCACTAAAATCTAACGACTCGACAAACTTAGAACGTACAGGCTCTACCTAACCATAAGATAGACTGACGCGACAGCCCACAGGAATTCGATGGCTGGTGTTTTTCTTTGAAACGATGTATTTTTTCACGTTAGATTAAAAACTCCACCCGTTTTAAGGGTTGAGGTTACTTTTTCGCAAATAATTAGGTTATTTTGCATTTTAGGAAAAAATATTAAATGAGACCCTGTTAAAGATAGCCGAAAGTTTCCAGCCGAAAGTAAAAAGTCGATAATGCAGATTCTGTTATTAACATTCCAGCCGAAAATAAATCAGCCTCTAGAGTGTTATATTTGGAGATGGATTGCATTAATGTGACCTATCAATAGGTATCACAGGAAAAAAATTCAGTTCAAGTTTCCTGTGGCAAATCTCGGAAAATTTGATTTTCCAAAATTAATTTGAAAATTTGTATAAAATCAGCCTGTGTGTGTTATGTCTGGAGATGGATTGCATTAATGTGATTTGTCCATAGCTATCGCAGGAAATAATTTCAGTTCAAGTTTCTCGTAGGAAATCTCGGAAAATTCTATTTCGATTTGCAGATTCTAAGCTACAAAAATTCAAAATCTGCAACTGTGCTCCGATTGTGGGTCTGGATACCTCTAATGATAAGTTTCGGAACCTGTAATTGTTGTGCCAAAGTGCATTTAGATTGCTTGATTATTTCTAGACATTTGACAGAAAATTCGATTTTCTTGAAAATCACCTTACTATAATTCAGCAGATTCTGAACTACACAAATTAAAAATCTGCAACTGTGCTCCGATTGTGGGTCGGGATACCTCTAATGATAGGTTTCGGGACCTGTAATTGTTGTGCCAAAGTGCATTTAGATTGCTTGATTATTTCTAGACATTTCATAGAAAATTCGATTTTCTGGAAGATCACCTTACTATAATTCAGCAGATTCTGAGCTATTATACAAAAATCCAAAATCTGCAACTGTGCTCCGATTGTGGGTCTAGATACCTCTAATGATAGGTTTCGTGACCTGTAATTGTTGTGCCAACGTGCATTTAGATTGCTTGATTATTTCTAGACATTTCATAGAAAATTCGACTTTCTTCAAAATCACCTTACTATAATTCAGCAGATTCTGAGCTACAAAAATCCAAAATCTACAACTGTGCTCCGATTGTGGGTCGGGATACCTCTAATGGGGGGAATTCAGGACCTGTAATTGTTGTGCCTACGTGCATTTAGATTGCTTGGTTATTTTTAGACATTTCATAGAAAATTCGATTTTCTTGAAAATCACCTTACTATAATTCAGCAGATTCTGAGCTCCAAAAATCCAAAATATGCAACTGTGCTCCGATTGTGGGTCTGAATACCTCTAATGATAGGTTTCGGAACCTGTAATTGTTGTGCCAAAGTGCATTTAGATTGTTTGATTATTTCAAGACATTTCATAGAAAATTCGATTTTCTTGAAAATCACCTTACTATAGTTCAGCAGATTCTGAGCTACAAAAATCCAAAAGATGCAACTGTGCTCCGATTGTGGGTCTGGATACCTCTAATGATAGGTTTCGGGACCTGTAATTGTTGTGCCAACGTGCATTTAGATTGCATGATTATTTCTAGACATTTCATAGAAAATTCGATTTTCTTGAAAATCACCTTACTATAATTTAGCAGATTCTGAGCTACAAAAATTCAAAATCTACAACTGTGCTCCGATTGTGGGTCTAGATACCTCTAATGATAGGTTTCGTGACCTGTAATTGTTGTGCCAACGTGCATTTAGATTGCTTGATTATTTCTAGACATTTCATGGAAAATTCGATTTTCTTGAAAATCACCTTACTATAATTCAGCAGATTCTGAGCTACAAAAATTCAAAATCTGCAACTGTGCTCTGATTGTGGGTCTGTATACCTCTAATGATAGGTTTCGGGACCTGTAATTGTTGTGCCAACGTGCATTTAGATTGCATGATTATTTCTAGACATTTCATAGAAAATTCGATTTTCTTGAAAATCACCTTATTATAATTCAGCAGATTCTGAGCTACAAAAATCCAAAATTAGCAACTGTGCTCCGATTGTGAGTCTTGATACCTCTAATGATAGGTTTCGGGACCTGTAATTGTTGTGCCAACGTGCATTTAGATTGCTTGATTATTTCTAGACATTTCATAGAAAATCGATTTTCTTGAAAATCACCTTACTATAATTCAGCAGATTCTGAGCTACAAAAATTCAAAATCTACAACTGTGCTCTGATTGTGGGTCTGAATACCTCTAATGATAGGTTTCGGGACCTGTAATTGTTGTGCCAACGTGCATTTAGATTGCTTGATTATTTCTAGACATTTTATAGAAAATTTGATTTTCTTGAAAATCACCTTACTATAATTCAGCAGATTCTGAGCTACACAAATTCAAAATCTGCAACTGTGCTCCGATTGTGGGTCTGAATACCTCTAATGATAGGTTTCGGGACCTGTAATTGTTGTGCCAACGTGCATTTAGATTGCTTGATTATTTGTAGACATTCCATAGAAAATTCGATTTTCTTGAAAATCACCTTACTATAATTCAGCAGATTCTGAGCTACAATAATTCAAAATCTGCAACTGTGCTCTGATTGTGGGTATTGATACCTCTAATGATAGGTTTTGGGACCTGTAATTGTTGTGCCAACGTGCATTTAGATTGCTTGATTATTTCTAGACATTTCATAGAAAAATCGATTTTCTTGAAAATCACCCTACTATAATTCAGCAGATTCTGAGCTACAAAAATTCAAAATCTGCAACTGTGCTCCGATTGTGGATCTGAATACCTCTAATGATAGGTTTCGGGACCTGTAATTGTTGTGCCAACGTGCATTTAGATTGCTTGATTATTTCTAGACATTTCATAGAAAATTTGATTTTCTTGAAAATCACCTTACTATAATTCAGCAGATTCTGAGCTACAAAAATTCGAAATCTGCAACTGTGCTCCGATTGTGGGTCTGAATACCTCTAATGATAGGTTTTGGGACCTGTAATTGTTGTGCAAAAGTGCATTTGGATTGCTTGATTATTTGTAGGCATTTCATAGAAAATTCGATTTTCTTGAAAATCACCTTACTATAATTCAGCAGATTCTGAGCTATAAAAATTCAAAATCTGCAAATGTGCTCCGATTGTGGGTCTGAATACCTCTAATGATAGGTTTCGGGACCTGTAATTGTTGTGCCAACGTGCATTTAGATTGCTTGATTATTTCTAGACATTTCATAGAAAATTTGATTTTCTTGAAAATCACCTTATATAATTCAGCAGATTCTGAGCTACAAAAATTCAAAATCTGCAACTGTGCTCCGATTGTGGGTCTGAATACCTCTAATGATAGGTTTCGGGACCTGTAACTGTTGTGCCAACGTGCATTTAGATATCTTGATTATTTGTAGACATTTCATAGAAAATTCGATTTTCTTGAAAATCACCTTACTATAATTCAGCAGATTCTGAGCTACAAAAATTCAAAATCTGCAACTGTGCTCCGATTATGGGTCTGAATACCTCTAAGGATAGGTTTCGGGACCTGTAATTGTTGTGCAAACGTGCATTTAGATTGCTTGATTATTTGTAGGCATTTCATAGAAAATTCGATTTTCTTGAAAATCAGCTTACTATAATTCAGCAGATTCTGAGCTACAAAAATTCAAAATCTGCAACTGTGCTCCGATTGTGGGTCTGAATACCTCTAATGATAGGTTTTGGGACCTGAAATTGTTGTGCCAACGTGCATTTAGATTGCTTGATTATTTCTAGACATTTAATAGAAAAATCGATTTTCTTGATAATCACCTTACTAAACATAATTCAGCAGATTCTGAGCTACAAAAATTCAAAATCTGCAACTGTGCTTGGATTGTAGGTCTGAATACCTCTAATGATAGGTTTCGGGACCTGTAATTGTTGTGCCAACGTGCATTTAGATTGCTTGATTATTTCTAGACATTTCATAGAAAAATCGATTTTCTTGAAAATCACCTTACTATAATTCAGCAGATTCTGAGCTACAAAAATTCAAAATCTGCAACTGTGCTCCGATTGTGGATCTGAATACCTCTAATGATAGGTTTCGGGACCTGTAATTGTTGTGCCAACGTGCATTTAGATTGCTTGATTATTTCTAGACATTTCATAGAAAATTTGATTTTCTTGAAAATCACCTTACTATAATTCAGCAGATTCTGAGCTATAAAAATTCAAAATCTGCAACTGTGCTCCGATTGTGGATCTGAATACCTCTAATGATAGGTTTCGGGACCTGTAATTGTTGTGCAAACGTGCATTTAGATTGCTTGATTATTTCTAGACATTTCATAGAAAATTTGATTTTCTTGAAAATCACCTTACTATAATTCAGCAGATTCTGAGCTACAAAAGTTCAAAATCTGCAACTGTGCTCCGATTGTGGGTCTTGATACCTCTAATGATAGGTTTCGGGACCTGTAATTGTTGTGCCAACATGCATTTAGATTGCTTGATTATTTGTAGGCATTTCATAGAAAATTTGATTTTCTTGAAAATCACCTTACTATAATTCAGCAGATTCTGAGCTACAAAAATTCAAAATCTGCAACTGTGCTCCGATTGTGGGTCTGAATACCTCTAATAATAGGTTTCGGGACCTGTAATTGTTGTCCAAAAGTGCATTTAGATTGCTTGATTATTTGTAGGCATTTCATAGAAAATTCGATTTTCTTGAAAATCACCTTACTATTATTCAGCAGATTCTGAGCTACAAAAATTCAAAATCTGCAACTGTGCTCCGATTGTGGGTCTTGATACCTCTAATGATAGGTTTTGGGACCTGTAATTGTTGTGCCAACGTGCATTTAGATTGCTTGATTATTTCTAGACATTTCATAGAAAAATCGATTTTCTTGAAAATCACCTTACTATAATTCAGCAGATTCTGAGCTACAAAAATTCAAAATCTGCAACTGTGCTCCGATTGTGGGTCTGGATACCTCTAATGATAGGTTTCGGGACCTGTAATTGTTGTGCCAAAGTGCATTTAGATTGCTTGATTATTTCTAGACATTTCACAGAAAATTCGATTTTCTTGAAAATCACCTTACTATTCAGCAAATTCTGAGCTACAAAAATTCAAAATCTGCAACTGTGCTCCGATTGTGGGTCTGGATACCTCTAATGATAGGTTTCGGGACCTGTAATTGTTGTGCCAATGTGCATTTAGATTGCTTGATTATTTCTAGACATTTCATAGAAAATTTGATTTTCTTGAAAATCACCTTACTATAATTCAGCAGATTCTGAGCTATAAAAATCCAAAATCTGCAACTGTGCTCCGATTGTGAGTCTTGATACCTCCAATGATAGGTTTTGGGACCTGTAATTGTTGTGCCAACGTGCATTTAGATTGCTTGATTATTTGTAGGCATTTCATAGAAAATTTGATTTTATTAAAAATTACCTTACTATAATTCAGCAGATTCTGAGCTATACAAATTCAAAATCTGCAACTGTGCTCCGATTGTGGGTCTGAATACCTCTAATGAAAGGTTTCGGGACCTGTAATTGTTGTGCCAACGTGCATTTAGATTGCTTGATTATTTCTAGACATTTCATAGAAAAATCGATTTTCTTCAAAATCACCTTACTATAATTCAGCAGATTCTGAGCTACACAAATTCAAAATCTGCAACTGTGCTCCGATTGTGGATCTGAATACCTCTAATGATAGGTTTCGGGACCTGTAATTGTTGTGCCAACGTGCATTTAGATTGCTTGATTATTTCTAGACATTTCATAGAAAATTTGATTTTCTTGAAAATCACCTTACTATAATTCAGCAGATTCTGAGCTATAAAAATTCAAAATCTGTAACTGTGCTCCGATTGTGGATCTGAATACCTCTAATGATAGGTTTTGGGACCTGTAATTGTTGTGCAAACGTGCATTTAGATTGCTTGATTATTTCTAGACATTTCATAGAAAATTTGATTTTCTTGAAAATCACCTTACTATAATTCAGCAGATTCTGAGCTACAAAAGTTCAAAATCTGCAACTGTGCTCCGATTGTGGGTCTTGATACCTCTAATGATAGGTTTCGGGACCTGTAATTGTTGTGCCAACATGCATTTAAATTGCTTGATTATTTGTAGGCATTTCATAGAAAATTTGATTTTCTTGAAAATCACCTTACTATAATTCAGCAGATTCTGAGCTACAAAAATTCAAAATCTGCAACTGTGCTCCGATTGTGGGTCTGAATACCTCTAATAATAGGTTTCGGGACCTGTAATTGTTGTCCAAAAGTGCATTTAGATTGCTTGATTATTTGTAGGCATTTCATAGAAAATTCGATTTTCTTGAAAATCACCTTACTATTATTCAGCAGATTCTGAGCTACAAAAATTCAAAATCTGCAACTGTGCTCCGATTGTGGGTCTTGATACCTCTAATGATAGGTTTCGGGACCTGTAATTGTTGTGCCAACGTGCATTTAGATTGCTTGATTATTTCTAGACATTTCATAGAAAAATCGATTTTCTTGAAAATCACCTTACTATAATTCAGCAGATTCTGAGCTACAAAAATTCAAAATCTGCAACTGTGCTCCGATTGTGGGTCTGGATACCTCTAATGATAGGTTTCGGGACCTGTAATTGTTGTGCCAAAGTGCATTTAGATTGCTTGATTATTTCTAGACATTTCACAGAAAATTCGATTTTCTTCAAAATCACCTTACTATAATTCAGCAGATTCTGAGCTACAAAAATCCAAAATCTACAACTGTGCTCCGATTGTGGGTCGGGATACCTCTAATGGGGGGAATTCAGGACCTGTAATTGTTGTGCCTACGTGCATTTAGATTGCTTGGTTATTTTTAGACATTTCATAGAAAATTCGATTTTCTTGAAAATCACCTTACTATAATTCAGCAGATTCTGAGCTACAAAAATTCAAAATCTGCAACTGTGCTCCGATTGTGGGTCTGAATACCTCTAATAATAGGTTTCGGGACCTGTAATTATTGTCCAAAAGTGCATTTAGATTGCTTGATTATTTGTAGGCATTTCATAGAAAATTCGATTTTCTTGAAAATCACCTTACTATTATTCAGCAGATTCTGAGCTACAAAAATTCAAAATCTGCAACTGTGCTCCGATTGTGGGTCTTGATACCTCTAATGATAGGTTTTGGGACCTGTAATTGTTGTGCCAACGTGCATTTAGATTGCTTGATTATTTCTAGACATTTCATAGAAAAATCGATTTTCTTGAAAATCACCTTACTATAATTCAGCAGATTCTGAGCTACAAAAATTCAAAATCTGCAACTGTGCTCCGATTGTGGGTCTGGATACCTCTAATGATAGGTTTCGGGACCTGTAATTGTTGTGCCAAAGTGCATTTAGATTGCTTGATTATTTCTAGACATTTCACAGAAAATTCGATTTTCTTGAAAATCACCTTACTATTCAGCAAATTCTGAGCTACAAAAATTCAAAATCTGCAACTGTGCTCCGATTGTGGGTCTGGATACCTCTAATGATAGGTTTCGGGACCTGTAATTGTTGTGCCAATGTGCATTTAGATTGCTTGATTATTTCTAGACATTTCATAGAAAATTTGATTTTCTTGAAAATCACCTTACTATAATTCAGCAGATTCTGAGCTATAAAAATCCAAAATCTGCAACTGTGCTCCGATTGTGAGTCTTGATACCTCCAATAATAGGTTTGGGGACCTGTAATTGTTGGGCCAACGTGCATTTAGATTGCTTCATTATTTCTAGACATTTTATAGAAAATTTGATTTTCTTGAAAATCACCTTACTATAATTCAGCAGATTCTGAGCAACAAAAATTCAAAATCTGCAACTGTGCAACTGTATTTTGTTCCTTAGGACATCAGTACTCAATGTTACCATTACCGGTGAGTGATCAGAAGACAGATCATAACAATCGGTCGTCTTAGCATATATGTACATGGAATGCCCTTAGTTACACAAAAGTCAATTAGATCAGGAATTTTCTTTTTATCTGTGGGCCAGTAAGATGGGTTACCGGCAGATAAATAATCCAGGGACTGTTCCTATATAGCATCATAAAGTTGTTTGCCTTTCGGCGATGTTAATCTGGAACCCCAATGAGTATGTAAATTTATTACCCAGCTGGATGAAATAATCTAAGAACTGGAGTTTTTTATAGCATATTTTGGAGGGCAGTACACTGCCGATATGACGCAGTTTTCAGACCACTCCTGCAGACAGATGCTTGTTGATTGTATATGTTCTTTCTCATATTTCGTAAGTTCGTAGTGTTTTAATCTTCGCTTAATCAATACAGCAGTGCCTCCATTTGCTTTACCATCTGGGTGCTTGGTGTCATAAATAGAGTACCCATTAATTTTGAAATAGTTTTTTTTGGTGAAGCGTGTTTCTGATATTAACATTATGTCAATATTGTGCTCAGTGAGAAATGCATGTACCTCCGCTTTATGTTGTGCTAGGCTGTTTGCATTCCATATGGCTATTTTGATGATGGTCATTTCTTGCTTTTTACGACTATCTGCATCAGCGTGCTCATATTCTGCATCATTAAATCCATGGTTCTCTCCATCATCGTGATGAAGCTTTGCATCATATTAGTCAATTTATTTAAAGCTGTTGAGATGTTTCCCTCTTCACTTGCCTGAACTTTAGGAGCGATACCTATAAGAACACTTGCGTATGAAACCCATTGGTGCACGCTGCCGTTTACATTTGCGTACTGTTTTTCATTTTGAGCGTTTGTGTTTAGAATTTCTGGTCGTGCTTCTTTTCTAGCTGAAGAATGAAGATTAAGCATTCGTTGTTCTGCTCACTGCTTCGGATTGATTCTCCTTTTCAATTCTAGATAAATTGGGCACCCTCTATAATTAGCTGTGTGATTTCCATCGCAGTTGCTGTATTTACTCACTGATGCTTCCTTTTTTGCTTTATTGCATACCTTTGAATTATGGAGTTCACCACATATAACACAAACATCGTTCAAAGTGCAATATGCTCTAGTGTGCCCATATTCTTTGCACTTAACGCATTGTACCGGCCCATTTCTTTTCCTGGGTTCCTCGATAGTAACCCTTCTGTGCAGTAGATATTTTAGGTCAAATATTGCATGGTTGCCTTTAACCTTTTTATTATGTGGTTCTAATTCCAGACGAAACAATGGCTGAGGAACCTTCTCCCGATTAAAAATATTGGTAATAGTTTTGCACTGGAAACCTTTTTCAGCGAGAGCAGCTTGAATTTCGTTTGCATCCACGTAACTCTTCATTCCTTTTAGCATAACAACCAATCCTTTTTGGCTCTTTAGTTGATACGTGTAGTAATGTTTACCAACTTGGTCAAAATGTTTAATTAATGCTCTGTAAGCATCAATATTGAGCGGTTGAATTTTTGTTTCTTTTATATCTCCTCTTTTGATCCCGGAAATATAAAATGCACCTTCAGTAATAAACTCGATCGTTTTAGCAAGTTCCCTATTTGATTCTTCCCGAGATAATTTAAAGGCGTTGAGATATGCAACAAAAAGACCAGGAACGGCCATCTCCGACAACCTCACTGGCTTCAAACGCGCATTTATGGTAACAAAACTGCCATACTCGTTTACTACAGCAACACTTCACAGTTATCTGAATCAATATCCATACAACTTTTGGCGAACAAATATTCATCCATACAAAGCCAATTAATCGAAAAATCTAAACTTGTTTCAAAGTAAAAATCATCTACCACGTATCACATCTATGATATTTATGCAGTGCAAAAGGGTACCCAACCATCATATATATATACAGACCATTTCGTGTCAACAACCGATCAGCAAAATCATTCATCACACATTCAAGTCGTCAAACCAAAACAAACACAATTCCCAATTGATTTGGTAAATTTACATTTTCTCGCCACTGGAATCGCCTTGTTTTGTGTCTGTCTATATAATACTTGTACACATACATAATTCGTAACACATAAAGAAAACTAAGCTGGAAAACTCTTCGTTTTTATTATTCCAAGTAACGTTTTTATTTTATTTTATTTGGTTTTGTAGTTCGAGCAGGAATTTTCTGAAAATTTTAACAATTTTTCGTGTTTGGTATTAAGCTTAAAGTTTAGTTTTTTTAGTGGTGAGATATGGATGCAAAATTCAACCGAAAAAGTATAAAGATAATAAATATTTCTTATCTATGTTTGTTTTTTGGAAATGATTCTGGAAACATTTTTTTTTTTTTGCCTCATCGTCTGGTTATATACATATGTATATGTATGTACCCTTGTAGTACATAAAATGGTAATGGAATAATGATTAAGTGAAAAAATGGTATTTATGCTTTCTTGCATAATTACGTCCCTTGTGTGAGCGACGGCGGTTAATATATAATCGACGGTATTCTATGGTAAATGATTTGTGTGGCTCAAGCTTTACAGTTGGTTTTATTTTAATCATGTGCCTAAGTACGCCTGTTTCGAAATATTATTGTATTCTGTGTGCAGAGCCAATATTCCATTTAAAAAATAAAAGTAAAACATGAACCAAAAGCACAAGTTAAAAATTAATGGATATATACGAGTACATACATAATATTTATTTCTAAGGAGATTTTACGTGATCTAAATATTTTAAAAGCTTTTTATTATAATTTTCTTAAGAAATGAATGAACGATGAACAACATTACATTCATAAAAGAAAATATGAATTACAAAATACTTTAAATTGGTTGTTAGTTCATTATAAGTTATATGTACATGTGTATATGATTTTTACATTTTAGTTTATAGGTCGAATAAGAAAATATGTTTATCTTATATTTACATAAGGAACAAGAAAACGAAGGAGACTTAAGAAATTTTATTAATTTAATTGGATTTATTTTGAAAGTTCGATAAAATATTATTGAATAGATGGATTTTTTACAAACTAATTGATTGAAACAGGATATCATGTCAGGAGAGAACAAGACGTTATTGAAAGCTTTTATATTTTAATTGAATACTAATATTAAATTTCCTTAAGGGCTAATTAAGAAAAACCTTTTATTTATTCAAAATATAGTCTCACAAGGGGTTTATTTGTTGTATAAAGATATAATTAAATTTGTTGACAATTCAACTATACCAGCAGATACATCTACGCTTAGGTCGTTTTTCATGCTTATTTTATAGGTGATATACAATTTGTGCCATTTTGCTTTTCAGAAAAGAAGTCTTGCAAAGACAAGAAAACACTAATGCTGTATACCTCAGGTTGAATTTTTTTGGCTAAATTTTCGACTTAATACCGTTCTCGCTACTTTTAGTCCTACCCAGGAACCTACAATGGTTTTGATCAGCTCTGTCAATAGTACTGCTCCCAACAGCTCTAATCTTGGCCGACTTAATTGTTGAATCGGTGCTACTCTCGTTTTGCCCACAATTACTCTAATGGAATTATTAGTTTTAGCATATATGCAACTGCACTATACGCTAATTCACTGGCGTCGGAAAACCCATGTATCTCAACCATATCAGTGAACTTTAGCCATATGGGAACAATCAACTTTTCAACTTCATTTACTTCCTGGCGCAGTGTAGCTATTCCATCTGCTATTGTTGGGATATAATTAGGTCGGAGAGAATACAATTAGAATAAAACACGACTGTATACGTTACAAAATCAAAGATTATATATTTAGGTTAAGC
The DNA here is from genome assembly GCA_958295665.1 of Tipula vernalis. NCBI lineage: Eukaryota > Metazoa > Arthropoda > Insecta > Diptera > Tipulidae > Tipula > Tipula vernalis. Next base: position 129,451,332 of record OY282558.1, on the reverse strand, counting down.
ATAAACTTCATGACAATAATAAAAGCACAGTGCAGATATATATACATAACATATCTATCTCTTTTACACGGATATAAAAAATATTCTCACTCCAACACTCCCACTAGAACATATATGTATTCAATTCAGTAAACCAAGTCCACTACAGCAGGATGTATGTTTGTCCTTACTTAATCCTTTGGTTAATATGGTATATCTGCAACCATCTGGTCCGTTGAGATTGATGCAATCTTTATTTTCTGATCTTCAACACATTTTCGTACGTAATGATGTCTAATGTCTATGTGCTTAGTCCGTGCTTGATAACTATTAGTTGCAGCAAGATCGAGGGCACTCTTATTGTCACATAGAATCTTCACCGATTTCGGTTTACCAAATTGAAATTCATTTTCAAAATTTTTAAGCCACATAGCTTCTTGTGTTGCAGCAGAGAGGGCCATGTATTCGGCTTCGGTTGTGGATAGGGCTACAGTTGGTTGTTTTTTACTATTCCATGAAAGTGGGCCACCTTGCATCGTGAATACGTAACCAGTAACTGACCGCCTTTCATCAATGTCACCAGCCCAATCAGCATCACAATATCCCATGAGATCTGAGTTTCCATATTTTGAGAATTCAAGTTTCATGCTGGACGTTCCCTTCAAATACCGCAGAATTCTCTTAACAGCATTCCAATGTTGTCTATACCAGGATTATTGTTAAAACGGCTCACTATACTAACTGCATACGCAATATCAGGTCTGGTATACCTTGAACAGCATACAAAATACTCCCAACAGCTTGTTGATATGGCATACACTCCATTTCATTGATTTCACTTGTGTTTTTCGGACACATTTCTTTCGACACTTTCAAATTTATATCACAAGGAGTAGATACAGGATTACAATTGGACATGTTGAATCTGATTAAAACTTCATTAACGTATTTTTCTTGATCTATCCAAATTTTATGCTTTTCACGATCACGTGTGATATTTATTCCTAAACAGGATTTAGCTTCACCGAAATCTTTCATCTTGAAATGATTATTAAGTTCCATTTTAACTTTATCTTTAATTTCGGCACAATTACTAAATAGCAGCCAATCATCCACATAAACTGCTAAAAATATCATGGATCTACTTTTGATCGTTTAAACTTGATATTGGTTAAAACTTTGTCCAATTTAATATTCCATACTCTGCTGGCTTGTTTCAATCCTTAAAGAGCCTTTTTTAATTTACAAACTTTTATGCCATTACCATAGCCAACGGGTTGTAACATGTAAATATCTTCATTTAAATCTCCTTGTAAAAATGCAGTGACTGCATCCATGTGATCAATGTCAAGATCGAATTTAGAAGCCAATGCCATTAGATAACGTATGGATGTGTATCGAACCACTGGTAAATATGTTTCACTGTAATCTATCCCCTTTGTTTGAGCACATCCTTTGATTACAAGCCGTGCTTTGTAACGTAGTTTACCAGAAGCGTCAATTTTGGTTTTAAAAACCCACTTGCAATCAATTGCTTTTCGATCTGAAGGCAGATTCACTAATGTCCATGTTTCATTTTCGATTAGAGAGTCATATTCACTTTTCATGGCTTCTCTCCAGAATTTTTCGTCTGATCGACTTAATGCTTCTTGTACGGTCAAAGGATCAGAAAATTCACTTGCATTTGCCTTCATAACAAAATTATCAAATTTCTTTGGTAACTCAGTTTTTCTTGATGAATGTCGTTGTTTTGAATTCTTTACGACAGCTTGGACATTTATGTTCTGTTCTTCTTAATCTGAAAAACCAAAGAAATCACTTTCAACTTGAGACGGTTCACAACAATCATCTTCATTGAAAAATAAACTGACTCAGATTCTCATTCAAACATATCTGAGAATTGTCATCTTTAAGTTCATTAACTTCCACTTGCACCGTATTTTCTTCAGGTCTTATAAAGAATTCCATTTCTGATTCTTTTTTAGCATCGAGATCAGCTTCATCGTTACATCCATATTGAGAGTTAAAATGTCATTATCAGTCTCAATAAAAACAAAATTTCGGCTAAGAATTATTTTTTGTGTTTCAGGCACATATAACCGGTATCCTTTTGATCCAGAACGATAACCAACAAAAATACATTCTGTTGATTTGGCATCCCATTTCTTACGTTTTTGACTGGGTACATGAGCCATAGCTTTGCAATCAAAAATTCTTAGAAATTTCATATCTGGTTTTTTATTAGGCCAAACTTCTTCAGGAACTAATTTATCGGATAATGCCTTGGTTGGTGATCTATTCATGATAAACACAGCTGTTGAAACCGCTTCAGCCCAAAACTGTTTTTGTAACTTTGCATCAAACAACAAACAACGAGCTCTTTCCACAATAGATCTGTTTTGTCGTTCAGCTACGCTCAAGTGGTTGATATTCAGTGCCACCATCAGTTCGTAGAATTTGTATTCATTGTCCTGTTTCGGTTTCAACGGCATTCTAAAAATACAAAAATGATTCTTTTACTTCATTCTTTGATTTTAAAAAGTAAACAAAAGTTTTTCTGGTATAATCATCGATCATTGTTATAAAGTATCTGGAACCGCACTTAGAGAATCTACACGTATCTCCATCGGGCCACAAACATCGGAGTGTACAATTTGTAACACTTTTGTTGCACGAGTTTCAGTATTTTTAAAAGGTTGTTTAGCTTGTTTACCCTTTAAACATACTACACATGGCTTTTTAGTATAAACAGATAGTTGTTTATCACAGAATGGAAGGGAAATGTTCTGCAATTGTCTCATGTATTCAAAATTCATATGGCCTAAACGGCGATGCCATAACATCCATTCATTATAAACATTATTAGCTGTCATACACTTATTTTTTTCAAGTTGATCCGGAGCACGATTTAGTTTATCCATATTATCCTCTAGTTTAACAGTCGCTACCAACACACTGTCTTCATTATAAATTTTACAACCGTCTACATCAAACACTACTCTTTTGCCATTAGAACACATCTGGCTCACAGAAAGTAAATTCGTCGATAAATTTGGAACATGTAGAACGTTTTTAACATAAACAGGTTCCACATCATTTTTTCCGAAAATATATTAAATTGTACATCACCTACAGCGGCTATCTGAATACGATCATTATTCGCTATAATAATTTCACTTTTTGGAGGAACTTTGATGTTCTGCAACCATTCACCATGTACTGTCACGTGTGATGAGGCACCGGAATCAATGTACTATTCATCTGCTTCAACTATTGATCCAGATTTCAGACTAGCAAAAAGTGAGGTTACATTTTTCTTGTTTTGGCTATAGATGACGATTTATTATACTGATGGTTGTTTTGATCGAATCACCAGAGCTTTCAAGCCCTATTATCATCGGTCTATACTCGTCCGACAATCCTGCCAATAAAAATGTGCATTGTATCGGTTGTATCACATTTTTCCAATTTTGTTGTAATTAAATCACGTAGAAGACCAACCATGCGTGTTAATCCAGAATCTTCGAAAGTTTGTTTAAGTGTATCCCAAATTCTTTTGCATGAACATAGTTCACCGGGTCAACAAGCAAAATAATTTTTGATTTTGCTAAAATATCTTTTTATACTTTAGTATCATCTACTTTCAGGACGTACTGCCATAGGTCCTCATGTTCCAAGTACGTTTTGACTGCGAATTGCCACGTGTTATAATTTTCTCTGCCTTTCAATTTTTCTATTGAAGGAATATAATTGTTTGCCATGGTTTAAAAAATTATCTGCTTAACTAATTATATATTAAAACGTGTTTCTCTGGTCCCATAACCTGTTGGGATATAATTAGTTCGGAGAGAATACAATTAGAATAAAATACGACTGTATACGTTACAAAATTAAAGATTATATATTTAGGTTAAGCATAAACTTCATGACAATAATAAAAGCACAGCGCAGATATATTTACATAACATATCTATCTCTTTTACACGGATATAAAAAATATTCTTACTCCAACAGCTATATATATCATTTGGTAGTGGATCGTCCCATTTGAGATCTCGAAACGATAAACTCGGTTAGAGGTATGGCAGCCATCCTAACGGGTCAAATGTCATGCTGGCTTCCGATAGCAATGTTCGTTTGCTGTGGTTTACTCGACTTGTCAGATGCACTGAAAAGCAAAAAGCATCTAATTCTGGTTTTCATTGCAGGCCTAGTAGCTTAATTATTATTATTATTTAATTCGTTATGTATCATGGAGCTGTTGGTCGTCCATTTTCTTAATGTGAATCCGGATGATTCTAGAATATTGGCAATATCTATTCTGAGCTGACTTAAATGATTGTCATCATTGGCTCCAGTCATCAGATCGTCAATATACATGTCTCTTTGTATGGATACAGCGGCTTCGGGATACCTTGCTTGATTGTCCTTAGCTCATTGCATTAGGAATCTTGTGGCTATAAATGATGCGGGAGAAGTTCCATAGGTTAGTCTGCACTTTAGCGTCTGCTCGGTTGGTCCAAATTTGCCGATACAATTTTAGCTACATCTCCGGATATTACAAATCGATATCGGCGGAATCGGATTAAAATGTCTAATAATGATGATTGAATAGAAGGATCTGTCAGTAGCAAATCATTCAGAGATGTCCCATTTGAATCCTTTGACGAAGCATCAAACACTACTCTCAGCTTTGTAGTGGTACTCGTCTCTTTGATCACACCGTGATGAGGCAGAAAATAATCATTAGCAACATGCCCGCTCCCTATCTTAAGGTCTAATTTTTGTAAATATGCGCCAGTGATAAAATTAGCCTGCGACGGTGAATCATATAACGCACGACACAACATAAATTCACCATTATTACCTCTTATATGCACAGTTGCTGTTGGTAGAATTGCATACATCTCGTACCACATGTTTATGTTTGGTAACATTGAGCTTATGGATCAGACGACTTTGATTTTGGGTTAAGCTCGCCTTCCATCTCTTGCGTCATGTACTGTGATGTTAAAGTATTAGATTTGGATACCTTATACTCCTTGTGTATCAAGCTATGATGTCTTCGGTGACTTTCCTTGTGCCCTTTATGTAAACAGTTAAAACATCGCCTATTGGCCGCCAATACTCCTTTCCTTTCTGTTGTTGACATTTTTGCAAACTGGCGACGAATGTACAGCAAATGAGAATTATCCTTGCATACTGGACAACTCCATGTAGTTTTGCTTGGCCCTACGGTTTCAGTCACTAAAGCTCTTGTGTAACCAGGTTTGGCCTTCTAATAAGATGATATCGATTCCAAGGCATCACATCTTTTATTGAGAAATTCAAAAAACTACTTTGTAGTGGGATATTCGGATGCAGTATACTCTTGTGCCCACAAAATCTTAGTTTCTTGGTCCAATTTCTTTATCAGGATGTATATCAGCCAACTATCTCGTTTCTCTGCCTTCTAGCGCCTTTAAGTCTCATAGAACCTCATCCGACGTGTCTCATAACTTTCTTATGCTTGTGCTGCTCACTTGATTCACTGATGGTTGCTCCATAATTGTTCTGATGAAGGCATTAATAATGTACTTTTTGCGATCGTACCGTTCAACCAGCTTTGAAACCACTTCGTAATAATTGTCTTCTGTAACCGCAAAGTACCGGATTAACTGGGCTGCTTCTCCTGTCAATAAGCCCTTCAAATATTGAAACTTCTGCACCGCTGGATATTTTTTGCTATGTATAGATGTATAGAGCTCGGCTATTCCGTTTATTCACCAGAGAATGGTGGTATGGATAATATCTTTAATTTCGTCTCTGCATGCAAGGGTTGAGTGGTGTTCAATATAGAATCATCGTGTCTGCCGATGCTGTGTTCACTTTCATTCAAACGGCGGATCCATCTGTTGAGATTCCTGGTTACCGCGTAATACTTCGATTCAAACTCGTCCAACTGCGATTCTGTATCAGAATCCATCATATATAGCTTTTCTTCAACCTCAAGAAACTGGGCTCTCAAACATTGCACGGTCTCTACCCGAACCTTTAGTTCATCGATGGAAATTTCTTAATTTTTGATGGAATTTAATGCAACAAAGTTTTCCATTCGGATTAAGCTACCATTTATTGCTGAACGCGCTCTCTTAAGCGCCAATAAATCGGCCATTTCATAATTCACTAAGTTTTCACTTCACAAATTTACTCCACGAAAACACGTTAAAATAATATTTAATGAAGCCTTTGAAATGATTTACCTGCTTGTGCACTGAAAAAACCTGCATCAATGTAGACTAAAACTGCATTAATAGTAAGCAAAATTCGTTAAAACTGAGCCGATACGACCCCATTAACAGAACGAAAATCATACGTTAATATAGTGAAACACGATAAGATACGAAAAACGTTATAATTTTAATGCAGCTATAAGATGAAATATTTCATAATATTAATGAAATGGTAAATCACATTAACGAATAAAATCATACATTTAAGAAAGTGGACCTCAAAACAGATAAATCTCTAAAAATATCAAGGTTCAAAATTTTCATGATTATCATAATTTATTTCACTTTTTTTTCCCCCAAACGTGTGGGTGTTGTAGCCCAGAGCACTCCGACCATTGAGGCCTATTGTGCATCCCTAGATATTCCTACGTAAAATGTAGGTCTAGTTCCTTGATAAACCCCGCTACCTGATGCATATCCTGTGGGTCGGTGTCAGGCCACTGGATTATGTAGACATTGATGAACTTGAATCTTTTTAGGATGATAGCATCGCATGTGAAGAGTAGATGTTCCGATGTCTCCTTACCGTAGTCACAAAATCTGCACTGGTCCGTAAGGGACCTTCCCATTTTATGTAGGTGGCCGTTAAAAAGGTCGTGTCCTTAGATTAGCAGTCCATCCTCAGTGCTTCTCCCAGACGTATAATATTATAACTGAATAATTTCTTGGCCTGTCTCATCCCAATGGAGGACTCCCAGAGTAATTTCCTATAGTTCTGCTCCCACTCCCTTATACCATCTGCCAAGTGGGTTTTGGAAAAATCAATACTAGGACTGGGACTCAGGAAATCTCGGCTTGCTCCCATTTTTGCACATCGGTCTGCTGCCTCATTTCCTTTAATGGTCGTGTGGCCAAGATACCACAAAAGAGTGACTTTATTTATTTTACCCAGTTCTAATAAATTACAGTAGCAGCTCCAGATCAACTTCGAGTTGAACACTAAAGCTTCTAAAGTTAGCAGAGCTGCCTGGCTGTCCGAGATTACATAGATCTCGGTCCTCTTATATTTCTTTTTGAGACATTGAAGCACACATACCTCAATAGCAAAGGTCTCTGCCTGAAAAACTGTGGGGGTGCTACCCAGTGGTAGTTCTAGGTCGGGCCCGACTATCCCTGCACCGGTACCCCCGTCTGTTTTTGACCCATCCGGATACCATCCAGAAGCATGGCGGAGGAGATAATATTCTCTACCAGTGCTCTATCCGGCAAACTAATGGTAAAATTCCTCCGACAGTCGATTGTCCTTACCATCAAATCTGATAGTTGGATCATTTCCTCCCTTCAGACCTCTTGGACCGGCTACTTTTTTATGTGTAGGTGCGGTGTTGAGAGCCCCAGTATTCTCTCAAGGGCAGCCGTTGGACAAGTCCTTATTGCTCCAGTTGCACCTACACAGATTAACGTCTTTGGCCACCACACAAACGCCGCGTAAGGGACCATAGGTCTTATGATGGCCCAGTAGAGCCAAACCAACATTTGTGTTAGTCCCAACGTTTTGCCAATCATTCTTTGGCAGGTGAAGTAGGCCTTATTCGCCTTGTTTGTAATATGATTTAAGTGGGATGCCATGTCCATTTTGATCAAGTACGACACCCTGATATTTAACCTTCGTCGACAGTTGGAGAGTTACCGCGCCCCCCCACTCAGGGCTATCGGTGGGAGGATAGTTTTCCTCCAGTTAGTAAAGAGAGTGCAGTCAACCTTGTTAGGATTTACCGTTAGGGCTTGTTGCATTCTTTCCCCTACTGTATTCGCGAATGTGCCCCTAACCATCAAGACTAGGTCGTCCGCATAAGTAATGTTTGAGAAGTCTAAGTTCCTCAGTCTGGTTGATCCATCAACAAGAATTGATCCATCATGATCAGCCACAATAAGGGCGAGAGACCATTACCTGGACCCATTTACCTGGGGGCAACCTCTGGTGGCCGCTATGGTTATGGTTTTGTCTCCAAAAGAGGCCGTAATCCTCCCGTTTTTCAGCATGTTTATTATCTACCTTACGGTGGGGGATCTATACCCCTTATTAATGATTGTTACTAAATTACCTCGAAACTAGTATTATCAAAAGCTCCCTGGATATCAATGCAGGGGCATAGTAATAATTCTTTATTCCGGAGCGTATCTTCGATTTCCGATGATTTACCTACTTCGTAGGCGTGCTGCCTAGAGCCCAGAAGGTATCTTTGGAGAGTGTTGGATTTAATACAAAGTCACAGAATTTTCTCCATGGTTTTCAGTAATAATGATGTGAGGCTAATAGGTCTACAATACCTATTCTCCACTGGGGATCTTTTTCCCGCTTTTGGGATAAAAATCACCCGAACATCTCTCCAGCATTTTGGAACATATTCCAAGCTATAGCTGGCTCTGAAGAGTATAGTAAGATAAGGCAGGAAAGTCTACAGATCTTGTTGTAAAAAGGCGGGGTGAGAACTTTTGAGCCCCATTTGTAACCAAATATGTATGTACGCTACTTGCGTTGGATTCTTCCTGATCCCTCAGTGCTACACATTGTGGGAAGTAACCTCTCACTAGACATTCCAAAGTCTCCTCCCTGGTTGTGGTTGTCTCTCCATTTGGTTTCCTTACAGATCCCAAGGGATTCCTGTGCTCCAAGGCGAGTGCTTTCTGAAGTCGACACGCCATAGGTAAGTTGTCTGAGTCTGGTGAGCTTGAGTGGTAGGCATTAATTATTGCCTTTGTAACCGTCATTTGCTATTTTGTCGGGGTCATCGACAGAGTTTATCGTGGTCTATAGACCAGCTATGTTATCAAAAATTAAGTCGTTATAGACTGCCCAGTTGGTGCGTTTTGGTATCCTTAACATCAACTCTTATCTCGAAGGGATACTGATGTATGTACATATGATCTGAGACAGATGCTTCCTTGGACACATGCCAGTCGAGAATTGCACTGGAGGTGCCCATGTTAGACAGGGTAAGATCCAGTACCTCTCTCCTACCCGCATTCATAAAGGTCGCATCACTCCCTTTATTGTTTACTGCTAAGTTGTTACTAAGACAGAAATCAAAATGTTGCTCACCTCTTAAATCGGTGTTGCTGCTTCCCCAGACTACGTGTTGTGCATTAGCGCCGCAACCAATGCAACGCAACTCTGTATCAATTCTGAGGGGGGGGGCACATTTTCATCTCCGGGAAAATATGCAGAAGCGATGTTAATAACCCTCCTGCCTCCTTTTGGTAATGGCATTTCTATTGAAACAGCCGTGATATCTCTAGAAATAAATTGGATAATAGAAAAGATATTGTGCCTTGAGCGACAGAGAATTGCTGTCCTCGGCCTATCTGCAGCCGTGTCGTAGACTAGCTTACCTGTATTAGCTGCAAAACCTTTAATCTTCTCATTGTTGGTCCAAGGCTCCTGTATGAGCGCTATATCCCAGTAATTAATCATAAAAAGACGGTTTAGGTTGTTTGTAGCTGTCTTCGATCGATGCAGATTAATCTGCACGAATCTCAGTTTTGTTGTTGTAGTTGGTTTGGCGTGTATCACCATGAAGTGTTTTTTTTTTCTCATTTCTTAGGCTCCGGAGAGCCTGGTTCACTTGAAAGTTGCTGTTGTTGTTGTGCTACCCTTCATCTAGGGGTCAGCCCATGCCTTTTCCCGCGGTTTAACCAGTCTCCCTATTCCGGAGGTGCCAGATCTCCTGGCGTCTCTTAGGTCCTTATTCTGGATCGCCAGACAACGTATCTTTTTTCCACAGTATCTTTTCGTTTGTCTCCTTAGCACCTCGTGGTAGGTAGACAAACATGATTTTTGGGCGAAGCAACTAATCCTCCCCGAATGCCTTCAGGGATGCTCCGTCCCATTGTTTAAATGAGGGTCTGTAGCCTGTCTTCATCAACACAGTTGACTGTGAACCAACCGTTTCTGGTGCGGCACGCCCAGGAAATTTGGGCTAACACCATTTAACGGCAGCTCTGCGACTGTGTCCATTATGGCATCCTGTATTGCCAGAATCTGGGCAATGCCCAGTTTTGTTTACGGGTAACCTTGGTCGGTAATCCCTGTTTTCTGGCCAACTCTCCTTATTGTCGCCCTCAGTTGCAGCTTTTGAGCTGGCTTCCAATGCCTTCGGTGAAGGACTGGAAACTTTCCCTCTTTTTGCCGCGCTGCCTTTGGGGGTAGAGTCGTCATCCGACCTATTTCTTTTATTTGCTTGGACAATCCTGTCCCTGACTTCCTTCTTACATTGCTGCAAGGCATCGTCGCGGGGGACCCCCTCCTCAAGGTCATTGTTTATTTCGGCCGTTGTCGCCTGGACTGGATATGCATTTCAGGCAATAGAGTGTCATGTATAGGAGAGCCCACCAATACGTCCGTGCTAGAGATTTTTGTATTAATTTTTTGATCTCAGAAGCAGGGCCTGAATGGTCCTTGACATCTTCTGAGATTGGTGCGTTTGAAGGAGAACCGCCCTTGTTTTTTTCGTTTTTAATTAAATCTAAGCAGTGTTGATTTGTTTGAGGAATGAAAGGTCCACCATGGCAGCGCCTTTTGCCGCGGTAAGGCTGATTGAAACCTTGAACTTTAGCCTATTGTTTGTGGAGGTACTATGTACGAGGAAGTAGTACGTACACTTGCGAATCACGCTCAGGTTAACCTGCCGAAAGAACAGCCTGCTGGAGCTGACCCTAAAGGAAGGTTACGGAGCTGGTATTACTACACAGCTTTATGTCCCCTTCCAGAAGACGCTAGACCACAAATGGTCTGGATGTTTAAATGTCAGTTTAGAATCTTTTTTCCCTCTTACATTTTTAATTTGGTCTAATCGATAAAAAATATTCAAGTTCCATCCTAATAGGCCGTACTCTTGAAATTCATCTAAAAATCAGTTTAGAATCCCATTTCCTTCGCAAATGTTGTATTTAAACCAAATCGGTTAAGAAAGAATCAAGTTCCGCCCTCACTTTATTGACATTATTCCAGACTAATTAAAAAATCAGTTTAAAATCTCTACTCAATCCTACATATAGTATGCGCCGAATTTCGTCAAAATCGAGGAACAAAACGAAATTTTGTGCGCTGCATGTGACAGATAGATACTCCCAGTTAATGGTACTAAGATAACCGTAATACTTACATAAGAATGTTAAAATACTGTTGAGCCATTAAAAGTTGTCATGAAAAAATGTAAATCAACGTGTTCCATCCATTTAGTGTTAAGTAGCCACTTTTCAGATCCCTTTAGTTTTAATCACATTTTATATATTTTCCAATTCATTTTTTTCGACATACCATTCTGTGATTTTTTTTTGAAAAACTAGTTAACTGCATTTTTGTAAATTTTGAGTTATAAATGAAAATAACTGACTTTTTATTTCAAATGCGTTTTCTGAAAAATTTACTTTTTGTAGATAACTAAGTAGTTTTCCAAAAAACTACAGAATATAAAATGTGTAACAAAAAACGTAGTAGCCATGATTTTTTTTTAATTGGCGATTTGTTTTTATAAAATTTCATAATAAAATATAATTTTGTATGTATGTAGAGCCGCGGCCAGACGATTGCAAATAATACACGAATATGATCAGAGCACCCTGTATTTTATAGAGCCATAATCAAAAAATCTGAGCTTTTATAAGGGAATTAGAAACGAGGAAAAATCGAAACTTTTCATAGTAAAACACACAAAACATATGGGAAATCACTTTTTTTCCTAAGACAAATTTTTAAATGAAAACGTTACAAATTCTTAATTATGATTTCTGAAATACTTTTATAAATGTTTGAATTTCAACATATATGAATATCGTTTAAGTAAATCGTTTTCATTTTCTTGTAATAATTGATTTATTTAAACCAAAATATTAAAAAAATTCATAACAACAGCATTCTGGTCAAAATAAAATAAAAGCTTACTACGATTCGTTTGGTCATTTAAGTCAATACACATTACATAGATGGCAGTGATGGCCGTAAAAATTTGGAAAATCGTACCAAAAATTACCACCTGGGGTAATTTCAAGTTCAAAAATTGTAGGAAAAGCAAAATAAATTCACAAAATATAGGAACGTGTGATAATTTTGCGATTAAATAATTTTTTTTCGTATTTTTCTTTTACCATTTTAGACATCTTACGTACACTAGTAAAACTAAAGATAAATTTAGCAAGTATTATTTTAATTCATCAGAGCCAACTTTGATGTATTTTTCAAAATGAAAGTTTGAAAAATATATTTTAGAAATAATTTAATTTTAATATTTCTGCAATTAATATTTACTTAATACCAATATAGCCTTCTTGTATATTGTTCTTAAAGATATGTAGAAAACTTTTATATAAACATTTTATAATATTTTTGCTTTTTTCATTGAAAAACTTGAAGCTAAACAACACCATATTTACTATGGATTCCTATGGAAATCAGTGAAAAGTTATACCACTAAAAAAGCTTCTAAAAATACGTCATTAAGATTATGGCTCTATACTCTAGAAGGCTCTGATATGATGCTATTTGTGAAATGACAAATCGTGTGAACAGAAAACAAATACAAATATACATATTTGTGCTTTATTCGCTATACAGGCGATCGTAGTATACAGCCAAATGCATGTCCAATATTTGTCTTATTCGCAAACGTCATATTCGTCTACTATTTGTAATCGTCTGGCCGCGGCTTAAGTTTGTTGTGATTGCTCAATGACTGTAGCGTCATCTTTAAATGGATGTAATAATAATTCTTAATTTGTTTAACCAAAAATAGATGGCATCAAAGACATTCGAAATTTGCTAAAAATAATTAGTGCGAAAAATTTCCGTATGATGTGGTTACTGTGCATTCGATCTCTATATTAAAATAAAATTTGTCGAAAAAACGTATATGAGGTCGGCAATATTGTATTTGACATTAAATAGATGGCAGCACAAATTTTGAAGCTAAAAACTCATTATGGTTCTATTCGCCTTTAAAGCGCCGCGAGAGGCGCCACAATTTTTATGAGCCAAAGGTTATAACCGGTTATTTATTTACCGCAATTATACATAAATTTAAATATTAATCGATAAATTAATTGCCATTGGAAATTAATTTAATTTTTTAATTGCAAAAAACGATTATTTTGAAATAAATTGACCACCTTTGGCTAAGTTGTAAACCCGTACACCAGATGCCAACTAATCTGCGTAAAAAGGCGAATACTCTAGAAGGCTAGAAATTTAATTACAGTGCCATCTAAGCGTCCAAATAGGAAACTTTTGACTGCAAGTAATGCAGTATATAAACTGTGAACACGTTTGCATAAAAACCCTAGAATTTAAGATTTTAATTTTTAATAATTAAATAAATTAAATACTATAGAATATAGAAACAGTATTTTTCTGGACAAAGAAAAGCTTCTATTCAACAGTATAAATTTCAATAAATAACATGCAACATTTATGTATTAAAATCCAAAAATAATTTTCTTTTCTTCCAACCAAATGAGAACATGGATATGAGATTGCATTTCCTCGCCTTTTGTGTGAAATTTTTCCTAATTTTTATGTTCACCATAAGCTCGTATATAACATCTACATACGTACATAAGTGCATATATACCAAACTACTGTAAACTGTACGAACAATAAGTTTGTAAATTATTTTTATTTGTGTTTTTGGTGTTATTTTTGTTGTTGTTGTTTGATGATCATAATAAGTATAAAGTTTTACATAGAAATATAGAAATTATGTAGCAACACTTTCTTTTGGGGGAGGGGGTTTTGTTAGTTATTTTTTATTGTTACCAGTAAAAATGATGTTATAACATATGCATAATATTATCTACGATAAATATGAAAAATGATGGATTTAATGTATTCAGAGATTTTAAGTGCAAAAAGCATTAAGTTCACAATAAATATATGATCGCTGTGTAATTAATTTACAGAAATTTAAAAAATTAACACTGCGATCAGCTCTACTCAGTGCTCAATTTGTTATGACGTTTATTAGACTACCAGTGTTAAATAGAGCGTCCAATGTATATTCAATCTTACACGCCAATTAACGGAGAAATAATTTGTGTTTCCGAAGAATTACAATCAGGCTTATTTATTGGCAATTGCATCACAAGGGCGACAAATAACAGAGCACTGATCCCATTAATTAATGCGAATAATCATGGAGTAGAAATTCCCTCTTTTTCACCAAAAATTGAACCGGCAGAAAACTATAGCATTCAGAAATTGGAGAATACGGAGAACTGCATCAAACAATCCTTCATCGAGCAGAACGAAAACCGCCACCAAGTTGTCATAGATATGATAAACGAAAAACTGGATGAAGATTTGAATATCGAAGAACGTAGTTCCATTCTCGGAGTTTGCTTGAAATATACGGACCTTTTCCACCTAAAGGGAGAGAGTTTATCTTGCATCCCGGGCGTGCAACACTCTATTCAACTGCACACGGATAGATCTCCTATTAATGTTAAACAATACCGTCTGCCTCAAATTTTGGAAAAAAAAATTAACAAGCAAGTCGAAGAAATGTTTAACGAAGAAAAAATTTGCCATAGTACTAGTCCCTTTTATTCGCCGCTTTTAGCAGTACCCAGTAAATCAGATGAAAATGGGGAAAAAAACAATGGAGAATCTTCGTAGACTTCCGGAAGTTAAATGACGTTAGAATAGGCGATACATTTCCCCTGCCTAACACCACAGACATCTTCGACCAATTGGGTCGTTCCAGGTATTTTTCTACATTAGATTTAGCTGGCGGTTACCACCAGATTAGAATGGATCCTAATGACCGACATAAGACGGCGTTTAGTACCGAATATGGCCATTATGAGTTCAATCGAATGCCTTTTGGTTTAAGAAATTCTAAGAGTACCTTTCAGAGAACGATTAACCACATCCTAACAGGTTTCCAGGGCCTCAATGTTTTGTATATTTGGATAATGTCATAATATATGGTAAGAACCTAAACGATCACAACCAAAAGCTCGAAGACATTTTTAAAATTTTTCGGAATTACAACTTAAAACTGCAACATCCAAATGTAATTTTCTGAGGAGAGAAATTAATTATTTTGGACATATCATAACAGACGAAGGGATCAAACCAAACCCTAAGACAGTAGAAAATGTCATTAAATATCCTGTTCCCAAGAACAAGCGTGAAATTCAGTCCTTCTTGGGACTCGCGAATTACTACACGCAGAAAAAAAATATGATTACTACATGATCATTGCAACTAAACTATTTTCCTCTTAATAATAGTATAATTGCTGGGAAATTGTATAATAATCATAATACTATCATATTCTCTAAATGATTGTAACGAAAATATTTAAAACTGCAGGAACTATATTATTATTGAAAATCACTTGTTACTGTGATTCCTGCAACTATTAGCGGTGCCAAAATTATTATGATTGTGTAAATAATAGTCTCAATTGTTTTTTCTGGTTGAAGCAATTGTTTACTTTTTTGTTATGGTTGCGGTGAAAATAAGGTTATTACCGATAGCGGTATTTTGATGAGAAACATTTTAACAATTTAGTTTTGATTTATTTTTTTTTCCTAGTTTTTCCTGTATTCTATTACGATTTAAATAAAGAAACATTTTTTTGGCTTTATTTAACCTGCACTTTATCGATAAAAAAAGTCCCTAATCTTGACAGCAAATACCCCGGTATATAGAAATGAAAATCATTTATGTATATTTTGAATGAAAACGTTATAGGTGCGAACTAATGTTCGATGATTAGTGTTTCTTTTTCATTTTTTTACTAAAAAAGTTACAGAAATATTGAAAAGTGAAAATTCAGATCTATAACCGGGTACAGTCAAAGTGAAGGTTAAATCATGCGGCGCTTTATTTGCAATGCAATTGTTGTTGTAATTTTGCCAACAAAATACACTTAATGATTTTAAATTCAAGTTCAAATTTATGTTACCAAAAAACACATGCTTTGCTGTAAAACAATAAGGTTTAGTATGTATTTCATCTTTCAAAAACGCCAACGAAATGGAACGCCTCATATCAAAATTACGATCCACAAACAAAAATTAGGTAAATTTTTTATGCGGTTTTCAATGTAAAGTTTGATTATCCGGATTACTCGGTCTCGAGAAAAGCGGCCAATATGTATTTCTTTCGTTATTACTTTATTACCATACGCACATAATAGTTCTAGAATGAATTTCAATAATCGTTTTATTATTGTACTAATCATGTTATGATTGTCTTAACTATATGATATAATTTCGAGAACTATGTTAATGATTGTACCAATCATATTAATTGTTGTACCAATCATGTTTATGATTTTGGAATTTAGCTTCAATCATATAATGATTGTAGCAATTGTGTCATAATCACTGCAATTATAATATGAAATGGATGATTGTATCAATCATATTATTGGTTGTGCAAATCTTGTTTATGATTGCAGCAATTGAGTTATAATTGCAGTAATTATAATATATTAACAGTGGTCTCATCATTTCATATATAACCTTATTACTTGTATGATTTTTTTCAGTGTGTTTTCAAACATAGGAGTGCCAACACAACATTTATTTACACGTGGTGTACCGTAATTTTTTGTTTTAATTTTTAAATATGTGTTAAATCGAGTTTAATTAAAGAAGTTTTATATCGTTATTGTGAGCCCTTGAAAATCGCGATCGTGTTAAAATTGCAAAGGCCATTATATTGTGCGTCCTTAAGGAAGACAAAACAAAAATGTAAGTATATGTTTTTTAAGGTAAACAAATACTAGTCGTGTTAATTGAACATTTTGCTATAATCAAAATTGATTTGGCCTTCGTAAATTTCTGGGAACGTGCCATTTAGATTTACATCTAGAAATAAATATATTTTGTATTACTATCAAAACACGCAAGAATCCTCTCTTTAGAAAGTCTGTTTGTTTTGTTAGCTTGCAAATAAACATTTAAAAGTAAACTAATACGATCAGCAGTTGATATATTTTTACAGCAACATACAAATGATTGGGCTTTCTACAGAGAGAATTTTCGAAGGTTTTGATTATTATACATAATTGAAGTCACGGTCATGTGAATGTGCTAAATATCTTCTTTGGTACATTTCTTTTGTTTAAAATATTACTTTTAACCTTACTACAGTATAACTAAAGAAGATTTTTTGCAACTTGCGAATTCCATTGTCGAGATTTTTGAAGGTGAGGTAAAGAAGACCTATTACGTCTCATTTACAAAAGGGCATCTGGCTAGGGGCAAATTGTTTGACGCCTATAATAATTACAGAGCACGTCTTAGCGCTGCCGGGATTATACGTAGGCGCATGAAATCAAAACCTGAAAAAGATCCAAGTAAGTACAATAAATATTTTAAAAATTATTATAAGTTTTTAAATAATTTTGTTCAAAAACTGCTTAGAAGAAACTCAACAGGTTATACCACAATCAGATACCAATGTTGAAGAAAATAGCATTGCTTCTGACATTAAAAATATAACCACCGGTATCACCGAGTGGACATCAATCAATCAAGGATTCATGGAAAAACACCCATATCATTAGAAAAAAGGAACTAGAAAATAAAAATTTTTCTACAATTGAATATTTCCACAAATATTCCGTTATTTCAAACGAAAAACGGAACGAGCTAGTAAGTTAAAAATTATTTTTCGTAACAGAGCTTTTCGATTTTATTAAAGAGCTTTACCAAAATCTTACATTTAATTTTTTCAGTTTGAAATCGATTTTCTTTTAATTTACCCCCAATCACACTCTATTTATGAATGGAGAAAATATTACCATAAAATTTTAAATAAAGCCAGAAAATTAAGAGACCGCCCTGTTAAAGAAATATTGGACAAAATTGAGGCTGCCGACGAAGAAGGTATTAACTACGTGATTTTTTGTCAAATTTCGAACCAATATTTTTTATTTTTGCTTTTATTTCAGACTCCAAACTTGCACTAGCATTCATGCTAATCCCATATTTGTTACCAAACCGTCGAAAGCTCAGTAAAGTTGAAATCCAGGAAACTTTTATACAATATTGCCAGGTAATATAAAAAATAATTGTTTGCTTATGTAAAGCTAATCCCAACTCTAATTTTTTAGAATATTATCGTAGCAGATGACGAGGCCAGGGAGGAGCTGAAACGCCAGAAAAGTGAATATCAACCAAAAGTCTTTTTCATTGGCGATTTCAGTAAAACTATTTGCTTCGCATACGTCGATATTTGTGACCAACCACCATTTGATTTTATTAAATTAATAAAATATTGTAAAATTTATTTATTTATAAATTTAATTTTCGATGAAATAAAAGATTTTATTTTAAAACTTTTTTTCAAAAAACATTTAAATGCGAATTATTTTAAAACTACGATTTTGCTTATACGCTATTTAATTACTACAGGGACGACTATGGTATAGTAGAAACAAAAGGTTTAACACAATATGAATGTATATGGTTTATATATAATTAAATATAATATTCAATGAAGATTTGGGTATGTTTTATTTTAAAATTTTCAGATTGAGAATACATTTATGTTTCTTTGCAAGTATTTGCTTACAACTTACGATTGTTTTGAAATTATATTACTGATAACAGCCAACATAAAATGGTATCTGCAATAATATTTGCTCAGTAAACCATAATTCTGACAAATATATAATTTTCTCCTCAACTATTAATATGATTGCAACTATCATGCTGTGATCTCCGCAACATAAAATACTCTAAATAACATTATGGTGGTCATCATTTAACTGTTCCTCCAATAATATTCCTGATAATAACGAACATAAAATGGTATCTGCAATAATATTTGCTCAGTAAACCATAACTCTGACAAATATATAATTTTCTCCTCAACTATTAATATGATTGCAACTATCATGCTGTGATCTCCGCAACGTAAAATACCCTAAATAATATTATGGTGATCATCATTTAACTGTTCCTCCAATAATATTCCTGATAATAATGAACATAAAATGGTATCTGCAATAATATTTGCTCAGTAAACCATAATTCTGACAAATATATAATTTTCTCCTCAACTATTAATATGATTGCAACTATCATCCGATTATCTCCGCAATATAAAATTCTCTTAATAACATTATGGTGATCATCATTTAATGTTCTTTCCAATTAAAATGTTGCACTGTAACAATTATAATATGTTAATTTACATAATTACAACAATCAAAAATCCAATCATAACATGATACCTTTGAGAGATAATTGTAGTAACCATATTTTTTTTCTGCGTGTATAGGAAATTCATATCAAACTTTTCGGAGATTGCCAAACCAATCAACCAACTACTTAGAAAAAATGTAATCTATAGATGGTCAGAAAATTGTGAAAACGCTTTCCAAATTCTGAAGCAGAAACTTACTACTTCACCAATTTTAAACTTTCCAGACTTCAGTAAAACTTTCGTTCTTACTACCGATGCAAGTGAATACAGCCTCGGGGTTGTGTTAAGCCAGAAATACAACAATGATGACTTACCAACAGCTTTCACTAGCCAATCGTTAAATCAAGCTGAACGTAATTACTCCACGGTTGAAAAGGAGATGCTCGCTGTGGTGTGGGCAATACAGAATTTTCGCCCGTACCTTCTGGATCATAAGCCCTTAATAGGGGAAATTAAAAACACTCCTTCCCGTCTTCTGCGATGGAGATTGAAACTAGCAGAATATGATTTTACAATTGTGCATAAGTCAGGTTCTAAAAATACAAATGCTGATGCATTATCAAGAATAAACCATGATCGTATTCTTGTCATGACAAGAGCCCAAAAGAAGAGTGAAAACAATCTCAAAAAGTTGAAACAAGCTCCCATCATCCTATGAATCCTAATAATAATAAACGATCGCAGGTGCATCCTGGAAACCTTGAAGAAGAATCCAACCAGATAATACCTGGCATCGTCAGTAATACCTCGAACATATTTAAAAAGAACCCAAAGGTGATCCTTAATCCGAGTGAAAAGTTGAAAATCCTCGAGGAGTTTCACAACTCACCTTGCGGGGGACATTCTGGTATCTACAGGGCATTCAAAAGAATTAGAATGGTGTATTGCTGACCTAAAATGTTGAGAGACGTTTATCAATTTATAAAGAATTGCAAACTCTGCAAAGAAAACAAGATCTATAGACACACAAAAATACCATTGAAACTAACTACGCCCTCAAAAGAAGTATTTGAAAGAATAGCGTTTGATATAGTGGGTCCATTACCAGAGTCAGATAATGGAAACAAATATATCATCACATTTCAAGACGACCTTACAAAATATTCAGGTGCCATCCCTATCCAGAACCAAGAAGCATCCACAGTAGCTAAGGAAATAGTTATTCAAGTATTCACTAAATTCGGATTCCCAGACAGCATACTTACTGATAAAGGCACGAATTTTATGAGTAAACTTTTTGTTGAAATGTGTAAAATACTAAAAATTAAGAAATTATCCACAACAGCCTTCCACCCCATGACGAATGGCGCATTCGAAAGATCCCATCGTACTTTAAAAGAATATCTTAGATGCTTTATACCTACCTTTATTTATTATATTATTTTATATAAATCACCAAAGATTCCTTCAAGTATTCATGGAGAACCAGAACCCGTATACTCTTACGAAGACTACCTAATTGAAATGAAATCAAGGTTTAAACTAGCACGATATTTTGCCAGAGAGAATATAATTAAAAGTAAAACAAATAGTAAAAACCTATATGACAAGAAATCAGAACCATTCAAAATTAACATAGGCGACCTCGTATGGCTCAGAAACGAAACCGCAAGATCAAAGTTAGACCCCTTATACCTAGGACCGTATCAAGTAGTACAAATAAATTCACCCGAGAATACAACTATAAAAATAAATAATAAACTTAAAATTGTACACAATAATCGACTGAAACTAGACTGAGAAGAGAATTCAAATAAGAACAAGAACTTAACATAAGACAATAACAAATATACCTACCCTAATAATCTCAATATTCCTTAGTACGAATCTCTCCTTTCGAACTAAAAAGTAGTATAGGCTTAGAAGTAAACTAGTAATAAATAAACAAAATATTGATAAAATACTAAACCCATAAAATATTAAAGTGGAACACTACCTAATCATAAATACATTCTACAATTGGAAGTACTCGCATGTATCCCGTCAGAATGATCCCTTCACCCCAGAAAGCCAATTTACTTTAAAAGTTGCATTTTGCAATTGGAAATACTCGCATGTATCTGCTCAAAATGTTAACCATAGTAAATAAAATAAACACGATTCTAAAGTTCATTCAATACGTTTTGACGTTAAGTTAAAGTAAATGGTTGCAGAACAATTAACAATTGTTTTAGTAAAACGGCAATAGATGAATTATTAGTAGACATACAATTAAACTTAGTATTATATTTTTAAATCTTTAGATATATCCATGAGTGACACAATATGTTAATAATAAGTATAGCATTAAACATTTTTTTTTCTTTTACAGATTAAAATTAAATTAAAAACAAAACTAATTTAAAAAAAAAATCCTTCTAAATATTTTCCCAAACATCGAAATATTCTCCATAAAATTCAATTCCTACAACTGCCATTCAAGAAGAAAAAACGAATATGATTTTCAACCAATGGAAACTAAACCTTTTCCAAATAGCCTTTCTCACATATGTCCAATCGCAATTATCACTAACCTAAAAGTAGACAATGAAACAAACTTATTTAAGAGCCAAGCAGGTAAAATGTATATATTACGAAAACATTGGACGGTCATTACAAGTGTGAACTTATCAAATTATCAACAAGACTTAGAAACATCGAAGAGTAATAAGGACTCACTAGGAAAACTATGTGATGCATTCTTAAATACCACGGACCACGAATACTGCAAAGAAATCAGAGCAAGGGTACAAGTAGCTTTCGAAGAACTTTTGTCTAAAGAAGACATAATTGAACATTTTTTTACGGACAGCTATAGGAACAAGAGAGAAATCTTGGACGGAATAGGCAGATTTTCAAAATACTTATTTGGCACTCTAGATGACAGGGACGGCGAAAAACTTAACAAGAACACAGAATTGATAAAGCAACAAACTTCAATTATTCATTCAATATACAATGAACTAAATGAAACACAAATTAATACCAGAAACACTCTTAAAGGATTCGGCCAAGCTATAAACAATGTGACTGTTTTCATAGGACAAATAAGAGATGACAATTTACAGATTCAAGACTTCAAGGGGATCGAACACCTAAATGAACTGCTTACTATATTATCTTATTCAACAGCACAACTTAACTTACGACAAAACAAGTTGATAGAAATACTGATATCAGCTACAAACTCGAAGCTCCATCAATTCCTTATCAGCCCCTCACAACTACAGACAAAACTAGAATTCATACAAAATCACATTCCATTTAATTCCATATCCCTAATCAGAATACCCAAAATATCCTTGAATAATATTTACAAGCTAATCAAAGTAAAGGCATATAAGGAGAAAAATACTATAGTTTTCGAAATTGAAATACCAATCGCTGAACAAGAATATTACGAAGTATTCAAACTGACACCTATCACCGTGGAAATTAAAGAACAAGTATTCTCCATAATAGAATTAAAACAAATAATCGCATTAAAGAATACAAGCTATATTATCATGGACAATCTAAGTTCCTGTTTCCAAGCAACAAACACATACTTGTATCAAAAACCTGTAGTGCGAAATGCAGCTATTCTCGGGAATAACACCTGATCTATGCACCACACATTTTGTTCACGTAGAAAAAAAATATGTGGATCGTATGCGACGTAGAGAACGTGATCTATATATATAACAAACCTGAGGTGGCAGACGCTATTTGCGATAACCAGCATATTAGGCTAACAATCGAAGGGAAAGGTATGCCGAAAGCTCCATGGCTAAGGGAAATCTTAGTCGCTAATATGCGAACTCCAAATTAGGCGCCATTTGTTTTTAAACCCGTAGCCTTCCTATGATAATGCAGAGCTCTGTCATAGGTGACCGTTATTTCTCGTGCAACTCTGGGAATAAAAATGGATACAAAACAAAATATACCAACAAATAAGGATAATGGCGCTCCTCAAGCGTCACAAAATAGCGGAAAAGCCATTACGGCTCCCAAACCCCAGGCGGATGGAAGCGGCACTAACGTACTAGTAGAAGGAAGCAAACACATGTCCAGTTTTGACGGTAATTGGACATTGTTTGATGGACCAAGCATCTTTCGAAGAAGCAGTACCGTGCAAAGGTCACCACCTCCTTTATCACAGCAGAGTGCTGTACCAAGGGAGGCTGGACACTTAAAAGTACCAACAGAGGAAGCACGCAGACGGAGGACAATGCCACAATCATTGCCCCTATTTTTATGCTGCTGAAAGATGAAGATCAACAGCTGCAGGTTTGTAAAGACACCATTTCAGCAATGAAACGGGCAACGCATAAACAGAGGAATATTAGCATGGAGGTTAAAAACGGTGTATGTAAGCTAGAAGAAGCCATATACATACTTTCTATGCTTAAAAGGAAACGTTGGAGGGACTATCGAAGGGACAGCCAGACGGAGTCCCTGACATCGGTGGATACCGATGTAGCCCCTTCTACCGTGAACATTAACAAAAGGCGAGCATCATCTAGCCCGAAAAACAAACGGGAAGAGAAGAAAAATAAACAACAGAATAAAGGAAACCCAGAAGGGGTTGGTCCGGACAGCGAAAAAAGAAAAGAGAAAGGGGAGGAGTTAGAACCGTGGACTGTAGTCCGGTCAAGGAAAACACCAGCCAAATAAAACCGGAGGCCCTACGGAGGACTCACAGTGATGAACGAAGGTGGCGTATCGACGTTCAGAAGGCTGGGCTATGCTGAAACGATTCCCGATATCACTCTGGTATCTCACATGATGGCACAAAACGTCACAGTATGGAGGGTAATAGAGGATTACACTAGTAGCGACCACCAATATATCGTCTATAATGTACGGGGCGGATTGCGACAACCCGTTAGTCGCAATGACCGAGCGATAGGATGGAATGCGTCAAAACTGTGCGAAGAAAATCTCTTGGCAACCATCGAAGCCAGAAAAGTAGCAATATTACGGCAAAACGGATCACCATGAAGCTAATAAATCAAGCGTGTGATGCCTCTATGCCAAAAAGACGAGGCACAAGGGGAAAAAGACCGCAGTTTATTGGTGGTCTGACGAGATAGCGAATCTCAGGAAGCACTGCCTACGTCTTAAACGCCTAGTCACTAGAGCAAGAAGAAGAGACCGATTCGCGGCAGAACAGAAACATGAGGATTATCGACTGGCGAGAAGAGCACTTAAATTCGAAATAAATAGAAGTAAGCGCCTGAAATGGGAGAGCCTGAAACGGGACGTGGACAAGGACCCCTGGGGCTTGGGTTACAAAATTGTGATGCGCAAACTTGGATCTCAGGCGCCCAGCCTTGTAATGGAGACACCACAAATGTAGCATATTGTAAACTCCCTTTTCCCGAGTCACACAAACGACAATCGGCCACATTGCCCTGATAAACCAGAGGAAATACCAGCGTTCACGGTAGAAAAAATTCAGCAAGCCGCCGCTTCTTTCCGCAATAAGAAAGCGCCGGGCCCAGACGGGGTCCCTTTGGAAGTACTGAATGTAATCGCTCGATCAGAACCTGAGATACTTTTAAACATGTATACCCACTGTCTTGAGGAAGGGGTTTTCCCTAAGGCATGGAAAAGCCAGCGGTTGGTGCTCATTAGCAAAAGGAAAGGCAACCCGCACTCCCCATTAGCATATAGACCCTTATGCATGATTGATACAGCAGGAAAATTATTGGAACGCTTACTTAAGTCGCGGATCTCAGCAGCAATTTAAGCTGCAGGAGATCTCTCTGATAAACAGTATGGCTTCAGGAAGGGTCGGACAACTATTGGCGCTGTAAAGGAAGTGGTGAGAGATTTCCATATGGCGCAACAAGGGAATCACCATTCGAGGAAAATAGTGTTGCTTGCCACGTTGGATGTGAAGAATACGTTTAACCTTCTGCGAATAATTCATAGCTACCTTCAAGATAGAAGGCTTATGTTTGAAACCATGGAGGGGAAATGTATTAAGATCACGGTGCTGCTCAAGGGTCCATTCTAGGTCCCGATTTGTGAAAAGCATCTTACGACGGCATATTACGTATGGAAATGCCAGATGACACCTTCATGGTGGGGTATGCAGATGATATAGCGGCAGTAATGATCGCACGAAACATAGAGGATGTACAGCGTAAGCTTAACCAGTTTATGCGCAGAGCAAACTCGTGGTTAAGCAGCCGTGGTTTAGCCCTAGCAACGGAAAAAACAGAGCTTGTGCTGCTTACGAGACGACACATGGCGACCGATGTACTGTTCGAGGTGGAAAACCAGCAGTTACGGTCTAATACAGCAATTAAGTACCTGGGGGTCTCCCTGGACACAAAAGTAAATTTTGGAGAACAAATCAAGCATTCTGCAGAGAAAGCAAACAAAGTCTCTTTTGCTCTGAGTAGGCTGATGACGAATGTCGGAGGTCCAACGGCAGCGAAACGGAAACTACTGATGTTGGTCATAAATTCTATATTTTTATACGGGTGTGAAATATGGGCGGACACACTAAAGATGGCTAAATATAGGAAAGTAATGGACACTGTACAGTGTCGTGGGGCACTCAGAATCTGTAGTTCCTACAGAATGGTATCGGAACCGGCTGTTACGGTCATTGCGGGTGTTATCCCTATCGACCTAATGGCTGAAGAAAGAAAAAAGATCTACGATATCAAGGACGATCTTGACAGTGAAGAAGCAAGAAGTGTGGCCAGAGAATATACCATGCCATGCTGGCAAGAGAGGTGGCAAACAGAGAACCGTGGAAGGTGGACTGCAAGGCTGATAAGAAACCTGGCCGAGTGGATAGAGAGGAAACATGGTGATACAAATTATTTCATGACACAATTCCTCACAGGCCATGGGTATTTCTGCAAATATTTGTTCACGATGGGGAAGGTGGAAAACCCGTCATGCATTTATGGGGATGCAGGCCTTGATGACGCGCAACACAAATTCTTTACATGCGAGAAGTGGAAACGTGAGAGAGAAGAACTTGAAAGGAAAATCGGCAACGCAACGCCCGATTATTTCGTTAACATGATGCTCAGGACGGAGTCGAATTGGAATCTAGTGGCCCAGTATGTGGAAGTGATCCTACGGCGAAAGAAAACAGCAATGGATAACCACCAGCGAAGATAGAAGTGAAATTATAAAAATTATAAATATGGGAGGCCTATGAGGGCAAAATACAAGACACCATCCCGATGTAATACGAACAGTAGTTCCAGGATGGATTTGTCTCTGAAATAGAGGAGGTTTTTAGTGGGTGAGAGTCCCACACACCGTGCATAATGCATTTTCTTCCTCTACATAAAAAAAAAAAACAGACACCAAGCGATCGATAATTAGCGTTTTTTATGACAGCACAATGACAACACAATTTCCTGGTGCCGCAAGTTTTTTTTTCTGAAAAGCTGATAACAACTATTATTATTCCCTCCACCATTTTATCCATCGGCGGTTGTGAGGTGGGGGGGCGAGATTTCGTTTCATCATTATGTTCCCATGTGGTCACCCACCCAAATTTGTACTAACTGTAGCTAGTGTTGCTTGATGTGTTGTTGAAATCGTTGCGCTGCTGTTCCTGCTACTCGCCCCCCCCCTCCCCCCCCCCCCCGTTTGATTGGACGCACCTAATAAATATAACAAAATACACAAGTCATGTGACTTTTTATTTAATTATATTTTTATTAATTATATTTCAATCCTTTTATATATTTTTAGTAGTGTCGATATTTTCTTCAAACGAAAAAGATGGTAGCTCAGTAGTAGTACAACATTGTTTCAAAATTGTTGAATTCCTAAATTGTTGGATTCTATATTTTCTAATTTCACATTCAATGAATTATAATGTCTCCAGTTGACCGTTATCCATTTTTAAACATCTTCACAGATCAAAATATTGAAAATCTAAATTTCCTAAGCAGTATAAAATAAGCGTTCACTAGTAATTTAGACTTGATGTTAATTAACAGGTTTTGCGTGGGTGACTTCCAAATTTTAAATCGCACATACCACAAAAAAGCTCATTAATTTTAATTTAAACAGATTACTAAGCTTTCATTATTACCAGCCTGCTATTACAATTTTTGATATGAATATAGTGAGCACGAATAATATCGATTACGGAATGTAATTAAATAAACATCCTCGCTTCTTTTCCTCCCCCCCCCCCCTCTGATTATATAATAAACACGAGTATGTATGACTCCCAATTACATTTTATGCTTATTGGCGATACGATAATAACGAGCCAACATAATCACGTATGAAATTTTATTTCTAACGACTTAATTTTTACAATTCATATAAAATTAAATGAACCATTTATTACTATTGTTGTATACAGGTACCGTTCTGGAACAATATGATGTATGAGAGCAATGCATACAACAACTGTATAAGGAACAGTTAAAAAGGAAGAAAATGTGTTTCACTCTTTTGTGTAAAAATAAAATAAAAAACTCTGGATATACCTTACGTCCGGATATCCGGGTTTGCCGCCATAATAATACTAATATTGTAACAGCAACGCAGTGTACAACAACAACAACAACAACAAAGAGCATAATGTTGGGATGTTGGGGTCGAACGGAATTTCAACAATTGAAAAGTATAATAGGAAAAAGGAAACTCAAATTTCCCAAAAAAAAAAGGAAAATGAATTGGAAAACATGAAAAGAAAATGTTCTATAGAATAAAGATAAATTAATTTTTGCTTGACTGAATTCATATGATTCGTTATTTTTTTGGGGTAGTTCCAGAATTTTTTTGTGTGTGGTGTCTGTTGTATATGTACATATAATACGTATTATGTTGTGTTTTTGCGTTCGGCTTGTTTTGAAAGGATTTTCGGTTTAATTAAAATGGGGAATTTTTTTATAATTAAGCTTATAACTGACATTTACAGTTAATTAATATATGGTACATGTGTATTGTTTGTACATCAGTAAAATACATATATATTATATAATCCGAACATCGCTGTTATTATAACAATAACATGAAACTAATTACAGTGTTCCCATGCTAATCCCTAGCCAATAATAATTCATATTAAGACGATATTAATAAAAAAAAAACGTTGGTGTATTTTTATGATATATTGAAACCAGATACTGCGCGTATTTCCATTTTTTTTTTTAATTTTTTTATGATCGTAAAAGCTTCATCTCTATCATATTCATAAGATTTTTTATTTTACTACAAAAAATATTCCAAAAGCTTTATACAATATACTATGTGATTATCTCGGTATATGCATGTAGATTCTGTCTGAGTAATTGAATTATCTAAAGACACCAAGATAATAAAAAATTATTTATTACAACTGCAATTGCTATATTTTGTGTGCAGTGTAATGTTCATTATTAGCATCAGGATAATCTCATGAGAATACAGTAACGGAATACTGTAATAATAATTTTAATTTTTCAAACTCTATTTTGTGGGTGAATACGAAAACATCAAATTTGACCAGTAACGTTTCAATAGTTAAATAGATTTTGCGTAGAGGCTGATAAGTGTTGGCTACCTAGAGTCGAAAATTTATCGTCCCTAACGTGGTCAATAATTGAAACCATATGATAAAAATGTTCCATGCTATAGTAACATGTGGTAACTTTTGCTGAAAGACGTTGAACGCTTAATTGACATCAAAGAGGATATCGGAAACTGTAATAAAACAAGGCAATGTATATGTGGCTGTTTCCTCAATCACTTATTCACACAATTCTAAGCTAGACCTTTTGATACTTGAAGTTCTGGAGAACCTACTATAAGATAAATGTTCATGTCCTTCAGCTTCATAAGTATCACAATCCTATTCATATAATACTGGGACAATTATGGCCATCATACAACAAGTCCACCTTATGAACAGCGAAGAAATTAATGCAAGATTTGAATTTACCGCCATTTGTGCAGTAAATTGTTGGAAACCTTAAAAAAAATAATTTAACAGTTGATAGCTTAGGGTTAGTAAAAATGGAGCGTTACACGATACAACAACATGTTTTAATTATTGAACATTATCTCAAAAATAATCAAAGTTTGGCGGCCACAGCTCGAAAATTGCATACAAAAAATGGTCGGAATAGTATTTTAACTTTGTCAACTGTGAAAAGATTAATTGAAAAATCCAGGAAGACTGGATCAGTTGGAGACGCCAAAAAACTGGTCGTCCAAAAACAAGCCGTTCAATTGTCAATATCGAAGCAGTGCGTAACAGTGTTGGTGAAAATCCCAGAACATCTATTTGGCGTCGTGGACACGAATTGCAAATTTCAAGAAGCTCTCTACAGCTTGAGTGTTGAGTTAGAGTTGAGGTATAAATATCTAGAAATAATCAAGCACGTTGGCACATCAATTACAGGTCCACAAACCTATCATTAGAGGTATCCAGACCCACAATCGGAGCACAGTTGCAGATTTTGGATTTTTGTAGCTCAGAATCTGCTGAATTATAGTAAGGTGATTTTCCAGAAAATCGAATTTTCTATGAAATGTCTGGAAATAATCAAGCAATCTAAATGCACGTTGGCATAAAAATTACAGGTCCGAAACCTGTCATTAGAGGTATCAAGACCCACAATCGGAGCACAGTTGTAGATTTTGGATTTTTGTAGCTCAGAAACTGCTGAATTATAGTAAGGTGATTTTCCAGAAAATCGAATTTTCTATGAAATGTCTAGAAATAATCAACCAATCTAAATGTACGTTGGCACAACAATTACAGGTCCCGAAACCTGTCATTAGAGGTATCCAGACCCACAATCGGACCACAGTTGCAGATTTTGGATTTTTGTAGCTCAGAATCTGCTGAATGTAAGGTGATTTTCAAGAAAAACGAATTTTCTATTAAATGTCTAGAAATAATCAAGCAATCTAAACGCACGATGGCACAACACTAACAGGTCCCGAAACCTATCAATAGAGGCATCAAGACCCACAATCGGAGCACAGTTGCAGATTTTGGATTTTTGTGTCTCAGAATCTGTTGAATTATAGTAAGGTGATTTTCAAGAAAATCGAATTTTCTATGAAATGTCTAGAAATAATCAAGCAATCTAAATGCACGTTGGCACAACAAATACAGGTCCCGAAACCTGCCATTAGAGGTATCAAGACCCACAATCGGAGAACAGTTGTAGATTTTGGATTTTTGTGCCTCAGAACCTGCTGAATTATAGTAAGGTGTTTTTCAAGAAAATCGAATTATCTATGAAATATCTAGAAATAATCAAGCAATCTGAATGCACGTTAGCACAACAATTACAGGTCCCGAAACCTATCATTAGAGGTATCAAGATCCATAATCCGAGCACAGTTGCAGATTTTGAATTTTTGTGGCTCAGAATCTGCTGAATTATAAGTAAGGTGATTTTAAAGAAAATCGAATTTTCTATGAAATGTCTAGAAATAATCAAGCAATCTAAATGCACGTTGGCACAACAATTACAGGTCCCAAAACCTATCATTAGAGGTATCCAGACCTACAATCGGAGCACAGTTGCAGATTTTGGATTTTTGTGCCTCAGAACCTGCTGAATTATAGTAAGGTGATTTTCCAGAAAATCGAATTTTCTATGAAATATCTAGAAATAATCAAGTAACCTAAATGCACGTTGGCACAACAATAACAGGTCCGAAACCTGTCATTAAAGGTATCCAGACCCACAATCGGAGCATAGTTGCAGATTTTGAATTTTTATGGCTCAGAATCTGCTGAATTATAGTAAGGTAATTTTCAAGAAAATCGAATTTTCTATAAAATGTCTAGAAATAATCCCAAAACCTATCATTAGAGGTATCAAGATCCACAATCGGAGCACAGTTGCAGATTTTGGATTTTTGTGGCTCAGAATCTGCTGAATTATAGTAAGGTGATTTTAAAGAAAATCGAATTTTCTATGAAATGTCTAGAAATAATCAAGCAATCTAAATGCACGTTGGCACAACAATTACAGGTCCCGAAACCTATCATTAGAGGTATCAAGACCCACAATCGGAGTACAGTTGTAGATTTTGGATTTTTGTGGCTCAGAATCTGCTGAATTATAGTAAGGTGATTTTCCAGAAAATCGAATTTTCTATGAAATGTCTAGAAATAATCAAGCAATCTAAATGCAAGTTGGCACAACAGTTACAGGTCCCGAAACCTATCATTAGAGGTATCAAGACCCACAATCGGAGCACAGTTGTAGATTTTGGATTTTTGTGGCTTAGAATCTGCTGAATTATAGTAAGGTGATTTTAAAGAAAATCGAATTTTCTATGAAATGTCTAGAAATAATCAAGCAATCTAAATGCACGTTGGCACAACAATTAAGGTCCCGAAACCTATCATTAGATGTATTAAGACCCACAATCGGAGCACATTTGCAGATTTTGGATTTTTGTAGCTCAGAATCTGCTGAATTATAGTAAGGTGATTTTCCAGAAAATCGAATTTTCTATGAAATATCTAGAAATAATCAAGTAACCTAAATGCACGTTGGCACAACAATTACAGGTCCGAAACCTGTCATTAAAGGTATCCAGACCCACAATCGGAGCATAGTTGCAGATTTTGAATTTTTATGGCTCAGAATCTGCTGAATTATAGTAAGGTAATTTTCAAGAAAATCGAATTTTCTATAAAATGTCTAGAAATAATCCCAAAACCTATCATTAGAGGTATCAAGACCCACAATCGGAGCACAGTTGCAGATTTTGGATTTTTGTGGCTCAGAATCTGCTGAATTATAGTAAGGTGATTTTAAAGAAAATGGAATTTTCTATGAAATGTCTAGAAATAATCAAGCAATCTAAATGCACGTTGGCACAACAATTACAGGTCCCGAAACCTATC